>CM076250.1:16492112-16994612 GCA_038380765.1 Odontothrips loti | reverse complement strand
GGCCGGCCCGCCGGGGTGGAACGGACGTAATTGGGTGAAATTCAATTCAAAGATTCGGAACGCGGCGGCGCTGGCGGCAGGAAGACGTGGCGCCGTGCCGTGCCGTGCCGTGCCGTGCCGGCCAGTCGTCTCGGCGCGACGCCACACCATGCCAAGGCCCATCAGAGGTTAAAAGTTAACCTTTTACGTCGGAACAAGTTTCCACATGGACGGCCCCGCGCCCTCGGGGCTGGTTTTCAACTCCTCTTCAGGAGCAGGAAAATGGGCACTAATTGCTGCTCGCTATTAGGGGCACGAGGTACCGCGGTACATAACAGCAAGGGATCCATACCCGCCTTCACTTCTTTTCCGCGAACCTCTCAGGTTGTTTTTTTCGTGTCCCCCTCCCCCCCCCCCGGATAGACATCTTTGGAATTGTTGGGATGATGATGACCCACATACACAACCTTCCTTATTTGCGATCAATACGGAATGGTTGTGGTTGCCATTGTAAGTACGGGTCCCCTACTACCCGGCACACTTTTATTTCTGCCTGCTTGTATGTTTGGGGGGGGGGGGGGCGCCGTGCCGCCGCACCACCGCTGCGCTGCGCGTCCTATCTCGGGAAGGGGGCCGGGCTGGGCCCCGCTGGGCCTCGCTGGGCCGGTCTGCGAGTGGAATGTGTAGCAAATCGCTGGCCAACTAATCGCTGGTGCTGCCGTACGAGCACGCGTATTTGCTGGCACCGGAATGGCCTAGCCCTCCTCTGCGCTCGGCCCGGCTGCTCGCCGGCTCGCCCACTTATTACGGTTGTTTTTAAAAGAGCACGATACTGGATGTTAGCGTTCCGTTGGCAACAATTGCTTCCCTGCCCCCCCCCCCCTTCCACCCGATCTCCCTGCGCTCTGTACGCCCCACGCAATCTTTAATGGCCGCAATAAAAGTGTCTGCGGGCCGCTGCTGCTCGGACCCGGAACTGTTTGCAATTATCGAATTAGAAAAAAAAAAAGAAAGCGAAAAGGAGAGGGCGGAGGGAAAAGCGAGGAAACGATCGGAGAGGTGCGATCGCGAGCAATCAGCGCAAACACACACACACACACACACACACACACCTGGCCCGAGGGAAGACGGACGCCGAGGAGGCGTTTGCTTTTGGGAGAGAAGTTTTAGTATAACCGAGCCCAGCAGAGACGAGCCGAGCCGAGCCGAGCGAAGGCAAAGTAAGAGCGGCGCCAAGGCCGCAGCCCAACACAGCGGGTGCGGGGAGTGCGAGGGAGAGGGGGGAAGCATTTCATTTTCTCAGTGGGAGCTGCTGCCGCTGGAAAAGTTGTGCTGTTCTGATTCGAGAGGGGTCGGGGCGGCGAGCATGGGTGACGGGGCGGGGGCGGGGGCGGGGATGCAGAGCTGCAGGGCTTGGGCCCGGCAGGATACCCTGCGGATACCGACGTGTGCCAGGCGTTCTCACCCGTACCTAGGGCGAGAGAGAGAGAGAGAGAGAGAGAGAGAGAGAGAGAGAGAGAGAGAGAGAGAGAGAGAGAGAGAGAGAGAGAGAGAGAGAGAGAGAGAGAGGTCGTTCGCTGGCGCGGCAGCCTGCGGTGGGGCCAGCCAGGCGAGGCCAGAGGCGAGGCGTGCCGCCTGAGCCGCGATCGGCGCCAGCCGCCCCGCCCCCATCACCTGACCTCATCACGAGCACGAAAGGCACCGCCAACATCCTCCCTCCCTCCCCCACACCGGGCGTCGAGTGCGGAGGCGGGAGACCGTGTTACTCGTGCGGTCGGCGGTGTACGGCCGAACGTGCTTGCATCCCCGACGCAGTGTTTCACGTGTCTCGCGCACAATTACACCACTCCGTTAAGGCCCGCTCATCGCTGCGGTCGCACCCGGGCGGGGCGGGACGGCGGACTCGGCGGGGTGTGGGACGCACAGAGGAGTAAGACGTTTTCCAGGTCGCTGCGCCGCCAGGGCCGCCCCCATTCCCCTCTCGTGTTGATGGCGTCGCCGCATCGTTGTTTTGCATCGGCATGGCAGCGGGGGCCGCCCCCTACGGCCGTCCCCCTGTGGGTCCCCGGCAGGGGGCTGGGGGCGGGACCGGCCGGGGTCGAAGTCCCCCGCTGCCAGTGTCGTTGTTCCCTGTCATTTAGCCTATTTAGGCCCCGTGGAGGTGGGCCCGGCCCCCGGCCACCCCCGGCCCCTGGCCACCCCCGGCCCGTGGCAGGGGGCTGGGCCTGACTGGGCTGGGTCTGGGGCCGCCAGCACGACATTGCGCCTCTCCGCACAAACAAGCGAAAAGAGTCACGCGCGTAATTAAGGTAGCGTAGATCGGAAACAAGGCAGCCTGAGGTGGCGGCGCCCGGAGTCGATGGGAAACAGTTCGCCTCCGGTGCCTCCAGTGCCTCCGGTGCCTCCGGTGCCTCCGGTGCCTCCGGTGCCTCCGGGGCCTCCGGTGCCTTCGGTGCCTCCGGTGCCTCCGGTGCCTCCGGTGCCTCCGGTGCCTGCGGTGTCTCCGGTGCCTCCGGTGCCTCCGGTGCCTCCGGTGCCTCCGGTGCCTTCGGTGCCTCCGGTGCCTCCGGTGCCTCCGGTCCCCCCCGGGCGGAAGGATCCCTAGTTTAAGTGGAGTTTGAACTGTAGTGCGAAAACTATAGTTCCGTATATACAGTTATGAGTGTATAGTAACTGTAGGCACACTACACTTTCGATGTGCAGACCAAACTCATGTTTCCATCTCGCCACTAACTGCAGTTTGACTACAGTTTCGGTATAGTCCTATGTATTGATGTGAACTATACTCTAATCTCGAGTGATAATAATCCTAATACTGCCCAGTAAGTGCGGTGTGGTACTGTAGATGATAACTGAGTTCAATTTACTATGTACGGTGCAATAGAATGCGTTTGGAAATTGCATCTCAACTTTGATTAGCACTGTGAAGTGAAGTAGGTTTTAAATTTTACAATAATCAGCTTACAAAATATGCTTCCCAAGACAATGTGGAGACGCTTGCAATAAAAAATCAAAAGTCAAAAGTGACAGCCCTGGCGAGGAACACCCTTAAAGATTGGAGGTCGAATTGTAACACGCTGAGCGCCTGCGAATGCTAGAGTATGCCAGCCCGCACGACTTGCGTGCACCAGGCGCCGTGTGGACCTTTCGCGCACACGGGGACAGAATGGGAGCAGCGAGAAAGAGGGGGGGGGGGAGAAGGGATGAATGGGCGCAGCGAGAGGGGGGGGGGGGGGAGAAGGGATCTGAGTTAGTCACCCACCCCGCAGTGTTCAGTGTTGGCTGTAACTTTGTCCTCCGCTGGGTCACCAATTCGTCACTCGTTATGTCGACTGTAAACAAAAAAGGGACAAAACGAGGCCCTTACAAGAGGTACCAGTTTCGGGATTCGAATGTCTCTGTGCCAAAGACCACAGTGTATGAACTGCACCACCCTCAGCGAAAAAGGTAGGTTAACTTACCATAGCACTTATTTTTAGCTATGATAATGCAGGATGTTTTGGGGTAAATTATAACACCCATGAGAAACAGAACTTTGCTTGTTATACAATTTTACAATTTTAGAAGTCGTGTCCAAACTCTCAAGTCTATGTGAAGTAAATTTTCTGCCCTGTTCTAACCTTGTTTGGTCTGCAAGGTAAATAAATTATTCCTTACTCCTTCAGGCCAAGAACTTCCAACCCTTCGGTGGAGCAGCCTAAGAGCAAACAAAGAGCCAAAGAAATCGCTACACGTGACTTGGTCCACCAGACATCAACCGACAATGAATCAGGAAGGAGTCAACTGCAGCAGCCAACAAGTGCAAACCTTGATGATTACCACCAGGAGCCTCCGACGACGGTTCCAAATGAACGTAATCCAGTGCAGACAAGTGCATCCCAATGTTTACACACTTGGCAAGTTGTTGACAATCCGATCAATGGTTCTGAAGAGGAGCGTCACATTGGAGATGAGGAGGTAAGACTTTTTACTTTTCAATGGCAGGGGTATATTATGTTAAGATATGAAATTTTTATTATTAATTTTTAGGAATGGTTTTTGAATCAATACAACAGTGACAGTGAGCATGAGCACGAACATGACCATGACCATGATGAGGCCCGATCGACAGTGGATGATTCTTCTGAATCAGAAGATGATGATCTGGCCGCAGCTCCCAATGTTAATCTGAGTGTACCAGACAAAATCAAGATTTTACTTTTATTGGCAACGAAGAAAAGACATAGTCTCACATATCCTGCTGTGGAATGTATTATGGAACTCGCTGGACTTTTGTCAAAAGAGAGTACAATCAAACCATCTAAACACTTGATGAAACGTGTCATTTCATCGTACTCTACTGCCCTGTGTGAGCACCATTTGTGCCGAAATGTGGTTCCTATGCTGGCATAATTGAATTAACTACAACTTGTAATGACTGTGGACAAGAGATTGATGCAGCAACAAACAAAAAGAAGGGTAATGTTTTCCTCTATCTGTCAGTGACCGACCAAATAACAAGTTTACTAGAGAGTGGTCTCTCAAAGTACATCATAAAGCCAAGTAACTATCAAAAGATAAACATTGGGAATTACGAAGATGTGTTTGATGGAAAAATGTATAAAACCAAAGTGAATGGCATGGATGGGGATTGTCTGACCTTTAATTGTTTTATTGATGGACTCCAGGTAAGATTTCAAATATGTAACATAATATTTGTATTGTTTGATTTTTGTTACAAATATTATGATATTAAGTTTGCTTTTCTGAAACCTATTATCCAGGTTGCATCAACAAGTGACAACTCTGCATGGCCTGTTCTTCTGGTATTGAATGAGTTCCCTTTGCGCATAAGGCGTAAATGTGTCCTTATGGCCTGTGTGTACTTGGGAAAGAAAAAGCCTTCAATGAATGAGTACCTAAAACCATTTGTCGAAGAGTGCATAAAACTTGCTTTGCATGGAATCACAATTAAAGTTAGTGGCAGTTTGAAGACCTACAAAATAATTTGTTTGATGTGTGTCAGTGATTCCATAGCCCGTCCTCTTATCAGAAATTCAAATCAATTCAATGGTAAGTACTAATACACACAAGTTTATTCTTCTGGTACACAGTTGTCTTTGTAATGTACTTATATTTTATGCATTTGTTTCAGGAAAGTACGGTTGTGGGTTTTGTCTTCATCCTGGCTTTTACATGAAGAGAGGCAAAGGGCACACCAGGTCATATTCGATTGCTGAATGCGTTTATGCTCTTAGAACTCATGATGAAACAATGGAATCAGCAAGGGTAGCAGAAAGGTCTGGTGAGGTCCAAATGGGGATTAAAGGACTTTCTATATTATCTGATATCCCAAACTTTGACATAATAAGATGCCTGGATCTTGATATATTTCATGCAGTGGTCAATGCCACCAAAAGATTTACAGATCTTTGGCTACTTAAAACTTACAAAAATGAACCATTCAACGTCTCTAAAAAGTTTTCAGAAGTCGACAAGCGTCTCCTGGCTATTACTCCCACAAATGATGTGTCAAGAGCACCAAGGTCCTTGAGTGAACGTTCTAACTATAGAGGGCATGAGTGGTTTCATTGGGTTGTGTTTTACTCCATACCTGTCATGAAAGGTATTTTACCAGCTAGATTTTTAAACCATTGGGGCCTCTTGGTACATGCGTTAGCTGTGACTATGCAAAATTCTGTGGCCAAGTCTGAACTCGTGTATGCTGGAAGGTATTTACTCAGATTTAATAGGGAAATTGACACATTGTATGGTAAAGAACATGCCACGTTCAGCATACACCTTTTAACACATCTTGAAAGAAGTATAGAGGATTATGGACAGCCGTGGACCCATAGTGCATTTTTGTTTGAGAGCTTCTTGGGTGAAGTCAGGAACGCTGTTAAAAGCAGTGCTGGTGTTGGCCAACAAATATGTGTACACATGCAACTGAGAATAGCTCTGAAGACATTGCAAGATGATGTTGCATTCGCAATGAATGCTGAAGAAAGGGACTACCTCAAGAATGTGACAAGTAGTGCAAGTTTAGCAAGTCCTCATTGTATAGTTGGTTCTGTGTCCATGTTGGGTGCACCCAAAGAAATGGTGCCCCCACTAGATTTGTATCAGGCAATCAGAAGAGGAGGCATTGAGTGTGATCCGAAAATAGAATACCATTTTTATGAGAGATGTATTGTGAATGATGAAGTGTTCCATTCTTGTGATTATCGCCGTGTTACTAAACAAGACAACAGTATTGTCCTTTTGGAATCTGGTCAAGCTTTCCAGATTAAATGTTTTACTGTTATTTTGGAAAATGTTTTTGTATTAGGGTACTTCCTAATTAGAAATAATCATAGATTATGTGATGTACCCATGCCACATATTCAGATTTTTGAGGATGCTCCTGAAGGCCTCCTCAGATGTGTCCCAGTTTCGCTCTTTCAGTCAAAGTTGCTTGCATTTCGTATTAAATTTAGCGAACTAGAAACTCTACGCATTGGTTGTATTAATGTTTTAGGACTGGAAATGTTGACGTGATTACATATTTATTTTTATTGTGTTGTATTTTATAAAGCTAAGACATTATTTTGAGTTACTGTGATTTTGTATCTAGATCAATAATAAGGAAATGATTACTAGACATTTTATTTGTAAATAGAGACTGGCTCATCAAAACCACCTTTCTGCTCTGTAACTTTTGTTACTGCTAAAGCCCTTTTAATATGTTTCTGTAAAAATAAAAGTATTTCTAGTAACCTTTCTCTTTACTGAAACACATGCATAGGAAAAACATCTTAGAGAGATAAATTGTCATGTAAACTGGTATGAAGTGAATCTAAAACACTTTAACTTTCATATCCAATCGATAAATCCCAATGGTTGCTACAGATAAAGCCTACAACTTCACTGTTGTCCCATGATTTATTTGTTTAAGGTTACACATTCATATTTAAATACTTCAAATTATTGCTGCTTACAAATGACAGTTTAAAAGAACCAGGCTGACTTGGGTTCAGTGATTGCAAAAGCTCATCTTCATGTGATATAAAATGAGAATGGTATTAAGGATCCACTGCTATCATGGTATGAACATAGATCACTAAACATGGAAACGGAATTCCATTTTCTTCCCAAACTATGAAACCAAAATGGAAGGGAGATTTTCCTATTTTCTGAAATGGGAAACCGTGTTCTGTTCATGGAGCAACAACCCCGTACCCTGAAGAAAATTGATAAAAAGAATCTGTATGACATTTACTGAAATCTCTGTCAATCTGGCAATGTATGCTGGCCAAAAGTTAACTTATCTTGAGAGCTTCAAATTTTGCAGATGCTGTTTTAAGATAACAATGTTGACTTGTGCCAAGAATACTAGGGTGTGATAGAAAAAGAAAAGGGGAAATATTGTAGCTATTGTTGATTAAATGGAAACGCAGAGAACCTTTGGGTTATCATCGGTTATTATGGGCAAGCCTACCTAGCTAGCTTTAGCTCCAGATGACGCGTTTACAAATAAATTACTACACTCTGTTCTTTTCAATTTATTCTTACATTGGCCAAACCTCATGAACAAAGTTTTTTCAACTTTGCTCAAGATTTTCGTTGACTGAAACATTGAGGTATTTCTTGATGGATAATATGAATAAAAGATGCATGATGCACCAAAGCACCACAAATTTTGTGCTATTTTTACCACCAATCATTGATCGCTAATCAAGAAAAATGTTTTTCTAGCGCTCACTTTGATGTAGCACCAGTAGGATGTCGTCTGCTTTCTGCTTGCAGACGACGCATCATATCATGGCCTTGGGATGGACCACTATTGTCCGAGGTGTCACGAGGGAAAGCCAAATCGGATAAACTATTGAACTCTTTGCTATCTACGAACAAGATTCATTTCAAAATAATGATAAAACTAACTCGTAAGACATTGAACAAACCTAAGACGTACTCCCTCTAAAATTTTACAATTTTTTTTATAAACAATAAGAAGAAAAACAATTCACGCAATGAGAGGGGAAAGGGCGGAAGGGGTGGGCAGAGGGAAGGCGCAAAGTGCCTTTAAATACCGGTCCGGTAGTGTTCCGTGTGTGAGTTGACGATCTGTATCTGGTCTGTTCTGTCGGTGTCCAACTCTAAGATTCGTCCGTGTGGGTTGTTGGTTTGGTGTTCTCGGTTCGTGAACGTTGCTGTACATGGCTCCCTCTAAGTCTCGGTCGGGCTGTGGAGGTAGCTCCAGCCCCAGCAGACAGTTCTACGCATTAGTAGAATGGCTGTCTGGGAGGTTCAGGGGCACCTTCAGCCATAATGTCAAGGTCGAATGGATAAGGGGATTCAATGTCGGGGCTCTTCCGTATGATGAGTCGTACGTCATTGAATGGCGACTTGAAAGGCGCAATGGCGAGTGGCCGGTCTACGACGGGCGAGTGCTTGAGGCTAGTGGTGAGTACTGTCAAGTGTTGTGAATTAGAAGTTGTGACCGGCTCGATGGGTAGGGGAGTGTGTAGCATTCACCAGCCTGCTTGTATTTCAAAGCCATAGCTCATTTATTTCTCCCAAGTAGGTTCTGCAAGTCTAAATTGCTCTCACTTCATTTTGTCACTTTAACCTCCATTTACCCATGTGCTATGTATTCACTTCCACTTGCCCTTGCAGACAGCTTGGAGCACCTACAAGAGCACATGGAAAGAGCTAGGCGTCAGAATGACCAAGTGGCCCCAGCCAACACCCACTTTGACATCAATTCTCAAGGTGCTGCTGCCATTCTTTAACATGGGATTATTTATTTCAGTTCAATGTGATAAATGTTATCCTTTGTTTCACTGTTTGGTTACAGAGTTTCAGAGCATCCTAGCTGCTGCTGTTGCGAAGGCATTGCAGCAGAGAATACCACCTGGCTCACCAAGAACAGATCGGAACAGTGAACCAGAATCAGAAGAAAGGGTACGAAGTGTTCATTGTTCATCACTGTTCATGTCTTAGTGCTGAGCTAATATTTGTTTTCTGATTTAGGTCCTCATTGGCAAATCGCTTTACGTCCCTAAGATAGTGTACAATCTAGCTAAGGGAGCATCTTCACCAGGACGAACTGTAGCACCACTTATCAGGCACGCATTTTCGAGAAAAAGATTAATCAAATCCACATATTCGGGCCAGAAGCGCAGGCGGGATGATGGCAGTGTGTTTTGCAAACCTTCACTGAAACGGTTCCAAAGGATGAGAGACATTCATGGTACGTTAATTAACATGTATTTGTTTATGATTCTATTTTGTATCAATGTTAACCGTGTAACCATTTTCAGGCTTTGTCCTTGAACGCTGGCCTAGTCTCTCACAATCCCACTTTGGAGCAGTCGTCAACTCCTTTGTAGGCGAAAATCCCAACAAGCTGAAAGAGATTGAGGTACATATATATTTCACTATGGTTCTGAAGATTAGTATAGGTCACGAAATTAAGTTTCATTGCCTTTCCTTTCTGTTTGCAGTACATTGATGAGAGCAGTGACTCTGAGACAGAAGATCTTGGCCACAGTAGGAACTGATTTTCAATTGGTCTTCCGTTCCTGTAGTCGACCACATGATTTTGCATGGAGTTGTATGATGTGAATGCCTGCAGTAGAGGCAACTTATTTAATTCAATCGGTCGACTTCTTTAATTTAGTTGAATGATTTACTTTATTTAATTCCTCGACTTGTTCATTATAACTGTGTACATATGTATTATATGAATTCCTTAATAAAAGGGTAACAATAACTACTTTCTTTCATATTTTGATCCATTTCATCTTTACAACAGTACTTTATTTTATCACTTTCTGTACGGCATATTCTCCGAAGAGGTCAAGCCAAGTCTGGAGAAAGCATTAATAATACAACCTTCCACAGGTAGCTCTCATTACGAAGTCTCCTCAAATGGACTTCTTAACCACAATCTTCCATTTGGTACTGTTGGACTTGTGAGCTCATTATTTACATCACTCGTCCGTAAAGTCTCCTTCCTAATTGAGGGGGAAAACCTTCAATACGACCATTTCTCATTTTGTCTTTTGAAGCAATTTTATTGTGCTTGCAAACTTTGGCTCGTTTCAAACAACCGCCCTAGAATCAGCGCCTTCCTTTGAGCCGATCGCAGAGGACAACAAACATACCACGATGTAACGTAAGCAGCTCCTTGGTTTCATGAACAAACAGTGTGTCGTAAATACATCGCCAGAGATTGATGGATTATCTTAAATTTTGGGTTGCAAGGATAATACACGAAGGTTAGTTTTATTTTCGCTCTTGTTACTGCGTACGTCGATGCTTGGTAGAAATTCTAGACGCCAGTGGTGCCGGGTGCCGGCCGGTAAGCCAAGGTAGAGCTTTCGGCCACAGTGGTTGTGTCCGTGTTCTCGTTCAATAATTTCATGCCAGTTTTATTGCTCGCACCTTTGGCGCATTCCCACATTGTTTCAAGATTTGATCTTTGTTTCTTTGGAGAGTTTTATTTAACCACTTCTTGTTCGGAGATTGAGTGATGTGACTTAACCTCAACTGTATGAAAGTGTTCCATCATGGAATAAAAGTTTTGTATTAACCTTAACCAAGAGTGCCATATCTACTTTTAGTGCTGTGTGAGCAAGCTTCTAAAAGCTTCATTAACATTCCTGTGATAATGGATCAACTAATTTGAAATGTATGTACAGTCAAATTCATCTGTCACTGAGATGCCTGGAATGACTCGTCCTTTGTAATTGTTATTGGCCTACTGTGCCAATGACCAAACCAAGTATTGAAACTGACTACAATTTGTTCATCCAAAGCTAGGTAAGCATTATGCTAATCTATAGCTAATGTTCATATGGTGCATTTTGTTTTGTGATGACTGTGCAGATAAACAAGATATAATAAATCATTCAATTCTTCATGGGATCATATTAAAAATCAAGTGATTAGTTTGCTCATCTTCAAGCCACAACACTTTAAAATAAATTTATGTCTCATTATTTATGTCTCCATTCAGCGTTTTATTTTTCTGTTCTATCAGCGTTCAGGTGCTGTGCGAACCCAGCTCGTCATGGAAAAGACAGGCTGAGCAGCATTAACATGATAGTTGTGAGCGCGAAGGCATTGTTTATATGAGCGATTCTTATATTAGGTGAGTGATTTAAATCGTGCAACTGAAAATGATTTACTTTCTATGTGGTATAGTTAGTTAACTGACTCTTTTCCTTGTTGATGTTGTAGATAGCAATGCTGTGCGAACTTATCTGATGAGCTTCATCGCAACAAACTGCTGCTAATGTCATCAAGGAAAACTGAGACTGAGCAGCATCTACATGAGATTTAATTATGCATGTGAGTAATTTGTTGAGTAGGTGAACCATGCCACAGTAATGTTAACTATCACTGTGTTTTTTTGTCTGCTTTTATCAGGTTTTCCAATGTGAGCAAGGAGAAGCACTGAAACTAAAAGGGGATGTAGATGTGAAGGATCAGCAGCTCCGTATTTCAAGTGAGTGATTATGTATTAGAAAAGAGTTTTAGAGCTACAAGTGATATTGAGTATTTTTTTGCATGTGATATTAACTTACTTTCCTCCACGTTGGTGCCTTACATAGTGCTGTGAGAACTCATCTGATAAGTTACATAGAACAACACTCCTGCCAATCTGATAAAGGGAACCTCAGTGCTTGAGCTGGATATCGAAGCATAAAAGCTTAATAGGTAGACAGATTTCAGGGTTCAGTAGCAGAAAGTGTTGTGTAGATTTTTAACTAAGATAAAGCATTTACTTGCATTTAATTGTTTTTTCTGTCGTTTTTCAGGTCAATTCCATTGAGCAGTGATGTGCGAACCCATCTGATGAGTCACATCACAACACACTCCTGCTAATGCCACCAAGGAAACCATAGCCTGAGCAGCATTTATATCTGCATATGCAGAGGTACTAAAACTTCAAGGTGATGCAGATTTTGATGTTCAGCAGCAGTAAGTGTTGTGTCTATTTTTTAACTGAGATGGTGCTTTTACTCACTGTTGAATCTAATCTTAATTTCTTTTTCTTTTCAGATCACTTCCAATGAGCGTTGAGAAGACGTTCCATTTACTAAGAAGAGCTTAGTTTCACTATTGAAATTTGTAAAAAAAATTAGCATAATAAAGATAATCTGAGAGTTATTTTTGTGTTGTTATTTATACTAGAAATCATTTATTTCTAAATACAGTTAAAGCACACAAAATTAAGGAGACAAACAATAGAAAAGGTTGCATATCAGAATGTATTTATTCATTCATGAGAGGTGAACTTTGACCCATAATATAAAGCAAGTTGCAACTAGACTTTTGAACTGCAGCTAGTAAGCAGGTGCAACTTCAGTTGCATCTTCAGATAAACATTTCAGAAAATTAGCATCTTGCTTTTCGAAGTAAGTTCGGTACAAGCGCAGTTAAGCTGCACTTTGAACTGACAGAGAACTAACCACATTCTGGCCATAACTGATCAAAAACTATAGTTTGTTCGAAATAACTGGTACTTTTCTTACAGTTAAACTGAAGTTTTTTATACTTTCTCTACACTTTAACTATATAAATCTACACGTAAACCATACATAAATGACAGTCAATTATACAGACGGACTCAATTTTTAATACTTTCTAACTCGGATTGGAAATATATTTGTACACTTCTTTTCCACTGCTCTTCAAACTAGAGATCCTTCCACCCGGGCCGTGCGTCCTGCCATGGAGCGCAGCGCAGACCGCCGAGCTGACTGGCGCCGCAGTGCTCTCAACGCGGTAGGCAACGACGGCGATGAAAACACTTAAACACCGCCCTGCCTTCTTATGCCGCCCGGCCGCCCCAAATGGCATCACAAACTCGGCCGTCCCCGCCTGCCATCCTCCGAAGCCTCCGGAGGCGAGGGGCGGCACAGAGGAGCAGTTGGGAATTACCATCGGAAACGCAACCGGTCCCTTCGATTTCCCGTCGAGGGACCACGGACCAGGCGGGTGTCCGCCGCCCCCGCCGCCCCAGTTTGCGCTGCACCCTGCGGTTTAACGGTCATCCCCACGAGCCCCCGCCAAGGAGGGACCAACGAGAAGAAATTGAGGGCGGAAATGGCTCGTATAGGGAGAATGAGTGACTGGGGTGGCGCGGCCATGGGTGCCGTCCGCCCAACCCTCTGCCCTGTCAGCGGGGAGTGTGGGCACACCCGGAAGAAGAACAAGTATTCGCGAGGAGGGCCCGCAGAGTCGGGGCGGGGTGCGGCCGCGAGGAGGAAGTCCCGCCCGTGTCCGCAGGGAACTACCTCGCGGCCGCCCCGGTATCGCCCCACCACCGCTGTGTTCGGCTCGCGCCAGAACAGTATCGGTTCCAACGCGCCCCGCCAGAGTTTGTTCGCCGCCAAACTTAAACTCGCGCCTGCTAGCTACAAGTTGGAGTTGCTAACGAGGATGATCCATGTGTGTGCGTGCGTGTCGTACGCTTCTCACACGCCACCATGGTGCAGAGAGTGTGAGTTTCGAGGTCCTAATTCCATACGTCAGCCGCATTTTGGCACAACTTCGACGAATCTCGCACGTAGTCTGAATTCGCACAGATTTGGGCAGGGCAGAACGTTTGGTCTGGTTGAGTTGTGATTGCGTAGCTGATCTTGCTTCGTTTTCTGAGTTTATTATTCGGTGCGCGAAATGCTCATCGAGTGGGCCTGTTTTCCTCTTCCGCACGGCTCGGCACGGCCCCTTCGTGGTGACGTCAGAGGCGGCATGTATCATCATCCCAGCCGTTCCGTCTCGCCCTCAAATTAACGTCGGCAAGACTGTATATGAACAGAGCGAACTGTCAGCCTCCCCTTCCCCTCCCACTCGGCCTCCCCTCTGCCATTCCGTTTGCTTCCCTCCTCCCCCTGCCAAACAGGCGCGCGCTGTGACTCGCATGCCAATGCCACTCACCCCCGGGGGAGCACTTCCAGATGCAACCTGTGCCTGCCCAGCGCGCGCGCACGCACGCACACATCGGCAGCGCGGCGCGGCCACGCTGTACAGCAAGCCGAGTCTTCCGCGTATTTTTAAGCTTGCGTGTGCTCCTTTGCTGTCGACATACATTTGGATGACATTTTCGTGTCCCTTTTTCGTGCGCCGCGAACGACATTACTATTGGTTTTGCGTTCATTGTGCGCATAGGGCTACGTTTCCATCTCTGCTTGATAGAGTGTGCAAAGAGGAAGACTTCGGGTACCGAGTCGTTGAGTATTGATCGCGGCGAGTCAGTTCTCGGTATGTTCCACGGCCAAGAGTGGACTGGTGGCCGCACCGCCGGTGGCCCTCGGACTCTCTGGGTTTTGTGTGCCGTGATTGGATCACTTCGATTGGAGGGGAACAATGCGTTACCGGGAACGGCACGGGACTGGCCTCTTCTGGTGCGCTCGGCAAAGGCCTCTCTGCCCTTGTCCTCGGCAGCGCACGGCAGCGCACGGCAGCGCACGGCAGCGCAGGTCCCGGAAGTTGGTCGACAGAGGCAGCGCGGCGCAGCGCGCAGTAGCGTCATCGGGTAGAAAGCACCGGCAAATACACCGTGCAGAGAAACTGCGACACCGCGCGTCCAGTGACACACTAAATTCTTATGTGGAATTTCATGCACACGTTACAGGTGATTTTGAAGGTGGTGCTCTGCATAATATTGTGCGTAATAACGCATAATTTGTCCGTGCAGAGAAACTGCGACACCGCGCGTCCAGTGACACACTAAATTCTTATGTGTGGAATTTCATGCACACGTTACAGCTCTGCATAATATTGTGCGTAATAACGCATAATTTGTCCGTTACTGCGCACAATATTATGCAGAGCTTCCGCACGTGCGAAATCGTCTGCAACTTTTTGAATCAAATTCTGCAAAAGAATTAAGTGTGGAGCTTCCGCGCGTGTGAAATCGCCTGTAACTTATGCGTAATATTGTACATCAGAATTCAGTGTGGTGAAGGTCAACCGGAGGACGTTCGCATGAATCACGTTGGAGAGCGGCGGCACCCAGCGCCAGCAGCCAGCAGTTGTATAGAGGGCCCGCTGTGCGACTCCCCCGCGTGGCGGATATTGTCGTCAAGGATAAGGAGAGGACCGTGCCTGCGGCCTGCGGGGCCGTCAGCAGGGCGGGAGGCGGCGGCTGGAGTTAAGGCACGTCCTGTCCGGGCACGGGTTAGCGCTGCCCGGCCCTCGGCTTGGCTCGGCAGCCGTGCCCCTGCGGGCTCCATGGACCCACCTCGCTGTGAACCAAAAGTGCCGCCCCACCTACACTATTATTCACGCTTCTTCCTAAGACGGACGGCGCGACAGCGAGCGGGGGCGGCGATGGCCTCGGGGGCGGGGCGTGTTGTAGCGCCGTGTTCCTGGGCCATTCCTCATCTGAATACCTCACACCGGGAGACGCTCTCGGAATGACGAGGCCTCCAAAGCCCCGCGGTTCATTCCCGTCGCCGTCATCAACGCGGACGCGTCTCTGATAACAGCTGGTCCGGCACACAAAACCACTCGCTAAGATCCGCACTGGACTGGGGAGAGTCACTAAAAGCAAGTGCCAGGCTTATTTTTTTTTTATTCCTCGTGCAATCAAGTAAAGTGCTTGGCGCGCGGCGCCGCTGGCCACTCACCTGATGGCGCTCTGTACTGGGAACGCATTAAGGAGGCGCAGCAACTTATCATGTGGAATCGGATTTGGGCGCCATTAGCGCTGCGTTTTTAATAACGGGTTCGCTACTTCCCGGCCTGACTGCAGCGGGTAGAGTGGCATGCCGATACGGCAGTGTAGCGACGGGGGCAGCGCACGCATGCTTTGGCGGCGTGAAAACACCGGCCGGGGAGGGACGCGTTTAAAAGGCGGCACGCCAGCAGGCAGGCGGTGGACACAGTCACGCACCGGACTGGCGTCAGCGCGGCCGGAGTAGAGGGCGGAGAGCCGGAGCAGACCAAACCCCTCCCTGCGTGCGGCCGGGGCAGGGCCAGGCTATCCGTGACAGCGGACGGGATGCGACGTGCCGTCTCCTTATTGTTTCTTTTTCCAGGAGAGGTCGCTCCCCCTGTTTTATTAGTTCCCGCGTTCCTGGCAATAATTATGTTCGTTGAATTAGGTAGCAGCGGCGGCGGCGGTCCGCGGTCGGCGAAGCAGGCGCGGATACAAGGGGGGGGGGAAAAGGGGTTTTGCCCCCCGCAAGACGCCACCAAGGCGCCCAAAGGGCGCCTGAAATTTAGGCAACCCGCTGAACTTTTCGCCTGTAAGTAGGCAAAAAGTGGTACATTGCCCCCCCCCCCCACAAGTGGCTCCTGGATCCGTGCCTGCGGCGAAGTAACAGAAGCGACACGCCGTCCAAATATTTACCGCGTACACTGTAGCCTCGCAATCGATTTTCGCGCGGCGGAGGCAGATTTTGAAGGTTTGATAGGAACCTCTGCAATTGTGGAACTTTGGTGGTTCCAGTGGTCGTGGCCTCGCTTTTCTCTGTGGCATCCATTGGCACCGCGAACACGGCAGGACAACGCATTTCGCCCCTCGGGAGTGACTCACACACACACACGCGCGCGCGCGCGTACACACACACACACACACACACACACACACACACACACACTCACTGGGGGCAACAGTTTGGCGCGGCTGTCCCGTCGTCGGTCTCCTGCCGTGTGTGGCGGCTTGTTTGGCCCCGGAGAGATACGGCGCGATGGGTGTATGGGTATGGTAAACACGGTCGCTACCCACGCGGCCTCCGCGCAATCTCTCTGGCATCTGAGCCATCTGAGACGACGAGGTCGGACCGTGAGGACCGCGGGGAACCCAGCAGCAGGGAGCTCGGGAACCAGGGGAAGCCTGCAGCGTCTGACCAAAACTGGTCTGAATCTACTTTATTGCTAATGCGTGTGCCGTGAGCCGCGGCGGAACCGGGGGCGGGCCGGGGGCGAGCGGGCCGGGGGCGGGCCGGGGGCAGACTAGTATTGCCTCTCCGGGCCGTTCCGTCGTCCTGGACTCCAATCGTACGACCCTCGTCCGATCTCAGTCGGAATGTGAGTGCACCTTCTCTACGCGATACGCCCCGCCCGGCCCCGCCCCTGTGCCCGCCTCCCTGCCCGCCTCCTCCGCCCCACACGCGCCCGTCTTATGCTGTCTCCGTGCGCCGGCGAAAGGGGGAGAAAGGAGAGGGTAGAGTGCGGGCTACGTCTCATCTGCATTCCCCAGAGCCGTATCCGAGAAGGTACGCACCGGTACACACCTCACCAGGTGTGCGGAGAAAAATGTCGTCAGTCGACCTGCCACGAGTTTTTTTTTCTGTGTCCACAAAAAATTAGACCTCGGACAGCAAATCTTTTGGCCTGTAAACTCCTTATGTACGAGTTCTTGTTGAATTTTGATCTAGCATAATTCGTTTTTTGTTTTCGTCCTTTTTCATGCTGTAAAACTTGTGCGGGATCAAATATGCTAATCCGCTTCTCTCTCCTTCTTTTCAGGTGAGCGGCACGGACTGGTCGGCGCAGCCTCGTGACCACAGGCACAGCACAGGCTCCATAGGCTCCGCGCGGCGGGGGCCTGGTCGTAAGTGGCGCATCATTTTCACGTTATACGATCCCCAAAGTCAATTTACGAAGTTCTCGCGCCCGGTCGAATCCATCTAACTGTGGCCCATCGATATACGAAAGTCGTTAACTTTGGCGCGACATTCACGCGCCCTTGGAGCCGCTTGGAGCTGAGCTGGAGCAGGCTGGGATGGAGTGCGGACGGCAGCGCGCGCGCGCACACAATTTTTGGGGAACGGCCAAATGAAGCCTATTAAAAGTCGATTCTCTGTTTGCCGTAAGAGCGGGGATTTCTGTTTCACTCGGCCATATCAGCGCGCTGTGCTGTGCGCTGTGCAGTTGCTCCCGATCTAGATGACCCTTTCTAAGGTTACCGCCATGGCGCTCCGGTTGTGCTGGCGCAGCTAAGGGCCCCGGCTGGCCTCGGCCGACAGCGGAAGCGCTCGCGGCTGAGTGTTTTATAACTCGCTTCCCTGATGAGGCGCCTGACCCCCCGCGGGGCCCGGAGGCCCCAACGCCGATCCGACGCGGCGCAGATTTTACGCAGTGCGCCACGCCGACTGCGCACCGCCACGGCCCCTGCACTCGCAGCGGCGGCAGCGGCAGCAGCGGCGGCAGCGCCTAAAAGCTCTTCAACCCTTTCCTTGTTTGCCAAAACAATGGTGTGTCCGGGTAACTTTGTGTTTCAAACTCGGGGAGGGCGTGCGGCGCAGAATGTGCCCAGGCGCCGGCGGGGCCCGGGGGCGGCCCGGGGGCGGCCCGGGGGCGGCCAGGCTGAAATAGAGCCAGATCTGGGCTCCTTGCGGCCTGTACCTCTATGTCAGTAGCGGCGTGTGGTATCGCAGGTCTCGAACTGTTCCGGCTCGCGGTGTATGAACTCCTGCCGAGAGAATCGTATGAAAAGATTTTCGCAAACGCAGGTGGGATTGTCCACCCGTCATTTGTCCCCATTTCTCTCTCTCTCTCTCTCTCTCTCTCTCTCTCTCTCTCTCTCTCTCTCTCTCTCTCTCTCTCTCTCTCTCTCTCTCTCTCTCTCTCTCTCTCTGTCTCTCTCTCTCTCTCTGTCTCTCTCTCTCTCTGTCTCTCTGTCTCTCTGTCTGTCTGTCTGTCTGTCTGTCTGTCTCTCTCTGTCTGTCTGTCTCTCTCTCTCTCTGTCTCTCTCTCTTTCTGTTTCTCTCTCTGCAGCGTATGTTGGTGGCACTGTACCCCCTTCGCGTGCGCGCGCGTGATACTGCCTGGCAAATATGGCGCGTAGGAACCGGGGGGCGGTGGTGCTACCGTGGGGGGGTTTTAGGGTTGGTGCGGAAAGTTTGAAAAGGTGAATGTCAGAGGTAAAGGGGTCTGGTCCAGGCCCGTGCCGGGGACCGGGGGAGCTGAGCTTGGTGGACGGGTCGTAAAAGGCAGCTCAGCCTGGCCCTGCCCCCCCCCCCCCCCCCCCTGCCCGGCCGTGCCCCAGCACTCCCAGCCGTGACCCTCGGCGCGCCTGCTCTGCCTGCTGCTGCGACCACTCCTCGCGTGTGCGGGATACATTCTAATATCTTTTCACCAGCCTCCACCTCCCGGTTTTACTTTGGAAAAAAAGAATCAAATCAAATCCGAAATACACGCGAGCAGTGTTGCGGCCCCTGTCCGTGCTCATATGCACGTTTAATGAAAGACCCGGATGCCGCGCAGCGCTCCCGGAACCCGGCCGCCTCCTTTGTCGCCATTCCTCTAACAGTCCCTGGAATATCATTTAAATTGTAATTACTCCTCCGCATGTCAGGTGGCCGCTTTCCCTCGTGTCCCCCCTCCCCCTTCAGCACGCCTTATTCCACCTGTTTCTCCACTGTTCCCTTCGAAAACTGTTGCCACCGCCATTTTATTGAATTTCGACCTGATGGCAAAAAAAGAAAGGGGGAAAATTCAAGAGAGACAGAGCGGCTCCATCTACCGGTCCGTGCGGTGAAATAACCCCCTCCCTGTTCCCTCTCCTCCCATGTTCTGAGCTGGCAGCCGGCGCAGCACGGGACGCGGGCGCAGCGACCTCGGGGCGTGGCGGGGCGTGGCGGGGCGTGGCGGGGCGTGGCAGGGTGTGGCCGGGCGTAGCCTTCCCGCGCCAACACCGCCACCCGACTTTCCGCTGTAACTTTCTCCCCCTCGAACTACACTGTCTTCCTAATTTCGCTCAGCCTTCTCTCATTCTCTCTCCTTCCCCCTCTCACCCCGTTCCCCTTCCATCTCTCTCTCTCTGTCCCTCTCTCCCTCTCTCGCACAGGTGTGGCAGCTGTGCTCGACGCCCCGCAGGACCACAGGGCCCCAGGGCGCCGACGACGACTACAACGCGCAGTTTGCGCCCCCTGGCCAAATATCAGCGTGTAGCGCGTCATTCATTAGGCCTCCGGCCGCCAGATGGCGCCCTCCGTCACTCTTTATTGGCACTCGCCTGGCCACCGGGGAAGCGCAACGGCCCTGGCCGCACTCACTCTCTCGCTCCCACAGCCTCTTCTTCCTTCTTTCTTCTTCCTGCCGGGTTACTCTCCGTTCGATTGGAGCGCTAACCCGCTGCCGTTAGCGCCCTTTGTCCGCGGGCCGGGCCATCTGTCACGCCCACACTTGCCGCGTGACGCTTCTCACGTCGAATGGCAGTGGTCTCGGCGGCCGGTGCTCCTCACCGCAGAGCCGTGTCGCGGGGCAGGCTGGCCGGGCGGGCCGCGCCCTGCCGCTGACAGCCAGAGAGAGTTTACTTCTCTGCTCGTGCAGGCCGCGGGGCCGCGGGTAGTATAGTTCTCAGCTCCACACGCTTTTCATGTCCACTTCCAGTGATGCTCCCGGCTTTGTTTCCTGACTCTAGAGCTGCCTTTCGGCTCGGCGCGGGCATTGCAACTTTGTTGTGCACAATCCGCGGAGCGCCGCCTCCACGCCGCGGCTCTGCGCGCTTTATTATCTGCCCCGGCATCATTGCGCCGCACTCTTTCAATCTCTTCCATTACGGCCACACGCCCTTTTGATGTCGCTGGAATGCCGCGTGACATTAAGTGTACGGCGCCGCGCGAGTGGAGAGAAGAAAGGAACTTTGCCGCGTAAAAATACATAAATTTTGAATTCCGTGTGTCTTGTGAGGAAGTTGGTGCCGGATGAGGTGGGGGGGGGGGGGGGGCTCCATCGAGGCTCCAACCCCCGTCCCACGGCGGGGGCTGTGCTGTCCTCCTCATAGACCTTCATGTTTAAACAAGCGTGCTGTTTCGTCGGGGGAAAAAAATCATTCTTCTTTTTGACGGGAGGCGCTGGAGCGGCGCTAGGGCGTGGCTCCAACACCACGGCAGCAGCAGTAGCAGAGCGGCAGCAGAAGCAGCAGCCGGACTGGGCATGGCTGCGCCCGTGGAGCTAGGCCCTTCAATTTGTCTCCCTAATGACGCCTTTTACACAAACAACGCCCAGATTACTAATTCCCGTCGTTTCTTTTCGCCTTGAATTCATTTCACCGGCAGCCAGCAGGGCGCGGGCGAGTGTGTAGGAGCAGGGGGAAGAGGGGGGGGGGGGGGGGTGCGCTTGGTCGCTGTTTTTCGCCTGCGCACTGTCACAATCTTTGTAATTGGAGTTCCTTGTTTGAGGCCCGGCCGACCGCCCGCCGGCCCGCGGGTGCCTGCGGGGGGAGCGGCGGGCATGGCTGGGCATGGCCGGGCCGGGCAGGTCCATAAATGGCGATTATTGTCACAGTGCGAGGCCAGCGAAAAAACGGAATGTGCCGGGCGACGTGATTTTCAGGCCTCCCCCTGACGCCGCCGGCCGCCCCTGTGCCGCGCTGTCTCATTACGTGACGCAGCACGGCGCACACAACAGCAACAACAAAAAAAAACAAAAACACCGCACAAGAGGTTGAAATCGGTCCGTCTGCCGGGGCCCGCACCGCGGAGGGGTGCGGAAGGAGTGGAGGGGAGGGGAGGGGAGGGGGGGAGGCCCGCAGGGAGGCCGTAGAGGTGAGGGATCATGCAGCTCCGAGGAATTGCAATGAGGAGCATGAGCGTGTTATTAGTGGTCGCCGGGGATTGGAGCGGCCGGGGCTGGGGCCGGGGCTGGGGCTGGGGCGGGGTGGGGCGGGGCGGGGTGGGGTGGGGGGTGGGGCGGGCACGAGGGGAGCCGCATCTGTCACTCACCTCGCCCTGCTCCGCCTGCTCCCCTGCTTGCACTGGCTGGCGGCACCCAGGCCGAGAAGAAGGCGACTTCGTCGAGCATTGCACTTTGCCCTGCAAAAGGCATATATATCGGAGGTGACAGTATTGCACCCTGTGCGCACCCCTCACACGCGCACACGCACGACACGGCACACCCCTCGCCACTTTATTGCACAATATGTGTTCGGTAAAGAAACACAGTGCATACTGCACGCGAGCGGTCGGCATAGATAGCGTCGTGTATGTCATCGATGGCGCTCAAATATGGATCACACGCGCTGCAGACGACATGGTGCCATTATGGGAGCGGGGCGTGGCGTGGCGGGGCGGGGCGGGGCGGGGGGGGCGGCGGCCCTCCGTGTGAGTCCCCGGTGACGTCGCCGCCGCCGGCAGCGCGTGGCGAGGGGAAGAGCGGCGGGGCTTAGTAATTGCGCGATGAATTAAGAAACGGCTAATTAAATGGCGGTCACGGATCACGTGACTCCGCACAGCACAACAAGGCCGGTCTTGTCGTCTGCTGCGCTTCCTCGCGGCACGCAAAGACGGCGACGATGACGTATAATTATCGCTGTGGAGCAAACTCGGGCGGGCCGCCGTCAGCCAGCACCGCAACCGCTACCCCTTTGCTGTGCCTTTCAATCCGCGGCTGGGAGGCATCTGCTAACAAAACAAGACTCGCATGGAGAACGCTATGCGTTCTATAGGAGACTCGTTCTTTGGGTACATTAGGATGGGTATCAGTAAAAATTGTTTCCGACTTAGCCACTGGCACTCTGCTAGGCCGCGACGAACAGGAGCTTCGTATTGTTGACTCGAGGCAGCGCCTCATCCCAAGACAAACGATCGCCCATCTACGTTCTATAAAACGGCTGGAAACGAGATTTTCTTTTGAAGTTTCGAAATGTCGTATCTCATTTTCAAAACTTCATCAACAACCAATCAAAATGCCTTGAAAATCGAAGAACGGCTTTGCGTGGTTTGCCATTATATAAATTTCAAAAAATATCCTAAAAACACTAAAGAAACAAAAAAATTTATCATTTGACGACATCTATCCGCTCCTCACATTTCGTTCCGACTTATAGCCGCTGGCACTCCGCTAGACCGCAACGAACAGGAGCTATGTATAGTTGACTCGAGGCAGCGCCTCATCCCAAGACAAACGATCGCCCATCTACGTTCTCTAAAACGGCTGGAAACGAGATTTTATTTTAAATTTTTGAAATGCCGTGTCATTTTCAAAACTACACCAACAACCGATCAAAATGTCGCGTAAACGCAACACTTGCGTCAAGCGGTTTTCGAGTTGAAATGGGGTCTTAACAGACAGGGCGAGCGCAATACTCGTTCTTTTTTGCTTCTACGTCGTAGCAGTAGTAGTAGTAAGCAAAGAACGAGTAAAAACAGGAAGAAGAAGAAGAAGCGCGGCCCGCTTCAGATGAGGGGAATGAAATGAAGGCGACGTGGATAGACCGAATTTCGTCGTGTTCGCCGCTGCTGCATATTCGACCTGTCAGTTTGAATGGCGGTGCGTGGAGTAGCAGGGCGTTGTGCGCCAGCCGCGCACACAAGGACCCTCCGCTCCGCGTATGCGAAAAACGTCCGCGTATGAGAGCTTGCTGCTTGCTGCGTCACGGGAAGCTGTGCCGCCGCCATGAGAGAGAGCACTCAAGTGGAGGGGCGCAGCCGCAGCTCCGTGCCGCCTCTTTATCTTGGTTTGCCGAGACAGTCGCGATGTACGCTGCCTGAATCGGCCGCACCTGCAGCTGCGCAGCTGCACTCCGCCGCTGACAGGTGGTCGACACACCCCCAGAAGCGGCCGCCGGGCTCAACGACGCTGCCCTGCCCTGCCGATGTCGCATATGGTCGGATAAAGCGTGCCGATGGCGGCCGCTTAGGGTGACTTCTTCGACAACCCTCGTTCATTTCCCTCGAGCAGCGCAGCGAACGGGGCCGTCGGCCAATCAAGTGTCTCTCGGGCCTCGGCGCGGCTGCTGACAGCCAATGGGAGTGTCGCCCCGGAGCTAGGGCGTACGGGACGAGCGCGTGCCCGGCGCGTGCCCGGCGCGTGCCCTTCCCCTAGAGAATGGCAGGCAAAGATAAAGTCTGCCTCAGAGTGCAGTGTAAGAGGCAGCACCAGCAGACTTCCTGCCGCCGCCCTACGACACACGGGGCTGTAATGAGTCAGCGGATCACGGCCCGGGCCTCTCTCTCTCACTCTCTCTCTTTGTCTTTCTCTCTCTCTGTCTTTTTCTACCCATCGCCGCACGGCCCGCGCCCACTCTCTCTCTCTGTCTCCCACTCCCTCAGTCCCTCGAGTGGTGCGCAGCGCGCAGTCTCTTGACGAAGGGAAGGGACGATATGCAGATGAGTGTTTGCCGTGTGCCGTTTGTAGTGCTGACGTGGGCCACCGCCGGGGCACGAGGCACGCCTGGGGGCGCCGGGGGCTGCGGCTCCAGACTCCTGCCTCTTCTGGACGGGAGGACGCCGGCCACTGCAGAGATGAGCCACGGCTCGGGATAGACAGGGACGGGAGGTGGCAGTGCGGGCTCTGTAGTGCCACGGCAGTTGGGCCCAGCCGCAGTAGTTCAGACCCGAACTCCATGGATAGAACAGGAACGCTGCTGCAATGTGATCGCCCTGAGTGTGTAAACTGTGCAGAACCTGTGCAGGACACACCCCAAAAAAAAATACGGCCCGCGTTTCGCCACGTTTACCTGTCATTCCTTCTGTTCGGCTTCATTTCGCTCTGTGACCTCACCCCACCTCAACTCACCTGCTAACCTTACCTGCTCAACTTACCTGCTCATCTCATCTCACCTGCTCACCTAGCTGAAAATTTCAGATGGATTCCACCCGGGTTTCACCCATTTCCACGTGGGTTTCACCCATTTTCACGAGGGTTCCACCCATTTCACGCGGTTTTCTCCCATTTCTACGTGGGTTCCACGCATTTTCACGTGGGTTCCACCCCTTTCCACGTGGGTTCCACCCACTTCCACGTGGGTTCCACGCATGTCCACGTGGGTTCCACCTATTTCCACGTGTGTTCCACCCACTTCCACGTGGGTTCCACCCACTTCCACGTGGGTTCCACCCACTTCCACGTGGGTTCCACCCACTTCCACGTGGGTTCCACCCACTTCCACGTGGGCTCCACCCATTTCCACATGGGTTTCACCCATCTCCACGTGGATTTCGGCTGATCCCATGCGGGTTTTGGCAGTTTCCACATGGGTACCTCACCTCACCCTACCTGCTCACCTCACCTTACCTGCTCACCTCACCTTACCTGCTCACCTCACCCTACCTGCTCACCTCACCTTACCTGCCCACCTCACCTTACCTGCTCACCTCAACTTACCTGCTCACCTCACCTTACCTGCCCACCTTTACCTGCTCACCTCACCCGACCTGCTCACCTCACCTTACCTGCTCACCTCAACTTACCTGCTCACATTGCCTCACCTGCTCACCGCACCCGGCATCGCGTTCCGCCGACCGTTCCTGGACCCTTGTCCCTGTCAGCCACCCTCCGACCTTTGTAGGCGCGCACTTGATTTGACGCGGGTGCAAAAAGGAAAGGCGGTGTTGGTTGTTTGGGCTCGGCGAGGGGGGGGGGGGGGGGGGGATGTTTGGCAAAGCGGCAGTGCGGTGGGACTGGCTGCAGCTTCGCACGCGGCACGACGGTCACGGCCTGGCCACGGCCGCTTTGGGCGTCGCCAAACAAAGGCGGCGGAGCAGGGACGCGGCGCGGCCACCAAGTTTAAGAAGTTCTTTTGCCCTCTTTGCCGCGAGAGGAGAATGGACCGCCGGCAGCACGTTGCATGGTGCACGGGGCCGCACGGGGCGCCATGCCGCGGCCCCGATGGCAGCAGCAGGGAGATGTGGTAAGGAAGGGTGAAGTACTTTGCGATTTATGGCATCTCTGTTCACTGTGCTGCCGCGCCGGGCTGCGCCGCGCCCGGCCAAAAGCATCCCTCAACTTGGCGGGGGATCTTTTTATAATTTCGGCCCCGCCGCACGCGCGCCTCCCTGCCGCCGTCCCCTGCAGCCTCCACCCCCGACCACATGCTGCCGTTTCTCCTTATTTTATTCTTCCCAGCCGGCAGGGGAGGGTCTGGCCGGGCTGGGCCCTTTGGCCGGGCCGGGCCCTTGGCCGGGGCAGGCCCTTGCCGGGGCAGGCCCTTGGCAGGCCCGGTGCTCTTGGCCGGGGCCGTCGGCTCCCATTTCTGTTGCTGTGCCTTTTACCCGGCACTGTCAATGCCTCGGAGAGCAGCGCTGCGCGGCGCCCTGCCCAGCCGGCCCTGGCAGCCGGACCCCGCACCGTGGCCGCCAGCGGCACCAGCCTTAATTTCAGGCCGTATTCTTAATATTTCGCAGTCCACGGGGCGCACAGCACAGCACAGCGCACAGTTGAGTCGGTGCCGTGATGAGTCTGCGAGCTCAGCAGCGGCAGCAGGCCGTCGGCGCCGTCCCATTGGCTTCACTTGCCGCCGCCCATTGGGCCGCGCAGGCCGTCGGCGGAATTAATATTTCGAAATGGAAAAGCAGGCAATGCCTTCAGATTCAAAGCCAAAGTTTTCCACGCAGACTGTCAAACTGTGCAGGCCTTATTGCTTTTCGTAGAAAATATGAAGCGGAGAACATGTTATTATTGTCCTGCGTTAAGTTTTCAGTCCCCGCGCCGATAAGAATACGAGCCTGCCGGGCCGAGTGATCAATGCAGCGCGCATTTCTACCCGCCCGACTTGTCCTGGCTGGGCATGCTTTTAATTTCGCCGTTTTTATTCCCACCGTTTAAAGGTGACGCTGGATTCGCGCCAATTAGAATTCGGGGTCAGTTACCTCCACCACTCTCGCCACTCTCGCGGGTTGGTCCGCCGAACTTTTCCTGACGCCCCCGGAGAAGGGGTGAAACAGCGTCGTGCGGAGTCCGGGCCTCAGGACGGGCTGAGGGACCGAGGCCGGCCGCTGCAGTCAGGGAAATCTGGACCAGCCATGTTTCTTTCCGCACGAGAACATCCTTGTTTTCTTGCTGCGTTGCCTGGAACCCCTGGAACTCTTCTCTCTCGTCCAGTCTCCAAGGAGCTCCATGTCCCGGGGCCTGAGGCGGGCGCGCGCGTGTGTGTGTGTGTGTGTGTGTGTGTGTGTGTGTGTGTGCGTGTGTGTGTTCTCACGTCCGGCTCGTGCATGTCCGACCCGGCATTCTCATTTATGTCGATGACGTCAGCAAAAACAAGATTCCAAACCTTTTTTTTTCCTACAAAAACAGCAACGATCGATAACGTTTTTTTTTTTTTTTTTTTTTTTCTGCATTTTCCTCCCCTTCGACGTTGTGGACAGGAGCACCCTTTGATCCTCCGTCCGTCCTGTGAAGAGGCAGGGGGTGCCAAAGTGATATCACGCCGTGACGGCTGTTGGATTGGCGGGCAGCAATTTACTCTGGCAGCTCCGCTCGGCTGGCGCGCAGTGGGGCTTTTGGTATGGCCGCGCCCCCGCCCGCCCCCGCCCGCCCCCGCCCCCGTCGGCCCCTCGCCACCCATTCAGCCGGCCGACGCTGGCCCAGGCCGGGCCGCCGCTGCCGCCGCTGGCTGCGGTGAGGTGGACGTTTGTTTGCAAGGGCCTCAAGTTGCTGTGAAACGGACCAGCGCACCGCACCATCAGTGATGAATCTCTCGGCCCCTCTCCGACCCCTTTCTCTCCCACTCTCTCTCTCTCTCTCTCTCTCTCTCTCTCTCTCTCTCTCTCTCTCTCTCTCTCTCTCTCTCCTCTCTCTCTTTCTGCCTTTCTGTTCCCTCTCTCCGTGTCTCTGTCTCGCTCACTCTTCGAGCTCTCGGCTATCGCAGTGCAGCGGTGGCCTCGTGTCTCTGTCTCTCCCTTTTGTGTGCGGCTACGTGTCATGAACGTAGATCATGGTTTCCCGCACCTTTGCTTCTTTGGAAACGCGACACAAAAACGGTAACAACAACTAAAACATCGGCACACGCTGTGCGTACACCGCTGCAGCCGAAAAGAGACAACAACAAAAATCTGCCACCCAGTAGCGAAAACATTGTGTGCGCGTGTTGTAGCGGCGGCTAGTGTGTGGGTGCAGAAGTGAGGGCACCTGCCCGCACCTGCCTACTCAGCGTGGGGCCGCGGGGCAGGCGGGCCGCCACGCTGTTGGCTCTTCAAGGACCGTTAACCACCGCGGTCTGTATTGTGCAGGGGGTGGGGCTGCGCCGAGCTGCGCCGAGCTGCGCGCGTGAAAGGGAAGTGTGTCCGTCTCTCTTATCCCCCCCCCCCCCTGGCACCCCCTAAAGCCCCTCCACATGAGTGTACGTGCCCGTGTTATTATACCCTTGGCCTACTGGAGCGACGGACGTATAACTTTGTGCAGGGTTTTGTGGTGTGTGTGTGTGTGTGTGTCTGTATCTGTGTGTGTAATACCCTTGGCCTACTGAGGTGTTTAGGGAGCGAATATCATTAGGCGTACACCACCGCGCGCGCACGGTGAATACCGTATGTGTGCGGACGCGTATAGGCCCCGCAGGCTCCGTCGGTGGACTTAGATGATCCCCCATTACGCATTCCGACGCAGAGCACACCGCTCGCCGTCTCGCGGCCCCATAAGGTTATGCACGGTCCCGCGTCATCGGTCGTTGCGAAGCTCCGATGCAGTCATGCAGGATTCAGTACCGACGGATCCACGTTGGCGTGAGATGCAAGCTGGCGTAGCCGCCGTCCAGAGACCACCGCGTAGGTGCACGGAGAAAAAAGATTATTGGTCGCAACTCATATTTCAGTTGATTTACAGACAAGCAGTAATATTTTGTTCTGAGAACTAAAATTTTGTTGTCAGTTGCTTCACCGAAAAGTCAGTTGCTCCGACGATACGGTTCGTTGCGGAAGCAAAAATGCAGTTTTATGCTCCGTCAACGCACCTATTTGCTAGAGCAACTACGTTTGGCTCAACTAGAAAACAGTTTCCCAAACATAATGCTAGTTCTCAGAACCAAATTCACTGCTTGTCTGAAAATCAACTGGAACATTAGTTGCAAACACGGATCTTTTTTCTCCATGATGTGAACGCCGGCGCCCTGCCGGCCCCGCCCCTCCCGGCCCCTCGTGAGCCGGGCCGGTGCGGTGACAGGGTAATCTTTGTTCAGAATTTGTCGTCCAGCCCCGGGCCATGCCACGGCTATGCGGCGCCGCTGCCGTGGCTGCCGTGGCCTCCCAGCACATGTCTAACAATGCGCCTCCCGGGTACAATGCAAGACGACGCTCTCTCTTCCACACGGGGGGCACTGGCGCTACAGCGCGCGGGCAGGCAACCCCTGCCCCGTGGCGGCCGCCTCGCCCGGCAATACAAATTTCTCCGTCTCTCTCGCTCTCCGACACGAAGGGTTACGAGCGCGCGGCCAAGTAACAAGTTTGCATTGAAATACGAGTTTTTGTTGAACAGCAGCGGCGTCGGCGCTGGAAAAAAGTTTGTAAATTACCGGGGCAACAAGCAGCTCTCCTATAACTTTGTTAGTAACGGTCACCTTATTTATACACAGCCCTCACTTACATGCGGAGGGGCGGGGAGGCGTCGGGACGGGACGGGCCTTTAGGAACAACGACTGGGAGTAAAAGATGGGAAAAATAAATTGGTTGTGTTGGGAGTTGTTTCTGTTTTGTTTTGTTGTTTGTATTTTTTCGCCCGGAAGCGCAGCGGAAGCGGAGTATCCTCGACCCCGGGCCGGTCCGCGCAGGGGTCCGCCGGTACTGCAGTGCTGTGCTGGTCAGGATATTGACCTGCCGGCACTACGACGCTAGCATTATTTGGGGCGCACGCTCCTCGCAGGCGTTCGCGGCGAGAAAGATACCCGTGATGCACTTTTGCAAACAATTCCAAATGTTCTTTGATTTATCAGCCGTGTGCGCCACGCATTGTCTCTAGGTTCTAATAAATCCCCCTATGCGGCGTGAGGCTTGAAAAATGCAGCAGCGCCTACAGAACTCTGTTTTATTTTCTCGCTGCCTTGCTGTTGCGGGTTTCCGCGCGGGGGCCCCCGCAACTCCCGCCCGGCCGAGCGTCGTCGCGCGCGGATTCCGAATCAGAAAACCTCGAGGGGAATGGAAATTCATTGTTTGGTGCAGCAGCAGCAGCAGCAGCAGCAGCAGCAGCAGCAGCAGCAGCAGCAGCAGCAGCAGCAGCAGCAGCAGCAGCAGCAGCAGCAGCAGCAGCAGCAGCAGCAGCAGCAGCAGCAGCACTGCCACCGCTCTGCGGGCCCTAGTTGGAGCGCGCGCAATGCGCCTATACCTTTATCAGCGCATTAGATTTATCACAACAGAATGAGGCAAAGTAAAATGTGTGTGTGTATTCCCGGTTATACAATTTATAAAAAGGGGGGGGGGGTGAGGGGCATAAATCGGGGCGCTTTCGATTGGAACAAGGGGCCGCGTGGGGGGAAGGGGCACCCGCTTCAATTCAGTGTCCCACGACGCCCCATCCCCCTTTTTCCCCGCGCACTCACTCTCCCAATTTCTTCTCCCCCTCTCTCTCCCCGCGTGTGTGGGCGTTGGTAATTCATGGCGAGGCAGGGGGGGGGGGGGAGCACGATGCGAGAGGTGAGCCTCCAAGTGTTTTCAGGTGGAATAACACAACGTGCCCAGGGGTGATTCGCTGCGGTCTGAGAAAGATGTGGGAGGGAGACGGAGAGAGAGAGAGAGAGGGAGGGGGGGGGGGGGGGGGGGGGGTGAAGGAGATAGAGGGAGGTGAACGGCGCCACGTACTGCATCGTCGATGACGGTCGGTCTTCTCAGAATTTGTTTTGTTTCCGTTCTCATTCAGTACGGGTCCACACACCCAGTGCCTTTGTTTCCTTGCGCAGAACGCACGAGGGAGCTGTAAATAAGCGACAGCTCGTAGAGGAACACAGATGCACGGTATGTGTGCGTTCGGTGAGGTGAGACCGGTGAACAACGTTTTAAACGTGTGTGCCAGTGCAGCTGTGGTACATCCCGGCCAGCACCAGCCGGCGATGAGCGTGTTGAACGTCTGTACCGCTGCAACAGCGCGGCGCACGGCAGCAGCAGCAGCCGCGGCCATCTAATATAACCGCACGCTGTTTTATTCAGGCGCAATTTGAACCGCAAAGGCGCGCAGCAAGGAGGGAGCATGACTTGCGCCGCCACCGCCGCCGCTGCCGTATAACTTGATTCCGCGGCGCGGCACTGCATGCAGGTGCGCCCCCGCAGCCGCAGCCGCAGCACGGCGCCGTGCACTACCACAGCGCCGACAAACTTTGTACTCCCGAGTAATCAAGAATCGCTCAGCTGAACCTGTCCGGCGGTGCGGCCGCGGCTTACCCTCTCCCCGCCGGGGCACTTTTATCGCAAAAAGCAGATCGATTTCGACGTCGACTTCGCGGCTGATGCACCCCTAGAGGCAGCAGGAGCCCCGCGGATCCTTTCGTCTTCGCGGTGGCGCTCGGGGGTGGGGCTGTGGGCTGACGGGGGCCTGGCTGGAGTGGGGAGGGGAGGGGCCGCCCGGACGCGCCGAGGCGGAGAAAAGCAACGATTCCGAAGCGAGCGGAAGAAGAAACAGGCGGAGGGTCACCGCAGACAGTGATTGTCGAACTGCGCGCTATCAGAGATGGCCTCTTTGATGTGCCTCCCGGGCAGACGCTGCCGCGCGGCACGCGCACGCCACGTGTCCGCCACGCGACGCCACGCGACGCCGCGCGCGCCGGAGATGACGACGCTATGCAAGCCTCTTTGTGCAGCGCACTTGTTGCTGCTGACAGGATGTCAGCACTCGAGTGTGAAATCTTTATTACTGACCCGGGTCGTGCCGGGCCGGGCCGTGCAGCCTCTGGCCGCCGCTAGCCACAAGATCGGAAGCCCCATGGCGGCTGCGGCTCCAGGCTCCAGCCACGTCCGGCGGGGAGCGCCTGGAGCGTAGGCAATCCGAGCCCGGCCGTGCGTGCGGGCGGCCCACCTGCGCTGCGCACGGCGCCCGGCCAGCGGGCGGCGACGAAGCCATGCGCCCTGCGCCCTTGCCAGCCCTGCGCTGCGGCGGCCATTGACGTCCGCCGGCTAATCCGCCGCTGCCGCTGCCGCTGCCGCTGCCGCCGCCGCTACAGAGTGCGCTGCGCGCCAGTGATAAGGCCCTAGCCGAACTTTGCAATTAGCGCCGTGTTGATCCAACGGTCCGGCACGCTCCGAAATAATAATAATAATAACAGTCCTAATCCGGACCCCCGGCACAGCGCGGCCGCACGCATCAAAGTGGCAGATATTTATTTTCCATCCCGATTAGCCCACCGCGCACAATGCTGGTGGGAGTACGCAGCGAGATGTAATTTGGCTGGAGACAAGAAAACTGTAACTAAAATGAAATCTGGTGGATTCTCGAGGACAAGTTTTTCAGCGCCGAACTGAGAGACTGAGAGCGGGTGACAAGCGTCACCTCCATACGCCGTCCGGTGGCGGCCCGAGCGCAGCCACGACACCGTGGTGCCCCGAGTATTGTGAGCTCCGCAGCGGGGGTGGGTGGGGCTGCCGGGAGCCGCTGGAGTCGCTGGAGCCTTTCCAGGTACTCGAACTGATTGTCGCGCGTTCCCGATGGTCGTTCCGCTCGAAACGCCCTCACCTTACCCCTCCCGAATTACCGTATCGGCTTCACACCTGGACGCGCTATCCCCATATCGATTCGAGAGGAGAAAAGGGAAAGGAAAGGCAAAACGGGTCGGAGGGGGGGGGGGGGGGGTTGCAGGGGGTGGACGATGAGGGCCGTGGCAGAGCAGGTGAGTGTGGCTGCCAGCGGACAGCCGGGGGCCGGGCCGGGCCCCGCGGGCGCTGGCCGAGGGCCCGCCCATTGTTCTGGGTTTGCTATGCAGCGCGCACACCCCCGCGCCCGCCCCCGCGCCCGCCCCCCACCCCTTCGCTGCTGCCGCTGCGCCGATCTCTCCCGCCGTCGCCGGTCTAATTCGGCCGTTTAAATGCAGGTGCTGTCGCCAGGTCCTCCAGATTGGTGGGACGCTCAATAAGCCTGTCTCTTATGGCTTGAAAAATCTTTGCACAGCGAGAGGGGAGGGAGCGGGGCGCGGGGGCCGTCGGGGGCCGTGTTGTGTCCCAGCTGCACCCGTGGAGTGTGAAAATAAAACACACGAGAAAAAACGAAACACGAGTGGATCGTGCAATATCGAGAGATCCCTGACCTCGGCCGGGCCGGGCGGAGCCAGGGCTGTGTTTATTCTAGAACGCGCCTCCCTGCCGTTTCTTTCTCCCTTTTGTCCCGGCGAGACAATTCGCGGATTAATCGCGTCGCCGTTGTCGTGCGCCCGGCCGTGCAGCCATCGATCCAACGAGCCTTGGCACCGAGCGACGCCGAGTGGAGCCGTGAGAAAGGGGAGCGTAACGATTGCCTGCATGCGACGTCATTGACCTGCCTGGATTTGGACCGAATGTACATGCGAGCAGAAAATGATTAAAACGGTTTTATTGAGGGAGCCCTTTTTTATTATTTTTGTCTGGAAAAATTGAAAACGACTTTTGAGACTTGGATGTGACAATCTCAATATATGGCTGGCGTAGAAAATTACATGTTTGTGAAAATAGAAAGAAATTCGCGCGGCGAAGGAGCAAATAAAGTAAAGCAAAGGCTTGGCAGGTGGGCCGGGACCCCTGCCGGCGGCAGTGCCCGGCAGTCGCTTTGCCGTGGCCGCCATGTTTTATGCGGTAGTTGCATCCATCTATCAAACGATTCGATAAGCCAGTGGCCACAATAACGGCCGTCGTCTCAATCGGCTGGACTCCCCGCTGGGCTGCCCGCAACAAACGCAAGAGGAAATAATCACTGCAAATGACGTAAAGTATTATCCCAGTGCCACTTCGTTTCGTTGCCTGTCGATAGGTTTCGGCCTAATGTACGGGCGCGGCCGAAAGGGCTCGCCTGGAGTTTCTGTGCGGACCGGGGGCGGGCGAGGGGAGGGCGGAGGGGGCTCCAAGGCTGCCCCGTGAACATCCGGGAGGGCAACTGGAAATTATTCCTTCCCCTCGGATTGCTCTTGACTCTAATAATTATTTTCGCCGCCGCGCCCCACGGTTTTACTTCATTGGGCTGAGGGCGCACGGAGCGGCGGTGCGATCCCCTCCTGCGTATATCTGGTTGCTTAGGGCTGCCGGCGCACACAGACACAAGCACACACGCGCGCGCGCGCACACACACACACACCCCGCACACACACACACACTCGCACACACACACACACACACACACACACACACACACACACACACACACGCACGCTCTAGCGCACGTAAATCCCGGCCGTGCCAAGGAGCGGTGCGCGCTGAGCTGGCCGACTTTCTTTTCCGCGCATTAGCGATTCCGCCGCACTGCCAGGCAAAACTTTGGAATAAATGGCGGCACGCGTGGCCCGCCCCCGCGCCGCCCCCGCCCCCGCGCTGCCCCCGGCACAGCACAGCGAGGGCTCCGCGGCCGTCCAGAACCCGCCGTGGCTTCAGCGCTGGAATATTCAGGATCCTGTCGGGATGCATCGGTTCGTCGCATTGAGTATCGACGCGTCGGTCTCGCAGTCAGGCGGCCGCTCCCTGGCCAGCCGCGCTCAGCTCGGCGCGCTCGGCTCGGCGGGGTCGCAGGGGGTGATTACGACAAATGACCGAGTTTATCCCCCGGTCGGGTCGGGGCGGTCGGCGCCGGCCGGGCCCCACGTAGGGAGCATCGCCACAACGCCTCGCCACGCCGACACTATTCCACTAATCCCTCCAGAAACAGCCGCCACCGCTGCCGCACTGCCGCTGCGGCCGATATTGTAATGTCACCCGCTGGCGCCGCGGCCGCTGCCGCCGCAACCACCTCAGCAGCCCAGCCCAGCCCAGCGCAGCCGGCCCGCCGCGAAATTTCGAGGGGCCCTTTCCCTAATTATACAGTCGAACTCTTAATGCCATTTGTTACGCGGTGTGAGGGAGGATTTCCACCGGCCGGCGTCCCCGGCTTTAAGGTCCCCCGGAGGAGGACGAGGGGCGGCGAGGGGCGGCGAGGGGCGGCGTGGGGCGGCGAGGGGCGGCGCAGGGCAGCAGCGGCCCGCCCGCCTTTCCAGGGGGAGAAATGAAAATGAAGCAAGCGGGCCTCCGGCTTTGCGCGCGCTCGCGCGCCGGCCACTGAAAACCATTTAGGCGGAATAATGAAAGGAAATAATGGAATCCGTGAAACAATGGCGGAAAAAACACACAACAAAAACAACAGCAACATAAATGTGAGGGAATAAAGAAGTTGGTTATTGAACTGGGGGGTGACGGCATGCGTGCGGAGCCTCCAGACGGTGTGGCACATCGCGCCTCACGGCCAGCAGCGCCACGCCGGTATACCCTTGTCGCTCCCCCGGCTGCTTTCAGTCTGACCCTCCTCCCCAACTCTGCGACCACCACCACTACGTACAGCCCCGGGCCCCGGCTGGCTATCCCCGGGAAACACTTCCTTCTTTCTATCTCGTCCGCCTCCTTATATATTTTCATCACCCCCCCCCCCCCCGCATCTCTTGCCCCCATCCCCTTCTCTCTCTCTCTCTCTCTCTCTCTCTCTCTCTCTCTCTCCTCTCTCTCTCCTCTCTCTCTCCCCCTCTCTCCCGCGCTATCCCTATGTTGCCTCTCCTCTCCGCGCGCACCCCTTGCCACTAGGATGGCCGCCCTCACGCGCGGGAACGGCACCCTGAATCAAATACTTGGCCCTTGCCGATTTACGATCGCGGCTGTATCCTGGTGCGCCCGACCACACGGGCACCGGGGCCGCCGACGGGGCCTCCGACGTGGCCGCCCCGCCCCACCGCGGCACGCCCCCGACGACAGTGTTATATACGTCGCCATGCATGCAGTGGCGGTGGGCAGGCGGCCTTGCACTTACTTGCAGGAGACGGGTTGGGACGGCCCCGGCGGCGGGGACCGGCGGGGAGCGGCGGGGAGCGGCGGGGACCGGCGGTGGCGGGGTGCGCCACGCGTCGCCATGCGTCCTCCCGGTGGTCTCATTATTTTCTGGCCCCGTCTGCCCGAGAGGATTGCGGTTTTCGGGGCGCGGCGGCGGTGGCAGCGACAGCAGCAGTAGAGGCTTGGAGCGTGCCGACCCGGACTAGGCTGGTGTGGCCTGAGCCGGGCCGGGCCGGGCCCCATCTGTTTGGTGGACACCGCTGGCCGGCCGGGGCATTGCTTATCCGTGAGGCGGGGTGGGGCCCCCTGCTGGGGCTGCGGGGGCTGCGGGGGCTGCGGGGGCTACCTCGGGCCTCGGGGGCTCGCGCCTGTCCTTCTGCAACACCTTCCGCGTCGACCTGCACCACCAACTGTGCTCCTCCCGTTGTCCATGTCATTGCCCGGGTACCTAGCCACCCACGCTATCACTCTCTCTCTCTCTCTCTCTCTCTCTCTCTCTCTCTCTCTCTCTCTCTCTCTCTCTCTCTCTCTCTCTCTCTCTCTCTCTCTCTCTCTCTCTCTCTCTATTCTTCTCTTTCTCTGTCTGTCTGTCTCTCATGCGATCCGGCACCGCGAGGTGGACACGGCCCCAAATGAGTAGTGTGAAGCAAGTGCTGCAGCGCGCGTTGCTTTGGACGCGGAGTACTAGGATCGATGTAAACAGCGGCGCTGCACAATGATGCACACACCGCATCGTCTCATCCCCGCCATTTCCCTCCCCCCTCCCCCGACAAAGTTCTGTGTGAGTGAGGGGGGAGGGGGCGTCGTCGGCCTCGTGTGGCGTCAGCGCTTCCCCCCCCCCCTCGCGGCCGCCCCGGAACACATTTGCATATTGCAATAGGTGCTGTATCGAGGGCATCTCGAGTGCTGCAGCAAACGCCGCGGCGCGCCGGCCGCAGCTGGCTGGTGCCCTTTGAGGTGCTCTCACCGCTGGTAACCATGGTAACCATGGCCAGGTCCAAAGCCTCGTCAGCGGTGGAACGCGCGCCCTTTGCCTCCGCGTGCTCAAGTGGACTCACTCAATCAATGCTGCCTGTCTCTCTCTCTCATTCACGCAGACACCGGCCCCGCTTTGTCTCTGCAACCTTTCACTTTTTCTCCTCCCTCCGGTCCTCTCTCTTTTTTTTCTTTTGCCTGGACACGTAAAACGCGAAGCCTCCCTCCCCCTTTTTTTGCACCCTTCCTTCCCCGCACGACGGCATGGGACCTCCCCATCAAAGGACGTCCCCTCGGCTTTGACCTGAAATGGGGGGGGGGGGGGATCTGGAGAGGACCGGGGAGGTGGGGGGGGGGGGGGGGGGGTGCAGCCCGGCCCCACCTATGCTGTCCGCACTAAACCTAGCCATCCGCATACCCCTGTATACAGCCCCTGTTGGACTACCCTACAAAACACTGCAGGACACTGCACGATGAACCTCTGCGGAACACTGCCTGGCAATGCCTCCGGCAGAAGACTAGCGGGATAAAAAGAGAAGTGCGAACGTAACGAGGCTTCCGTGAGGAGCTGCTTGTCCAGGCCGCGGGCGGGGCGGCGTGGGGCCCGTGGCCCGTGGGCGCAGCCCTCTGTGTGGATGTTGTCGGCGCCGCCTCGGCCTCCGCCTCCCTCCTGGGTACCGCCGGGCACCGGACTGGATTCTGTTTGCTCGGACCAAGTCATCAGGGGCCCGGCCCGGCCCGGTGGACCTGGCTGGGACTGCTGGGGACTCGACTTGACTCGGCTGGACGCGAGGCGACGTGACCGTCAAAGCGGCAAGGCCGGCGAGGCCCAAGGCTGGGACAGGCGGTCCGGTCCAGCCCGGTCCAGCCAGAGAGGGTCCGCGTTCTGCTAATCAGGCCCGCACCGGGGCTCGTGGGACCTGCAGTAGTTGTCCTGCTGACGGCCGGCCTTACTGCTCTGCTGCGGCCCCGCAGAGTTTGTGTGATATTCAGCTTGGGCGCGGAGAACGACGGTGCACGTCCGTCGCTGAACAGATCGGCACCGTGTGCGCGTGCGGTGCCCAAGCCCCAGCACCTCCTTTGTGGACAACTTCCAGGATAGGATCCTGGAAGTCCAAGTTTTAACGGTGTCTCCTCCGACCGGTCCAGTCCGGGGCAGAGCCGGGCAGGGCCGTCAGAAAGGTGGTGGAGCCCTGGGAGTATAGCCGCACTGGGAGTGGCAGCCGTGGCCGCGCCCCGGCTGGGGTCGGGCGTTGAGTGGCCGCGTCAGAATAACGCATTCCCCCGCAGCCTGCGGCCCTCCCCGCTGTGCTCGCCGGCCCACCCCTCCCCGCGCCGCCCCCCGCCGACTTTCTCCGGTCACACGCCACCCGACCCCCTTTCCCATCCCGCACAGCAAGGACCCTGCCACATAGGCCTGTCTGGACGTATTTTATTTGTCTTTGCCGCCGAAAGGAGGCAGCGGGGAGCAGTGAGCCAGGCGTGCCAACGCGCGTTATACTGCCAGGGCCACCACCCTCCCGTCGACCTGGCTTTGTTTCAGGCTGCGTGGGCCCGGAGGGGGCGGGGCCGGCGGGGCTGACCAGAAAGGACTGGTGGCGTGGCGTAGCGGCGGGGCGCTCACACAGTGTGCGAGTGTGTGCGAGGCGCCCCCTTTGAGTCAGTCCTCCATTTGACGCGTGTTGTTTGGCTGCCCCAGGGCAGTGCGGGAGGGTGCTGTGTGTGAGTGTTTGTGTGGGCACGTGTGCGCTCCCTCCCCCCCCCCCCCCCCCCAGTTCCGGCCCCGGCCCCGTCACTCTCACCGAGATGAAGAGGATTCGGACGCGGCTCACCTCCGTCAGCGGGAGTCGTCAACGCGTCCTTACAGAGCTGCGTGTCGCTGGGGCCGTATCACGCGCCGCCCCGCGCCGCCCCGCGCCGCCCCGCGCCGCCCCGCGCCGCCCCGCGCCGCCCCGCGCCGAGCGGAATTCCATTAGACACGTCCGGCGCACTGCCGTCTTTCACTTCCGCTCCGCTGTTCTTCAGAGACTCCTCCCCGCGCAGCGGCTCTTCCCTCATTTTCCTGCCGCGGCATGAATATGGCTGCGGTGCGTGCGTCCTCCAGGACGACGGCTTGGATGAGGGAACAGGGAACCTCGCGGCGACACGCGCTCGCTTGGGAGGTGTGCGACCCGAAAACCGAAAAAAAAAGACTCATAAAAAAATATTTGAAAAAAAAATCTGACTGGTTCGGTCGTGGTGCGGCGCGTGCGCGACACGCGCCTCCTCGCCGTCAATAAAAAGCCCCGTGGAATGAAATTGGACGATGACTGCTTCGTGGAGGCCAGATGGGAGCGATACGACTTGTCTGCCGCTCTGCCGCTCTGCCGCTCTGCCGCTCGGCGCACAGCCCAGATGGGGGGCACGCGGGCACGCCTCATCAATAAAAATGCAGTGCACGAGACGACGTGAGACAAATTGGTGTGCGCGCTGCTGATCGCGCTCGCCGAGCGGAAAGGAAGAGGGGGGAAGGGAAGGGAGGGGGCGCCTCGTCACGAGCGGCCGTGTTTTATTCGCCGGCCCCGCCTCGTGCCTCCGCTGCTGCGCTGCTGGCCACACTTTAATTTTTCTCTCCTGAACCTGAAGCGGAGGCGAGAGGTTTTTCTCATCCACCGGAGGGACATTGTGGGGCGCCGCTGGCGCCGCTGGCGCTGCTGGCGCTACCGGCGTTGATGGCGCTGCTGGCGCTGCTGGCGCTGCTGTGTATGAGAGCCCACCACGTGTCCCGCGTGTGCTGCCTGCTGCCTGCTGCCTGCTGCCTGCTGCCTGCTGCCTGCTGCCTGCTGCCTGCTGCCTCTGCTGCCTGCTGCTGCCTGCTGCCTGCTGCCCTACGCCCCCGGCGCCCAGCCCGGCCCGGCCCACCCCCACCCCGCCGCACAGCGCCGTCCTCAGCTGTAGATTTATTCATCAGAGCTGCGTGCTCAGAATGGAGGAAGCCACTGGGCGGTTAGAGCGACGGGGGGCGGCGGCAGCGGCGGCAGCGGTGGCAGCGGCGGCAGCGTGAATGCGTCCCGTCCAGCGGAGAAAGCACGGAATTTTGTGTCAGTCGGGGGCGGCCGGGGCCGAGGCCGACGGCGGGGCGAAGAGCGCCTCTCTTCGCTGGGAGTGGCGACGGCGCAGCGGAGCGGTGGAGCAGCCCCTGCGCTCGCCCGCAAAATGCATTTCTCTCTTCCTCCGCCGAAAGACACGATTTTGCGAAAACTAGGCAACAGAATCATCAATCTGTGGGTCGGCTGGTGTCAAAGCACGTCTACGATGTTGCCGCGAACCCAATTTGCGCAGTCTGCGCGCAAACAGCGCCTGCTGGGTAGGCCACCACGACTCGTTTTATACACGCGCGTCGTGCGGGCTGGCCTACCCCGGCATTCGCAGGCGCTTTATGGACGACGCCTGTACACGCGATCCATCCAAATATCTAACCAGCCATTTTTGTTCCCTCTGTTTCAGGTAAAAGCCCGCAACTAGGTTAAACACCTGTCATTATTGCCTCCCGGCCGGAGCCCGGTAAGTCCCTTCATCCCACTGCGTTTTGTCTGCGCCCCCCCTCCGGAGGTTTGCCGGGCAAACACATGCAGAGGGTCGGTGAGCGTTTGCGGCTTCCCTTGCCACCCCTCGGGCCTCGGGCTCCGCGAGTCCTCCAAGTAAACCCACAACAACAGGTCATCCCAGGTTCGGGGGCAAACACCGTTGTTGCGCTCTTGTGCAACTCTAGAGTCCTCGAGTGTGCAAACGCACCGCGCAGATAGCCGGCCTGCTGCTGCTGCTGCCGCCGCTGCTGCTGCTGCTGCTGCTGCTGTTGCTGCTGCTGCTGCTGCCGCTGCTGCTGCCGCTGCTGCCGCTGCTGCCGCTGCCGCTGCCGCCGCTTCCGCTGCCGCCGCTGCCGCCACTGCCGCCGCTGCCGCTGCTGCCGCTGCTGCTGCTTGCCTCCTCTGTGATCGCTGCCTCTTGCGCGACGTGAAACCTTATATGTTTACAAATACGCAAGAGGGTATTACGTTCCGCATTCCGAGCGTGGGTTTGTGTTGAAATGAACTGAGGGCCCCGCAGCATTCGTTTTACGACCCAACCCCATGACGGGTGTCTCCATTGTATGAAGTTGGGTAACGGATCTATTTCGACCAACACACACACACACACACACACTCACAAGAAAGGAAGCATGGCGCCCGTGGCATACGCCATGCACAGCACGGGGCAGTACACACCCAGGCCAGCCCACTGTATCACTGCTGTGCCGCAAGCGCCACGGGAGAGGTCGAGGTTGCCTCCTTTTCCCTTTGTTTGGATGGATGCCACTTTGTGTCACGCCATAGTTGGTACGAATGCATGAAGAGACCCCAGGGACATGCGGGGCGCAGCGGCCGCGAATAAGACCGTGCTAAACTAGACTGCGGGGGAGATGTGGCCGCGCGGGTCTAGCGGCGTAGGCGTAGAAACAGCGCGGAATTAGCACGCAGCGCCAAGCCGCGGAGCTGAGCCCGAGAGGAACGGCACGGGACGGGGTGAGAATCAATACCGGGCCCTTCGCGAGTGCCGCAGAGACCCCGCGGCGCAGAGACTCCAGGCGGGGTCAGCGTCTGCTCCCCTCAGCGGAGCCCTGCGGAGCCCTGCGGAGCCCTGCGGAGCCCTGCGGAGCCCTGCGGAGCCCGGCTGGCGGCACGGTGTTGCTCCCGCAGCCCTACTCGCCTTTCTCCGTTCCTCTTCCTCTTCCACAACCGAGGGGTCCCTCACTCGCGTATTGCAAGCGTCTCATAAGGTAAAATCGAAATTTGATTCTGTTTTCTTTTAAGACGTTTTTCTGATTTCCCCCCGTATTTTTTCCTGACGAAATCTGATTTTTTTGCAGGCTGAACATTGATTTTTATTTTTGAGTTAGAGACCCCTGCTTGCGACGCGACTTGCTGAACGCGAACAATTGTCGCAGCGAGCGCTGCTAATTGTCTTCGGCACACGAAGTCACCGCCTCTGGCAGTTGTTTATCAGCGCAGAGTGATAAGTGAAGCCCGAGCGCATTCCGTGACGCGCGTTATCATCGTATAGTGCGGCACTAATGCAGGCCCAGAGCACCGCCACCGTTTGTTAGGAGAGAGAGAGGCGCGGATGAAAAGAGAAAGTAAAGACAGGGAAGAAGAGATGGGGCGGTCCTTGAGAAAGACGGCGGGCGAGCGAGCGAGAGAGAGAGAGAGAGAGAGAGAGAGAGAGAGAGAGAGAGAGAGAGAGAGAGAGAGAGAGAGAGAGAGAGAGAGAGAGAGAGAGAGAGAGAGAGAGAGAGAGAGAGAGAGAGAGAGAGAGAGAGAGAGAGAGAGAGAGAGAGAGAGAGTAATGGTCTCACATATCTCGTGGCTGTTTTGATGATCGCCATTCCACAAGCTCCCTCCTCTCCCCCCTCCCCATCCAGCCCTTTCTACCTCATCACACTCAGCCCCCCCCCCTTTTCCTTGCCTCTGGGTTGTAACTGCCACACCATCACCCCCTTACCTCGCGCGCGCAGCGGCAGTGATGGGGGTGGCTGGGTGGTGCTGTGTGTGTGTGTGTGTGTGTGTGTGTGTGTGTGTGCCGTGAAACACGTTCGATGAAAAACATTCGGCGGGCGACGAGAGAGTTGCCGAAGTGGGACACCGCCGCGGCACCCTACTTACGTGCATGCAAAGTCCGGCCCGGGTTCCGGCTCAGCCCGGGGGTCGGCTCGGCTGCTCCGGCCTCCGGCATGCGAGGCCTGCCGCTGGCCCCGGCCCTGCCGGCTGTAAGGGGCATGGTGAGGCGACGGCCCTCACGGCCCTGACGCCGGCCCTCACGGCCCTGACGCCAGCCCTCACGGCCCTGACGCCGGCCCTCACGGCCTGGCCTGATGCTGGCCCTGACGCCGGCCCTCACGGCCCTGATGCTGGCCCTCACGGCCCTGACGCCGGCCCTCACGGCCCTGACGCCGGCCCTCACGGCCCTGACGCCGGCCCTCACGGCCCTGACGCCGGCCCTCACGGCCCTGACGCCGGCCCCCACGGCCTTGATGCCGGCCGCCGGCCGTCGCGCTGGCCCAGCCCAGCTGAGTCCGCTTGTCAAATCGCTGCTGTGGTGTAATTTACGGCCCTAAATCGACGGGGCCGACTTCAGCACCTGGGGTGGGTGTCGGCTGCCTCGCGCGGGGTCCGCTCCCGCTGCTCCGCACGCCCACACACGGGCATCGATCACTCACTCCTCCAGTCAGACCTCGGCGGGAGGACTCCGCACGGCCAGGGACCACAAACCACCCCCTCCCCATTATATTCCAACGTGTGTAGCGCACCCTCCGAGACTCGCGCCACGAAATTGACTTAAAACTTGACAAGTTGGCTCCGCGTCACTTTTTGTCACCCCCACAAGTGGCGGGGCGCCGGCGTCAGCGAAGCCTGCCGGCATTCCTGCCTGCCTGCCTGCCTGCCTGCCTGCCTGCCTGCCTGCCTGCCTGCCTGCCTGCCTGCCTGCCTGCCTGCCTGCCTGCCTGCCAGCATGCCTGCCTGTGGTCGCGCGCCAGGAGTCGCTGCGTCACACGTGAAAAAGGGGGTGGGAGGGGCCGGAGGGGCGCCTTTGCGAGTTTGGAAAGCAGGGAAAATAAGGAACAAGGGGAGGAGGGAGGGGGATGATGCCACGACTTTCCCCGCCGCCACCCCTGCCAAGCGTTCTGCGTCGTTGCTCGCGCGTCTCTGTGTCCTGAGAGTCTGCGATGAGGAAACTCCGCACGGCTCGCAGTTCCGAAGGCGCACGATGGCTGACAGTTTTTTTTATCTGTCAGCCTCCGCGGTGCGGCGGCCACCAGGCGGGCACCGAGTTCCCGGGCGGTTGCAGCGGACTGACGCGACGCGGAACAGACGCCCGAGGGGTCCCTTGCTGCCGAAATTATTCATCGGGCCGTGATCCGCGCCGAGTGCCGGTGAGAACCCGCGGGGAGTGGCGGGGAGCGGGGGCGGCGGCCGGCGCCGAGAACTACCCTCTCCGAACTAAAGGCGGACGGTTGACGGGGCTGCCGCCGCCCCCCGCTGTCCAGCGCGGCTTCACTGGTGTGATGCCCCCCCCCCCCCCCACGCGACAGGAACTGGGTCAGTGACAGCTGCAGCTGCCGCCGCGCGCCATTCCGCGCTCTGACCGAGCGCCCACTCACTCTCACATTGTGTCCGGTTTTTTGGCGGCCGTTAGCGCCAGGATCCCTCCGGACACCCCCCGGTATTCTGGGGTGCACCCCGCAGCAGAGTGCGTAAATTGAAACTAATTCTGCCCGCCACCTCAGAGGGTGCAGATATCGTCTCCGTGGCGGTGTGTGTGTGTGTGTGTGTGTGGCCAGCTGCAGTGCACCGCGCGGGGAGGAGGCCACACCGTGCACACCCCCCGCACACGCGCACGCACGCGAGGGAAGGGAGGGAAAAGTTGGATCCGCGATCTCCGCCTTGTTTCCAGCAGTATTTTTGCCGACCTGATGCAGGAGGGTTGGCCAGCTCGGAGGCGGCTCGGTGGCGGCCCGGGGGTGGCCCGGGGGTGGCCATAGAGGCAGAAGGCCCGAGTATGGCCCAGGACCAGGGCCAGAGCCTGGGCGAGGGACCACTGCCCGCCGCACTTAGTGGAAATCCCACTCCAATGAAATAAACTCGCACTGGCACTGGCCCTGGCCAGCGTTCGGCCCCCAAGGCCTGCACGCGCGCACACACACACACGCAAACACACACACACACGCACACACACACACACACACACGAACACCCTCCCTGCCCCAATCCCACGGCCCTGCGCCCCCGCCCAGCCCGGCCCAGCCCCAGCCCTCTGCACTCACCCCCATTCGCATCTGCGCTTTCCTCACTACTATCTGATATCTTCGGACCACCCCACATCCGGTTTGAAGCCCGGGATGTGCGGCGTATACCTTCCGAGCGCCCTCCTATCTATCCACCCACCCTTCTATCCTTCCGTCCATCTATCCATCTACCCGTCTGCGCGGGACGGAGGGCAGGGCGCGGCCAGTGGCAGTGGCGTGAGCTCTGGCGCGTCGCGCTTCAAAAGCCGCCGCAGCCTCGCACAGCCCGGCGTCAGTTCCAAACTTTCCAGAGAATTGAAGTAAATTTGCCGCTTCAGTTCTCGCCCGCTTGCTTTGGGGCTCTCCGGCTCCTCCGGCGGCTCGCCGTGCTCACTGGCTGCACTGCCCCAACTTACTTCCGGCCCACGTGGTCCCGGACCGGACCGGGTCGTGGCAGGTAGATACATTCTCATACGGCCTGGGTAAAATCACATTTTCCCCGATTCCTCTTCTGTATTCCAATTTTATCTTTCCCTCCGGAGTACGCTCTGCGCTCGTTATTGCGAGATGATATATGATTGAGCGTGCTTCAACTCTGGCAGCGCTTCCCTGTATCGAGACGCCTCCGTCCCGCCTGCGGTGTGCGGTGCGGCGAGGCGCGGCGCAGCGCGGGGGGCGATATGAAAAGTTCCGAGGATCCGCTTCGCAGCAGACCTCAGCGTCGTCTGCTTCACGGAACTGTGCGGCTGAGGCTGCTTATGAGGAAGTTGAGGACCCCCGCGCATGCCGTCCCACACCGGCTGTGTCGTGCCGTGACAGTGCCGCTGTGCGTGACTAAAAAGCGGACAGAGTCCTGGCGGCCAACACGGACTCCTCACGGACTCGGCATCCTTACGCCCTCCCACTTCGGCCATGACATATAGACGCCTCTTGCGCCCGTCGTTACCGACGATAAAGTTATGACCTCTCGCTTCTCGCATACTGACTGCGTTTCTCGGTTCCCATTTTCTCTGCACGCTGTGATTCACACATACACCTAACGAGTGTGTGTGTGTGTGTGTGTGTGTGTGTTTCACTCTGTAATTATCGGGGACGACGCGCGCTCCAGATATCACTCATCTTTATCTTCGGCTCCCCCGGCTGCCCGGGCGGCGCACTGTTGCAACGGCGACCGTCGAGGTTTACTACACACACTCACACACTCACTCACACACCAACACGCACCCCTCCCCTCCAGCTCCGGCCACCTCATTCGTGCAGCGATGACGTATAGCTTATATACGTCCAGTTTCGGCCGCCGGGGCGATGGACTGTAATTATCTCGATATTACGGCCGCGTCCCCCACCCCCTCCCCTTCTGTGTGTACACTGTATCATGTTTGCCCGCCCTCCTCGCTGTGAGGGGGAGGGCCGGCGGCCGGGGGAGGGGAGGAGAGGTCGCCGTGCACCTCGTGTGGTCCATCCGGACGGGCCCCAAACGAGAGGCGACCTCGACTCCGTTTCGGGCTGCTGCTCGGCCGGCGGTATCAATCTCGGGATGATTTCAAGTGTCCATGTAGGTGGCGTCTGCACCGTGGACCGGACACACACACACACACACACACACACTGACACAGACGCGGGATTGGATGGGTTGGTATGGATGAGTAACAGAGTCGCCGCCGGTCCTAACCTTTCTTCCCCTCATATGGGCTTCCATCCCTCCGTCGGTCCAGACCCTTCTCTCCCCCTCTCCCCCCCCCCCCCCTCTCTCTCTCTCTCTCTCTCTCTCTCTCTCTCTCTCTCTCTCTCTCTCTCTCTCTCTCTCTCTCTCTCTCTCTCTCTCTCTATCTCTCTCTCTCGCTTTCTGCTGCAGCTCAACGTTTGCCCGCGAGTCCTGGGGTCCAGTCCCCCCGACCTGCTTCACGCGTAAGAAGGAGTGATGGGGCAATATTTGCCGTGCTCTGAGTGGACCGTCCCGCGTCCCGTCCCGTCCAGCCCAGCCCAGTTCGCCCTGTCCACGGCACGCTGCCCCTGCTGCCCCCGCCGCCGCCCCCGCCCTGCTTTACTTACCGGCCGGCTGGCGGCGGTGGTGGTCATTCACTATATATTTAGGGTATATATATATACTCACCTCTCATATGCGTGCTGCGAACGCAATAGGTTCGGACGTGGCACAATATTTCAGTGAAGTATAAAACCGAACCATTGTAATTCGGACATCTTCGACAAAACTCATTTTGAACTGAGTTCTTGAGGTACGAAGCAGGTTTGATGATTCCAGCACGCCACAAAACAGAGGGTATATGTACGAAACATGCCAAACTCCGACACGGTCCGTAGAGTTTGCCTTCCGTTCCGTGGCATGCTGGGAGCTCCAAACCTGCTCCGTGCCATTTAGCCTGCGAATTCAGCCCACTTCACTTCTGAGTCCAACATTGTAAACGGTTCCGCACCGTATTTTAGGTGCTCCATAGCGAGTTACGCACAGTACTCAGTAACGGAAAGTTCCATGTTTTTTGGTTCTTTTCCTTTTTACAGTGTTGCTGGGACCTCTCCTGTGTTTGCACGGTCTCGCATATTGATTTAAGCCACGGCGCTATATAACTGCGACATGCGGCGGCACCGGGCCACCGCCCACCGCCCACCGGTGTGTGGCCTTCCTGCAATATCGGTCTCTCCAAACACGGACCACGCGTGCGTGTCTATATTTTTTTCATACTCTTTTTTCTGCGATGTGAGCACGCGCACGGGGCGACTATGTGTGCTGTGCTCAAGGGCATCTCTCTGCCCGTGAAAATTCGGCCTTTATTAGAGGCAGCAGGGCGCAAAGAACTTTTGGCCGTTTCCGTCACAACCAACTTTCCCCCCCAAACTATTTCGAGCATTATTTTTCATTCTGTATGCATGCAGCGTTATGTAAGAGGAAGGACTCTGTGTGGTTTTCCGTCTGAATAAGTTTTGCTTTCGCGACTTTCAGAGTGATAAGGCAAATTGGTGCACACGCTAAGGCCGGAAGGAGAGCACACGAGATAGCCTGTGTCGGTGGTCGGCTGCAGGGCGCTGATTGACGAGCTGTCGGCTGTCACCCGGACGCGGACGGGTGGTGTGTTCGCAAGGGCGTTGGCGGCAATAAAGAAGTAGCCGGCGTAGCGGGAGTAGCGGGCGGCCGGTGACGGATGAGGGTTCAGCGGGCGAGGTGCAAAGTTCCGGCCCGGACCTGGTAGAACAGCCCCACAGGCCCGCAGCAGAAGCTTGGCTTCAGCACCAGTTTGGCCCAGTGGGAGGGAAGGCGTCCTCGGGCTGAGGGTGGCATTTTCTCTTGTCGCCGATCAAGCGGTGGTGGCGGTGGTGGCGGCGGCGGCGGCAGCAATGTTCGCCCACAGGTGCTGCTGTCTAGGGCGAGTTGGTTAATTAATTTACTCCCTGTACAGCAGAGCTCTGCAGCCGAGCTGCCGATCGCTTTAAATTATTTCCTTTACCGATGTCGCCGCGGTAAAGCCCTGCACGGCTACATGTGTGTATGCTCGCTCTCTCTCTCTCTCTCTCTCTCTCTCTCTCTCTCTCTCTCTCTCTCTCTCTCTCTCTCTCTCTCTCTCTCTCTCTCTCTCTCTCTCTCTCTGTCCCTATCGCACAATGTCTGGCGCTCTCCTTTGTGTGCACATAATATGTCTCTTCTAATTCGGCATGCCAACAACGGCGCACCTCCGTCTGTGCCGTCCGTGCAGCAACTGGTGCCGCACATGATCAGCGCAGCTGCCAGTGCATTTGTGTGATTGACGTGTCTGTGTGTGTGTGCGCGGCGCTCGGCTGGCTCCGTATGTGGCCCGATACGCAGCACAGCACACACATACATACACGCACACACACACACGCACACAAACACACACACGCACGCACACAAACACACACACTCTCGCCATACCTACGCGACATCGGACCCGCATCGCGTCTCGTTGTGTCGGCACACTGCTCGCTCATTCGCAGCCGGTAACCGGTCTCGTTTCATACGGTGTTGCCGGGGAACTCTGTAGAGGCTGTAGACGCCGGCGTGACGGGAGACAACGCTGTCAGGCGCGGCGCGGCGCGGTGCGGCGCGGCTCCCCCGGTGGCGTGTCATAATTCCAGCCCCCTCCCCCGGCGAGCGGCGCGATGGGAACATGATGAACAGGGCCACTTCATCACGAGTGTAGCCCGCCCCCCTCGCTGTCATGCGCGCGGTAAACACTCATCGGTGAAAATGGTATATATTCTTGCGCTGACTTACACCCCAGGTCACTTAACATGGTAAAAGACTCGCGCAGGCAGGTGATAATTATTGAATTCGCACTGTCAAAAGGAGAAAAAAAAAGAATCATTCGAAATTTTTCGGATAAACCTAATGGGATGTGCAGGTGGCGACTCCAGAATTAAAAACAAAAATTAATTAAATCCATATCCCAATTAAATCCATGGACATCGGAATTTTACGACTATGCGGAGCAGTGTAGACCTAGTTCAAATCCAAATCCTCTGAGGCAAGTCGTTCTCAGAAATTGTGTTGACGCACACAACGCACCAGCTGTCTACGTTCCTTCGCTAATATCTCAGCGGGAACAAAAATCAAAATGTCCGTGATGACTGACAAGCATCTGTGAGGGAACTTGTGGCTTCGGAGTGTGATATGATAGCGCGGGGAAGGCTTCTCATGTCAGCACCACGCGTCACCGCGCCGCGCGCCGGACGGGGAAAAGTATGTATGGAAGAAAAACGTGAGGGAAAGAATGAGGACGGGAGCGCATTGGGGCCGTTTGGGCCGCTGGGGCCGCTCCCGGCCGCGCTGCCCTGGCTGCCTGGAGGGTGGTCTTGATTGGCACGCCGGTTGTTAAGTATTGATTTTCTCGGGGGCGGCTGGTCACGTGGTCGGCCGTAGAGGAAAGCCGGAATAATTCCGGGAAACGAAACGCTGCCAGCAAGTGTTTGTACCAGGTCCGGCATTACAGCGAGAATCAGACCTGAACGTGAAGTAGGGGGAATGCAAGCTGCAGCGCGGGAGGGGCGGAGCTCAAAATCACATCCTGCAAAACTCCCTGTGTGGAACGGTGGTCTGTAAATTTGTCGTCCATTTGCCGTTTTTCGGGCGACTAAATTACGACAAAACAACGACATTCTACTTCAAAATAACGACAAACGTATACAACAAGCGCATTTGTCGTCCATCGATAGTAGTTTTGTCGTTTTTATACCGTAAAACGGACCACTTTTACTTCAAATTAACGACAAATTTACAACAGAATAACGATAAAAGCTTGACTTGGGTAAAAAGCAGGCGGGGGTGCGGGTCGAACCCACGACTCGCCTCTCCACATGTCAACGCTCGAAGCCACTCGGCCAAAGAGACTTGTCGGAGGGGGATGTGGACTCATCCGCTCATGCTAATCGAGCGCGCGTGCTGAACCGAATTCTCGGACGGCATTCGGCAGTATGAACGAACGGGGCCACACCTCGTCCTTCAAGTCTCTTTGGCCGAGTGGCTTGGAACGTTGACATGTGGAGTGGCGGATCGTGGGTTCGACCCGCACCCTCGCCTGCTTTTTACCCAACAGTCAAACTTTTATCGTTATTCTGTTGTAAATTTGTCGTTAATTTGAAGTAAAAGTGGTCCGTTTTACGGCATAAAAACGACAAAACTACTTTCGATGGACGACAAATGCGCTTGTCGTACGTTTGTCGTTATTTTGAAGTAATAGCATGTCGTTGTTTTGTCGTAATTTAGTCGTCCGAAAAAACGGCAAATGGACGACAAATTTACAGACCACCGTTCCACACGGGTCAGATCGATCTTTGGACACTCTAGAAAACGGTCATTTTTTTCTGGTCAGGGATCAGGAGCTAACACCATTGCGTTGGCTGCACTCCCCACGCTTCTCCCACAACAAGGTCTCGCCACTTGTGTCGCATGCAAAGAGTGGTGCCCAGCCGGGGACCTTGCCGGGGACCGCCTGGGCCGGTGACGCCGCCCTCTCGGAGCCGTAAAGTCCAGGTGGGGCTCGCGTCGCCTTTGGCAGGAGCGGGGTGGGCTTAAGTGGGATCCACAGCGGGTGCCGGCGGGGGCAAAGAAGGACAGCGGGATTGATAAGGCGAGGCCGTCAGGTGAACGGCCACCAGCGCGCACCTGGTACAGCCCGCCACAAAAACCCCGCCGAATGGCAGTGTAATTGTTAATTGTGTTTTGATGGCGCCGCGCCACGGCTGCGCCATCCATCTGGCCGCCGTATGGCCACAGCGCGGACAGCAGCGCCGTGATTACATCGGGATTGTGCGGCCATTGAGACGCCCTAATCATTTGGATTTGATGCGGTCTTCTGGCCGTGAACCAGTGAGCCGGCACCACGCTTCCAACCGCAGGCCACAGGGCCTCCCGGCCGTATGTGGTGTACCCGGTCCGCCTTTCATAATGATTGGGATATTTCGTCTTCTGCAATATGCCTCCGGCCTTGGGATCTCGTCCCCGTGCGTGCACGCCCTGCTTACGGCCTGCCCTAGCCTGCCCACGGCCTGCCCACGGCCTGCCCACGGCCTGCCCACGGCCTGCCCACGGCCTGCCCACGGCCTGCCCACGGCCTGCCCACGGCCTGCCCACGGCCTGCCCACGGCCTGCCCACGGCCTGCCCACGGCCTGCCCACGGCCTGCCCACGGCCTGCCCACGGCCTGCCCACGGCCTGCCCACGGCCTGCCCACGGCCTGCCCACGGCCTGCCCCTGCCGGCCTGCCCACGGCCTGCCCACGGCCTGCCCACGGCCTGCCCACGGCCTGCCCACGGCCTGCCCACGGCCTGCCCACGGCCTGCCCACGGCCTGCCCACGGCCTGCCCACGGCCTGCCCACGGCCTGCCCACGGCCTGCCCACGGCCTGCCCACGGCCTGCCCACGGCCTGCCCACGGCCTGCCCACGGCCTGCCCACGGCCTGCCCACGGCCTGCCCACGGCCCCACGCCCACGGCCTGCCCACGGCCTGCCCACGGCCTGCCCACGGCCTGCCCACGGCCTGCCCACGGCCTGCCCACGGCCTGCCCACGGCCTGCCCACGGCCTGCCCACGGCCTGCCCACGGCCTGCCCACGGCCTGCCCACGGCCTGCCCACGGCCTGCCCACGGCCTGCCCACGGCCTGCCCACGGCCTGCCCACGGCCTGCCCACGGCCTGCCCACGGACGGACGGTCCGATATCTGATCTGCTTGCCATGCGCAGACACATGTGCCGAGCCGAGCGCGCACGGATAACCAGCTTTCAGCCGGAGCACGCGGAGCAGCTGCTGGAGAGGCCAAGGTCCGCAGGCTTGTCGGGGGAGGGAAAAAGAAGAATCGCGAGCAGAGCGAGCCTTGTCGATTTTTGAGGCGAATAGTAAAAGAAAAAGAGGGGGACAAGACGCATGCCCGTAAGCTAAGGCGAAAGTAAAACAAAAAAAAGGAAAAAAAAAAAAATACTACAACTTTTGCTGAAGTATTTATTTGACAATTTACATATTTTTAAATCTGCCTTCTCTGCGTGTGGACCACATGAATCCTTGTAAACGTCTGCCTGCGCCTGCACCGCCCGTGGTTCACCCTCGCGTGCACTCTCCCTTCTGCAGCTTCCCCCGGCTCCACTCTTGATGCGAGTTGAACGAACTTGGGGCGCCGGCCCGGCAGTGCCGCCTGGGCTGCCAGCGCCCAAATCTCTGCCTCCAGGTTATTTTTCACTCCAGAAGATGCCATATTTCCTTAATACACATACGACGCGCGCGGGTCGGGTCCGTCTCCTCACGATGAGGCACAGTTTTGGGACAGTTTTTGTTCGGGACCGGCCCCGCTCGGCGCTTCCCTTGATATATCGGCACCATCGCCTCTCTCTCCTACTCTCTCTGCATCCACCCACCACTCTCTCTCTCTCTCTCTCTCTCTCTCTCTCTCTCTCTCTCTCTCTCTCTCTCTCTCTCTCTCTCTCTCTCTCTCTCTCTCTCTCTCTTTCTCTCTGGGGTACAGAGGGCCCATTTTTTCCCCTTTTGTGGGTTCTAAGGGCATGTGCTTACTCTCCAAGATTGGAATATCTAAAAACGATTTCTTTGCCGCCGCGGCATTCGCGTTGATAGATTTTCGTGTCGTTTATTCATGCGTGTCTCGCGAATGTCTCCGAGGGGGCGGCGTCCCGGCCAGCCCCGAGCGGTGCGCCGCTGCGACGCACCCCGCGGCTCCTTTCAAGTGAAATTTGGCAGCAGGATGCGACGGGCGCGGGACTGTGCGAGACCCGGCGGGAACCGGCGGGGAACCGGCGGGACCCGACCCGAGAGTGTCCATCACATTTCCCCGATCCCTCAGATCGCGCGTCGAGATAAAAAGGCACGCGATCGCACCGAGCGAATCGTACGGGACGCAACGGGGCCCACTGCGCCCGCTGCTCTGCCCGCTGCTGCCCCGGCAGGCGGAGCGGCAAAGGGTTGATTTATAGATTTACTTCCCTGTCGCCACTTTCGTTTATTTCAGCGGGAAACGCCCGCCGCTTTGCATGCGTTTTTCCCACTGCGACATGACTATACGGGGAAGATGGCGGCAGAGAAAGCGGGCTGCGGCAGGACGTCAGTTTTACTCGGAAAAGAGTTTCCGGTGTTCTTCCGGCGCATGCATATACAAGCCGGACCCCGCCTTTTCTTTTGCCTTTTTGGGTAGAGGGAAGAATTGGAGAGGGTCGGTCGGAAGGACAGATAAAGAAGAGGAGATAGAAAATAAGCAGGGGAAGGGGAGGGAGGGGGGGATAGAGAGATAGAGCGGGCGGGGAGGGGTGTACGTCCGCATTTATTTGGCGCAATGTGGACGACATGTTTCTGTCACGGCCAGACACGTACGCAAGAAGCAGGCGCCATCTCTTGCGGCGCAGGTAGGAGGCGAGCATATGTTGGGCGTGCTCCACTCCCCGGCCGAGAGAGAGAGAGAGAGAGAGAGAGAGAGAGAGAGAGAGAGAGAGAGAGAGAGAGAGAGAGAGAGAGAGAGAGAGAGAGAGAGAGAGAGAGAGAGAGGACAACCTGGGGAGGAAGGCGCCGAAAACACGAGAAAGAAGGGGAGAGAGAGAGAGAGAGGGAGAGGGTGGGAGGGGGAGAGGCTGACAGGCACACGAGCCCGGTCACGCGCTCTGTGTATGATTGACATGTCAGTCCCGCATTGGCTTTGGCGGCATGGGGGTGGGGAGAGAGAGAGAGAGAGAGAGAGATTGAGCTGTGTACGGGGCGGGGCCCTAGAGCACCTCAAACAGTGATTATTATTAGGAGGTGCTAATGACGTCTCCACCCCGCCCCACGCGTCAAACTACCTCCCCCGCCCCCGTCTACCACATTTGGTGCGGATCAAAGAAGCGAGACCCGCCCGCCAAAACCCTACGCAAAAACGGCAGTGTAGGGAAACAAAAGCAAAACAAAAAATACGTGTGAGCGCCACAAAAACTGAAGCAGAGTGCCGGACGCAGTTTTGTGTAAACATAGTCCACCGCCGCTTTGGCACGCTTCAAAAGTGCCGGTATTCGAGCAGCGCCCTGTAGGCTCTGCCATTCGGTCGACCCCTGGCGGGCACCTCAAGCCCTCCCACACCGGAGCCTCCCCTCCCGAAATTCTTGCGGAAGTTTGTGTCGCCCGGCCTAAAAGCAGGCCCGAAGGCCGCCGGCAGGGCCGAAGCCAAAGCAGACCGCAAACCGCGACCGCCCACCACCGCCCCTCCCCCTTCATCTCTTTTGAGCTTTGATTGGCCCAGATTTGTGTGCTGGAGGCTGGTTTCATGTCGTGCGCAGCCCAGCCCAGCCCAGCCCAGCCCAGCCCAGCCCAGCCCAGCCCAGCCCAGCCCAGCCCAGCCCAGCCCAGCCCAGCCCAGCCCAGCCCAGCCCAGCCCAGCCCGGCGCAGCCTGCAGGGACAATAGGCGGCTGCGGTGGAGTGTTCGGCGAACGCTGCCGGCCCGGAGGGAAGTTCTCCTGCTGACGCCGTCCTGTCCTGCGCGGCGCCGCACCGCCGGCCATGTTATGTCCATGTCCGCGCGCCTGTCGGTTTTCCACGTCCCTCACTTTGTGCTTCTCTTTGCAAGGGAACCGCGGCGGGGTGCAGAGCCATCACTACTACTGACCTTTCTCGATGTACACCGATTTATCATGGCTGATTCTTTTGATTTTATTTGACTTTTGCCCAGAAAGAAAAAATTTTGTCTCTTACTAATTTGAATTTTCTTTGGATTTTTTAAAATTATTTAAATCATTTTGTGTCGCAAATTTGAAATTTTAGATTTTTCTTCATCAAGATTTATTTTGACTTGTTCTTTTTTTTTGTCACTGCAAACCGAGTTTTTGAAAATTGTGAAGAACTTGTCGGGGTGCACCGCTTTGGCCGCGTTGGATGCGACGTGCCCCCGGAGAGATTCCAAGTCTCGTATCGGGAAACTCTCAACAAGGTGATTATCGGGCGTGCGCTTGATTCAGTGGATCTTCACCAGGTATCGGTGTTTGCGATGCAGCAGTGTGGCCTCGCGGGGCCGAATGCAAGTTAGGAGAGTGATATGGAAAGTTTGACAGGCGTGCCGCCGCGTGCCGCCGCGTGCCGCCGCGTGCCGCCGCTGCCTGTTCCCGGCAGGGCTATGGGTCGTGGCGCGGTGCCGGGGCCCGGCCGGGCCGCTCGCGTGTAATTAGCTGGATAAATACGAGTCCCGAGGGGCGGCGCTGCCGGTTTGTCGTCTGTTTTCCGCGCAAGGACTCTATATAACTAGAGGGCGCGGACTTTGTGAAGGGCAATGGGAACGTGGCTTATCGCCCCGCGCCCCTCCCCCTCCCCCGCCACAACTCAGCACTGCAGACACTGCCTGCTCCACCCCTTCGGTCTGTACCTTCCCTGCAGCACGGCCGCTCCGCTGCCCCTCACAGCCAGACCAGCGCGGGGCCCGGCCCGCCCGCCTCCCCAGTGGGAGCCGTGGCTGCCCACTCGAATCTTGTTACTGGGACTTGGGGCCGCCGGATAGCAGAGACGTCGGGGGCTGCTGTACCGTAGCGTGCCGTAGCGTGCCGCGCCACACCGCTCCGCACCGCACCGCTCCGCACCGCTCCGCACCGCTCCGCACCGCTCCGCTCCGCTCCGCACCGCACCGCACCGCACCGCTCCGCACCGCACCGCTCCGCACCGCTCCGCACCGCACCGCACCGCACCGCACCGCGCCGCACCGCTCCGCACCAGACGCTTCTACGCGCACAACTTGCTGCGCACTGATCTTATACGCACCCGTACCCTTTATACACCCGAAGACGGCACAAGAAAACCAAAGGCAGGCAAAGAAAACGCAGGCCCTGCAGGGCCCTGCTAGGGTGCTCGGTGTGCTGCTGTTACCGCACGACTACTTGGATGTAATCCGTATGCCAGGCTCCGAGGGGGCTTTGCTGCGGCTGCTGCTGTGGAGAGAGAGAGAGAGAGAGAGAGAGAGAGAGAGAGAGAGAGAGAGAGAGAGAGAGAGAGAGAGAGAGAGAGAGAGAGAGGGGGGGGGGGAGACTCCAAGGGAGGTCGCGCGCTATAAACATAGGCCAACAATGTGCAAGCGCTGGGACAAGAATGGACATTCCAGAGGTTTCCCCGCACGCCTCCAGCGGCGGCGGGCCCGTCTCCTCTCTCTCTCTCTCTCTCTCTCTCTCTCTCTCTGTCTCTCTCTGTCTCTCTCCAGCCAGCTGGAGCAGACTCCAGACGGCGACCGAGCGGCAACCGCAGCCGTCGCAGAACCTCGCAGCTGCAACTCCATCTACGCCTGCGCTGGCCCGCTCTCCCCATTCAGAGGGCGCCTGGAGGGTAGGCCTCCCCGTGGTGGTGTGCGCACCCGTGGTCTGTCGTTGCCTACCTCCCAGGCGTTGTCCGTGAGCACTGCGATGACGACCCGCATTCTTCTCCCTTTCGGTTGGGATAACTGCATGGCCTTGGAGAGGGGAAGAGGGGGGGGGGAGAGACAAAAAATGAAAAGGATGGACCGGGTCGCTGAATGGCGTTGCAGTCATTGAGGAGAACAGAGAACAGTGCAGGTCAGGAGGCTGAGAGGGCACTCTGGGCTGGCAGCATTAGAAAGAGAGAGAGGCCTTGTGATTTGCACAGAGAGGGGTGGGCCACCGGAGGCCACCAGAGGCGTCCCTCTCCCACCCCTTCTTCCCCATTCTACTGCCCCGCTCGACACGCTGTATTGTTCTCGCTCTCATTAACTTTGGAATGCAGACGTCAGGCGCGTGGTACGCCTGTCAACCTTTGGCTCCATGCGGGTGTCTCTCTTTCCAGCTCTCTTTCCCTCCCCATCTTCCTCTGTGCTTCGCTCTCCTTTCCTCTGTCTCTTTTCCACTCTCAGCAATAAGGGCGTTGTTAGATGTCACGCGCATGGACACCCCTCACTGAGAAAAGAAACTTTGTTCTGTTTCTTCCATGTCCTCGTTCCATGTCGCCCTTGTCCACATCCACGGTGTTGGTGCCTTGCACCTCCAGCCACGCCAGCGTATGTGCTGTGTCATTTCCCGTTGAGTGACCCTCTGCTTGGTGATATCTATTTTTTTTTTTGTTCTTCGAATTCAGCACGGACTACCTCTGTCTAAGTCTCGGCGTACTTTCCGTAGACTGAAACCACCTGATTGCGTTGGTTTCCTTCCGCGGACCAAAAGGCGGTGGTTATTGAGGTGCTCCCGTGCCGTCTCTCTCTCTCTCTCTCTCTCTCTCTCTCTCTCTCTCTCTCTCTCTCTCTCTCTCTCTCTCTCTCCCTCTCTCTCTCTCTCTTTTCTCGCTCTGTTTCCACCCCCAAAACTCACAACATCATCGGCGCGCTCGTCCGGGCTCCATCACCTACTCACCTTACTAATGTTTCATTCCCTAATGGAGATGGGAGTCCGTCCCGCCCGTCCCCCCCATTCACCCCTCATCACTGTTGCTTTCTTCTTTCTTCTTTCTTCGCTCTCTTTCTCTGCGAGCGCGCACACCCTCACACACATGCCGCTTCCCTTACTTGTCCTCCTCCACTCTCCGCAAATGAAGGGCCTACGAGGCAGGCGCCACAGACGGGGTCAGGTGAAGTGAAGTGGGGACATCCGTTTTATTTGCGGGACGTGCGGTGACATTTCGTCCCCTCCGATCCCCGCCCCCAGCTGCCCCCAGCCGCCCCCGACAGCGGCGGTGGAGGCGTGTAGGGGACGTGATCGGTTTGCCGTCGAAAGGTTTTCCCCACGCCGCTCACACAAACGTGTGCTCGTCGCGGCCTGACATTTCCCAGCGGGGGGTCGCACCGTTTAAAGCGCTGCTTAGCTGCTGCTGCTGCTGCTGTTGACCCCCGCTGTTCTGTCCGCCGTCGCCTCCACCGTGATTTGGCAAATGCCTCTCGTTGGGGGCTGCCGGCCTCCAAAAACAGTCAGCGCGGGTTACTGGCTGCGCCCTTTGTGTGGGCCGGCGTGTGTGTGCTCCTGGGCGTGGAGGCGGTGGTGCCCTGCCCCCGGCCCCGCCCCCTGGCCCCACCCCAGCCCCTCGCTGCCGGGGGAATGCTACCTGTCGTGTCGGCTGCTCGTCACTTTGCCGGCCAAATGGCTAATTCATGTCCGCTCTCCAGGCGTACAAACGCGAGAAGGCTGTTCCAGTGTGTCACTCCCCGGCCCGGCCCGGCCCACGCCCCCCAGCCGTGTCCCGGGCTTGACCCTGTCTGCTTATTGCAGCGCTAAACGGCTCGGCTATGTAGGGGCCGCATAGCGGTGAGGGGGGGGGGGGGGGGGGGCCGCGGGGAGCCGCTCCAAGTGCCTCTCGCCGGCCATCTCCACTGCCCTCCAGCGCCCCCCACGCCCTCCGGCGCCCTCACGCCGCGGGGGAAAAGGGTTTCAAGACGCGACAAAGCGATTTAGCGCGCTTCCTGTGTGGCTAGCGGCTTTCGGGGATGGGATGGCAGGCGGGGGCTCACGGCCGCAGAGGAAAAAGGCGCCCGGACCAGCCTGGCTTGAAATCAGTTTGATGAACCGTGGCGCTTGATCCGTCGTCGTTTGCTCTCTCTCTCTCTCTCTCTCTCTCTCTCTCTCTCTCTCTCTCTCTCTCTCTCTCTCTCTCTCTCCTCTCTCTCTCTCTCTCTCTCTCTCTTTCTCTCTCTCTCTCTCTCTCTCTCTCTCTCTCTCTCTCTCTCTCTCTCTCTCTCTCTCTCACACACTCTCTCTCTCCCTCTCTCTCTCTCTCTCTCTCTCTCTCTCTCTCTCTCTCTCTCTCTCTCTCTCTCTCTCTCTCTCTCTCTCCCTCCCTCCCTCTCCTCTCTCTCTCTCTCTCTCTCTCTCTCTCTCTCTCTCTCTCTCTCTCTCTCTCTGAGCCGGCGTGGCCCGTGCCGCGCACTGCCCTCACTCTCGCGCGCGCCCATTTCGCCTTTAGAACGGAATCGTCCTCCCCCTCGGAGCAAATGATCTACATTACGCCGACGCTGCGGATGATGGGCTGCTGACTCTGTTTGCAGTGAGAACGGCCCGAGTTCTGGCCGGGTCGAGGCGTGATCTTCATGCAAACCAATAACCGCTTCTGCTCTTTTGGCGTAAAGCCTTCGTGCCCCACCCTGCTCTGCGTTGCACGCAGAAAAAAATGTTCTTTGTAGATTTTGTGAAAAGAAATAAATTCATAGTTGCAACAACAAAGATGTCTTTAAGTAAGCTAAAGGTTCGTTATTGCGGCAGCGAAAGAAATCTGTCCTGAGCCCATGCACTATAGACTATTCGCTGACCCAACGAAATATTAGTTTTTGCATCTAAATTAACTGCCTGTCCCGAAACCCACGAAGAAATTAGTTGAGACAACTAAAAGTTTTTTGGCGTCGGCATTCGAGGTGAAATAGACAAGCTGGCCTTGAGGACGGCGCGCTGAGACGGTCGGCCACATCTCCGATTGCTAGACAAAACTACCAATAATCGGTCTTCAATAGCCCCCTTCTCCCAAACTTCCGAGGGACTGGCAGGCAGGCTGGTGACTCGGCACCATCCGGTGGCTCCGCCTGCCTGCCTGCCTGTCTGCCTGCCCGCCTGTCCGCCTCTGGCTTCTCCATGTTATTGTTGCCGAACGAAATAAGTTTCGCGGGGGGAAGCGATCCCCCCCCCCCCGCCGCCCCGTCACCCCCGAGTCCGGCAGTGGCTGAGGACTGCCTACAACTGTCGACACGGTCGGTGCCCTGTCACCGTGTGAGCCGGTCCTCGCCCGCCTGCCCGCTTTCTGTGTCCACCCGCCCTCCGCAGACGTGGCGAAGGGGGGGGGGGGGGGTATCTACACAGATACGGGAGACGTCGTGAGCTGCCAAGGCCATCCAGTGAGCTCTGCAGTCCGCTTTCTTAGGGCAAAACACCAAAACTCGAAATATCCGCAAATATAATCGAAACATTTATATCGACACATATTTTTACGGCTCCGAAAATTTACAAACTGAAATAATTTAGTTCGAATGCACCCCCATAGGGGAAACCCCAAGACCTAATCGTTACTCCCTGCCTTCGGATTGATCTTCCGCGTGACGGGCCGGGCCGGGCGGGGCGGGCGGACAACTGCCGTCCCGGGGCGCCGCCTAGCCGAGGCACGTCTCAATAATAGAGTTGGCTTATGTGCTTGAGCAGGCCGCTCTGCCCGCCGGCCTCAGGGCCCCCAATCGGGCTGTGCGCCCACACAACTTCCTTACCTGGTTGTCTTACCACGCCGGCCTTCGGAACCGTCAATGAATGGCACGAGGAGGGCCGGCCGATTCTGCCAAACCGTACCAGACAAAGTGGCGGGCTTCACATTGGAGTCGTTGCTACATCTGCTTTTTAGAATGAGCGTGCAGATATACCAGGTGTACCAGCTCGGCCGTGCCATGGGAAAGGTAGGCAAGCCCGCCACGCACTAGCTCTATCTCTTTCTGTCTCGGCCAGACGCGTGAGACAGTGAGTGGCGGGCTACCTTTCCCGTGGCACAGCTGAGCTGGCACACCTGGCACGGTATTGGCGTCGTTGTTTCGTCCCAAGTAGTGAAGGAGTCGCGATTGCGCCGCCAGAGTAGCCCTCTGCTCTCTGTTACTTTGTGCGCTGCGTTATTTTCTTGTCACGTCGACAGATTTCTTTTTCCATTGGCGTTTCGTTTTGTAACACTTACCCTCGTTGCTCCTCCATCCCCCGACATCCCCCCTCCCCCCTCCCCCCTCTCTCTCTCTCTCTCTTACTTAGTCGCGCATCCCTCCCGGGCCGTTATTCCTTCTTGGGAGGGGCGCTCGCAGGCTCATAGTGTTTTCGTCTGTAAATACGAATTATGTAGGGGAGGGTGTTTGAGGCTTAGCGGCGCCACGCCCGCAGACTGCCGTGTTTTTGTCCCATGTTCCGACTATTACGGCGCTGCGTACCAGTGAACCTCTGGGCCGGACCGCTGAATAAGCTACAGAACCTGTCCGGTCCTCACAGTATATAGGCGGTGCCGCCTAACCGCTGCTCACAAAGTGCGCGGCTGCTCGTAGACCGCTTTTACAGAGTTTCCGCATTTTCGCTGGCGGCAGATCCACGAGCTGCCAATCGTATTGGGCCGCGATACTGAGCCTGCGATATCATCATGGGAGGGAGAAGTTTGTGTGTGTGTGTGTGTGTGTGTGTGTGTGTGTGTGTGTACGCGCGCGCAAGAGAATGACTATGCGAACCCGTTAGCCCGCGGGCGAAGGGACCTTCCGGCCGCCCCTTCCCTCCCGAGTGGCCGACTTCAATTCCTGCTTTATTGCAGCCCGGGTCGATCCGCCTTCCTTTTCCTGCATGGTGAAAGCTGAGAGATGAAAAAAAGAAGAAAAAGAATGAGAGAGAGAGAGAGAGAGAGAGAGAGAGAGAGAGAGAGAGAGAGAGAGAGAGAGAGAGAGAGAGAGAGAGAGAGAGAGAGAGAGCAGTAGAACAGCAGCCGTCCGAGGAGAGAAAGAGACAAGGGGCGCGCGCGTGTGGGACGGCGGGGAGAGTGGAACGAAGGGGGGAAAGGAAAGAGGCCTGGCGGGAGTCTTTATTTATTCGCAAACGGATTCTCTTCCCCGTATCAGGAGTCAAGAGGGGGTGGTAATTCATGTCGTCCTTTGTGTCGCCATCTTTTATCTCATGCAGCGTCGATACGCCGATCCGATAGCAGCGGGCCTGTCGTCGCGCGCAACCCTTGGGCGCAGCCTTTGGGCGCAGCCCTTGGGCGCAGCCTGCACGGCATAATGCTCTTCACTTCTCCTTTTGTCGCCTGGAATTGCGAGAAGAATATAGCGGGACGAGGACGGTCTGCAAAGCCTACTTGTGCCTTCAGCGGCTGATTTAAGTGTGTCTCTGTCTGTTTCAGGTATGCGGAACAGAAGCGTGTAGGTGAACGTTTCCGTGGCATATTTAGGTACGGGTGAGTTACATTCAAATCAAGGTCGAAATTGGGAAACTGGCATGTGCTTTCCTTTTCATTTTGGGGTAAATTTCGCGCTGCTAATCATGGCTTCTGCTACCATTCCTAAGTTGTGTGGGCGAGGTGAGTGTAGGAGGAAGGGAGGGAGGGAAAGAGGAAGGGAGGAAGGGAAAGAGGAAGGGAGGGAGGGAAAGAGGAAGGGAGGGAGGGAAAGAGGAAGGGAGGGAGGGAAAGAGGAAGGGAGGGAGGGAAAGAGGAAGGGAGGGAGGGGGCGAGGCTCACGAGTTGCACAAAGTCTGGCACATTAGGCATGCCTGATTCACAAGAGAGCTGGTATCCTCCTCCAATCCCTTTTCATTCCCGCCCAGTGAGAAAGAGACAATGAGACGACGGTGGCCGGGGATGGGAGCGAGAGCGCGAGATGAGGTCAGCGTGGCAGCAGCAGCGACGGAGAGAGAGAGAGAGAGAGAGAGAGAGAGAGAGAGAGAGAGAGAGAGAGAGAGAGAGAGAGAGAGAGACAGAGAGAGAGACAGAGAGAGACAGAGAGAGGGGGGGGGGGAGAGAAGAGGGAGGGGCACAGAGACCAGTCCGGACGGCAATGTGGTCCGGTCCCTTTGCCAGAATAATTAGCCCAGATTAAAGGGACCCCCGAGGCTCAGGGCGTCTTGAGCCCCCATCTCCCCCCCCCCCCCCCGGCAGCAGCCGCCAGCAGCGCCAGCGCTTGACCACCGGACGACGCGACTGTTGGACTGAAATCGGGACAATTTACCCCACCATTACCGCATCTGCCACACACAAGGAGTGACGCTGGGGCCGCTGCAGGGCAGTGCGGCGGAGGCGGCGGAGGTGGCGGCGGCAGCCACGCGCCCAGCATGCTGCCCTACATCATGGGCATGGGCTTATATAACGCGGGAGGGACGAAATAGACAGCCGGCCCCGAGATAACTCAGGGAGAACTACTTCCGTACCTTAACATTTTTTATCTCATATTAATGCGCCGGCCCGCACTTTGCGGCCACACCGGTTTCGCCGAGGCATATGGAGTGCGAGTGAGAGAGAGACCTAGAGGGAGGGGGGTGGGGTAGAGGTTGGTTCAGTTCCCCGCGTCCGAAACTCTACATACATTTTCTGACGCATCCATGAGTTTACGGTTACTCTTGCCTCGTAACGCTTTCCTAGAAATGGAGCCGTTCGCTGCGAATGAAGCGCCCATATTCGTGACACCACGACCCTCGATTATTTCATCTGACAATGGCGCGGCTCGCATGTCCGCGGACGCGTCCTGCCGGGCGTTGTGGGCGCTGGACACCGGCGACAAAGAGCGAACAACACAATCGACTGCCGCTGATTAAAAACCTCCACAAAGCAATCTGCCTGTGACGTTGTGTTCCAAACAAACACTATCTACCCTACAAAACTGTACTGGATGCACACATTCCCGTTGACATGTGCTGTGCGGTGCTGCCTTTCTTCCCACGTGACCTCGCGTGGTTCCGAGAACCGCGTCGCGACATCGACTGTGTCGACAGCGGTGACCAGCGCCATACTGTTATTGGCAGTTGGACTGTCTCCCCCCGACTTGTGCGGTCGGAGCCCGGACGGTACCCTCCCACTCCAGCCGTCGCGACGACCGTTCAGATCAAACGCCGATTCGAGTGTATATTTAGATCAGACGAAAAAGAGAGAGAGACGGGGAGAGCGGACGTTTTGGGACGTGGCAATAAGCAGGATGAGGAGGTAATCTCGGCGCCGCGCTCACCGCGCCACACCACACGGGCCCCTCTCCACACGGGGGCCCTTTGCGTGATTACGCCGAATTTGTCGGACTCAAAGGGGGGGGGGAAAGCAATGGGACGCAAATTGCTGGCCTTGCATCGGAACGAGGGAGGGGGGGGGGAGAGAGAGAGAGAGAGAGAGAGAGAGAGAGAGAGAGAGAGAGAGAGAGAGAGAGAGAGAGAGAGAGAGAGAGAGAGAGAGAGAGAGAGAGAGAGAGAGAGTTAGAGCTGTGGAGAGATATCCGATGATTATGGGGATGGAGAGAGGTTGAGGATAAGAAACTGTCCTGCAAGGTCGGTATGGCGGTCGCAGGTGGGGTCTGGGGCTGGTCTCATACGCGGAGACTGTGCCACTCGGAGATGTGGCCGCCCCTCCGGCCGCCGGTGAGCCCGAGCGGTGGTGTCCTTGGCACGACGCTGCCCTGACCTTACCAGTCACAGCCCTGGACGTCCTGAGGAATAACTACACCGCTGGATCCGGGGCCCAGCCCGGCACGACCCGCACCTTTCTCACGGAAGGACAACGACGTCCTCTCAGCTCAGCGGCCCCCGGCGGGGGGACGGGGTGGGGGTCACCGCAGCGCTGGTCTACGCAAATAGCCTACGCTTTTGCGGAATGGCGGGGAACACAAAAGATGCATTGTAAGCCGTCGTCGTAAACTGGCTTTGAGAGCGCGGGCTGCGCCTGGCTGCGCCTCTGGCCTCGCTGTTATCACCACGACTACCGCCGTACACCTTCGCGCGCCCTTATCTCTTTCTTAAATCTCTCATCTTGGTGGCCGCCGGCCGGCCTCATGTGCGGACTCCAAACACACAGCCACTTTATTCCCGAGGGCGAAGGAGATACTTTTAATTTGGTCTTGTATAGCACAGGGTAATTTGTTGGGGGGGAAGGTGGCCTGTTGTCGGGGCTTTAGGAGCCTTTGTTGCCCCTTCGCCTGTGAGGAAGCGGCGAGTTTAGCGGGCTGCTGGGAGGGGCCTAAAGGTGGGCGGGGGTGAGCACGAGGCGAAGGAGACTGGATACATAAACATTTCTGGATTTAAACTCGTGCGGCCGAGGACCCTGCAACTTATCAGTAGGACAGCAGCGTGATAAGAGCCTGCAGCGGACCCGAGAGGCGGCGTCCTTCAGCCGTCCCGTGTCAGGCCAGCGGGACGGGACGGGAGCTTGACTGCCAGAATATGTCATTTGTCAACCGAAGATGCGCAGGCGCAGAGTTGACCCAGCAGGGCCAGCAGTCAAGGTCGTGGCCGCGATACCGCCCCCGACCCGCCGCATGTTGGCAGAGGGATACAAGGCGGCAGAGCGGCAGGGGGTGGGGCAGGAACAGCCTCCAGAGCTTGGCGGGGTATTTGTCACCATCAAAAAGCGTTCAAGCCACGGCCTCCGCGCTGAGATTCGGAGACGGGTTCGACATTCTCATAATTAATTGGTACTGCGGGCCGCCTCCGGCGGAAGCGTCTGCCTGTCCTTTTTTTTTTTTCAACGAAAAACTCGTGTAATTGGGGAGCTTTGGCTCAGCACCAAAGCGCGCAAGATGCCTATATATTTTTTTTTTTGTTCACTTGCTTATTTTCCTCAACTACCTACGTGACTGAACACAAATACTTCCTTTAAAAAAAAAGTCTAAAAATTGACGAGGCCGTAAAACTGGTGATCCAGTGCACGCCGAGGTCTCGCGTGTAGACGGCGGCGCGGCCCGTGATGGGTCGAGGGGACCCGAGGGTGCCAGTGAGGACCAGTGGGTACCAGTGAGGACCCGACCCGAGGGTACCAGTGGGGACCAGTGGGGGACCAGTGGGGACCAGTGCATGCATACAACTCACTCCGAGTGTTCTTATGCAGGCGGGCTTAGCCTTGCCGGGCGGGCGGCTATTTTGACGATGTTGGTTTTCATGGCGCAGCTCTGGTCAACTCCACCTGCCGAGCCTCGCCAGACGAGACATGAAAAGCTCCTTTTGTTCCCGCTGCCCTACATAACTCCCTGAGATGATTATGATGATCCCCTGCGAGGAGGCCTAAAGCCGTCTGATTGGCTGACCGGCCGGCCGCTGGAAGTGAGGGTGGGTCGGGGCCGTGCCGTGGGGGCCGTGAGGGTGCGGTAATGACTGGCTTGGCCGAGGTACCGCCGCCTGCGTGCCGTCGTGCCATGCAGCCCCCTGCGGGTCGGGGTTCGCCTCCCACCCCTCCTTTTCTCATCCACTTTTCCCTGCTGTTTATTATTCGGTTTTGTTTTCATCGAGGTTCGTCGATGTACGTTCGTAATAGCGTCCAGCACTGCGGAGTGCGTGTCAGGACAGGAGGCGCCGATGGCTTTTGAAGGTGTCGCTGTTGCCGCACGGCACCACGTCGTTGCCATGGCAGCCTCCGGCCCCGCCCCGCCCGGCCCGGCCCGGCCCCGCCCGGCCCCGCCCGGCCCCGCCGCCCACCGCTCATAATGGTCTGCTAACGACTGCTTCCCCCTCAGGGCCGCCCTCTTTTGTTTATGACGGCGTTTACCCATCCGGACCTCGGGCAAAGGGCCGAGGCGGGCCAAAGGGTCCAGGAGGGATGCAGGTCGTCGTGCACTGTCTTGCTGGGGACTCGATTACTGCAGCTCCAGCGGGTCCGGTCCGGGGTTGTCGCGAGTCATTGTGGAGCGCCGCCCGGGCACCGCCGCCTCAGGTTGTCTGTTGTCGGGCCGGGCTGGTGTACACGGCGCACCCTGCTGCTCCCGCCATAATGCCAACTACTGCCACCGCGGCAGCGCCCGGAGGACAGACAGCGCCATCTCCTCGCGGCTGGCGCGCGGAAAGGTCGCTCGTCCCTACGCCGTAAAGATGTCAGGTTAGCCGGCCGAGGCGCCGCCGCCTGTTTATGAATGGCAGCGCATTCGCGGCCGGTCCCTGGACAAGGACCGAGTGTCACACGCACACACACTGCCGTGATGCAGTCCTGGAATTACCTCCACTTTTCTCCGCGGGCGTCGTGCACGAGGCGTACGGGCCGCGCATTTGTGCCGCCGCGCCGTGCGGAGAATATAACAGGGGAAGGGTGTCCGCAGACGAGAAGACACTCCCGGGCGTGGCGAGGCGAGAGTCCGCGCCGCCGCTAACGGGCTGGAGTCGGGTGCGGCGACACACATGGTCCGCCCTGACGGTCATTGTCTTCTAACGAGCTGCACCAGCTCTGCTGCACGCTGCACCACGATGAGAAGACACACCTCGGCACTCTGTTTGTGAGCCCCGCAGTCAAACATGGATAAAAAATGTTAGAGGTCGCAACTGAATTTTCAGTTCATTTCCAGGCAAGCAGTAATTATTTGTTCTCAGAACTAAAGTTTTGTTAAGGGAACTATTTGTTAGTTGAGCCAACGAAAAGTTAGTTGTTCCAAAAATAAGGTTTGTTGCGGAAGCAAAAATGTAGTTTCGCTACGCCCTACCCACGTGTAGCTTCGCTTCGCAATGCACCTCTTTGTTGGTGCAACTATTAAATAGTTCCCAAACAAAATTTTAGTTGTCAGAAGCAAATTTTCTGATTGTTCTGAAATCAGCTGAAACATTAGTTGCCAACACTAATCTTTTTTCTCCATGATATAAAAGGACACACCGAAGAAACAAAAAAAAAAGTTTTCCTGTCCATTTTGGAAAGAGGTTGGACTTGCAGTGTGGCACCAATGGAGAAACAGATCGCCAGGTGTTGGTGTCGCCCAGCCCCGGGTAGCCCCGGGCCGCTGCTGGGATATGACTGACCCGGGCGGGGCACACGAGCGGCTCCCGGCCCCCGCGCCTTGCCGTACCGTGTCGCGCGTATACGACTCGGGCACGTGAAGTTTAGGGCCGCGGCACCTGACCGCGCCGAGGGAAGGACAGCGCGGCTCTTTTCTCCCTTTCGCTCCCTCGCACACACGCGCTCGCTCGCCCGCACTCTCCCTCTCGCTCGCACCACCCCGCCTCGTACGCAGCAGCAAATCGAATAATAAAGGCAACGTGTGTTGTACAGCCGGCCGGCGTGCGTACGGCTCTCTGCCGAGGTTTACTGAGCTCGCCGTGTGCTCGCTCGGAGCCGTTACCCACACACACACACACCAGCACACTGACTCACTTACGTGCATCCTCATGGCGTGCCCCACCCACGTACTCCCACACGGCAGGGGTGTGCCATCCTTATAATAAATGCAGACTACACTACCCAATCAAAACCGGAGCCCTTCGCAGATTTCGCTGCCACGTAAAGCTTTAGCAGCGACACAGCACTCTCAAAAGTGAATGCTTGAACTAACGCGAAATGGACGTTAAATAGGGATTCTTGGCGGAGTTTCTTAGATTAAAGAACATGATGCTTGTTGCAAGCATATGAAGCGTGTTCCAAGGATATGAAGCTTGTTCCAAGCTTGGCGACAGTTGCGACGATACTTGAGTCAAGCATAATATTCTTGAATCCTGCATTATCATGCTTGGAACGCAAGCATATCATGCTTGGCGGAGAATTTGCGGTTTAAGCCTAAAAATTTGCTTTGGATCAATCATAATGCCTGATTCAAGCATTCTTGTTTGAGAGTGAGTTTTTTTTTTTTTTTTTTATCAGAGCGGTATTTGCCGGTGCGGATGGGGAATTGTGTACGTCTCGCAAATAATCATTTTGTTCTGTGGCGATCCGATGTGGGACGATTTCGAGTGCGCTTTGCGGTTGGGAGGGCGGGTCGAGGGTGGCGCCGGCGGCGAGGCTTCTGAATAACGAATGCGCGTATTTAATAACCGCATCGGATCGAGGCGTGCTGTGCTCACTGTGTACACAGCGAAACATGCTTCTGCTGGTTATTGTGAGCAGCGCAGCGCACGTCAGAGACGCTTCCAAATGACGGGCACACTTTTCCTCCTCCGCTCACCGCGTGAGCTTCCTCTTTGAAGCGTCGGCAAATTCACATGCAGCCTCTTTCGCATTCAGGATGCACGCGAGCTAGACCCGGCCTGAACCCACCTTGGCACCGCCCGACTCCCACGCAATGACGGGGTGAATGGATTTGCATATTCCCACTTCTGTTTCTGCGACTGGAAGGCGGCAGACGCTGTTCCCCCCCCCCCCCTTTTTTTTTTTTTTTTTTTGGGGGGGGGGGGGTTGTTGAATGAGGGAAATAGAGGGAGAGAACGGAAAAAATATGATAATGCAAGGCTCTTAATCCCGAGATCTGTCACTCTCCATTTACTGTCTGAATTTTATGAGGAGTTGCTCTGAATAAGGTGGCGCTCCGCCTACTGCAGGGCTGTGGCCAGTCACTTGTAGTTGCTAAGGCTGTGTGTGTGTGTGTGTGTGTGTGTGTGTGTGTGTGTGTGTGTGTGTGTGTGTGTGCGTGTGAACGATAGGTCGAATATATGGTTCATTAAGTGTTTTTAAGAACCTCATGGTTTTGGCACGTAGCAGACATTTTCTGTTTCCTACGACGGCCGCCCCTCGCACGAAAAACTTCCCTACTCAGTTCGTAGTTCCGTCGTTTGTTGCGAACGCAGCGCCGTTGAAGATTATTGGACGAAACTCTTTGGCCGAGTTCGAAACAGTGACGCACGGCAACAAAGGGCGTTGACACGCTATTGTCACGAGCTAACCAGGCAGCGCCAGGCACCAGGCAGCGGAGGGGCACGCGTCAGAACACGGACCACGTTCACTCGTTCTTTGATAATTGCTTCCTTTGAAGCATTTTGGCTGGAGCGTGGCTTCGTCATCTTTGGCACGGAAACGAGTGGAACGCCACGGTCGGAGGAAAGCTCATGGCGGAGTTGTCGCCTGAACTAAAACACCAAGTTTTTTCGACCTGTAGCTCTTGGTGTTTTCAAACGTTTCCATACGAAAGAGTAAAATACCTCTAGAGACTGTGTAGCGTTAGCGTTCTCCTGTGGCTTAGAGCAGTGGGGTGGAGCTGGGGGGGGGGGGGGGGGGGGGGTACTCAGCACGTCGTTGGGCGCACGATGGGTACACGTACGCACGGAGGGTCATTACAAGGAGCTCGTCCGAAGCTTAGTCATAAAACTCGTTGAATTGCCCTGCGGACTCGAATCGTGACTCACAATGGTCTGCCTTCGAGAGGAACAAAAGGCCAGAGAACGGAGAACACATTCTGCGCGAAAAATATAAAGGCATTTCATAAGGTTAGTGGGATATAAAAAAAATTGTTGGAGTTTAAAAATGAAGAGATGAGCGAATTTTCTTCTGTAATCAGAAAACTGGTCTTTAAAACACAGCCCTTGTAAAAGTTTAGTCTTAACCGTGTTCCTTTTTCGACTTTCTGTCCGGAAAAAAAAATGTTGGGAATGAGAAGGACACCGGAGGAGACTGGTAGAAGTTTGGATTGTCCTCGCTGTGAGCATACTGCTGACGCCGCCCTGGCCGCCCGCCGCGGTGGGGTAAGGCAGCAGACGTGTGTGTGCATCGCGCCGGGCCTGATTTGTTCATGAATGCGCCCCCTTTGTCCCGTGTCCCGCTCGGCTGCGCCCACCGTCGTGTGAAGGTCGGCCTGAGCCTAGGATCCCCAAGGGTCCTGGGGGGACGGCGGGGCGCCGGTCGGCGGGGCGGCTGAGTTGGATTGGCAAATGGGCTGGGCTGGGCCGGGTCTGGGTGAGGAGGGCCCCGTTTAAACTGAAATGGTGCCCGGCTCATTTACACTTCCCTGAGTTTGAAATGCGGTGTGTGTGCGTGTGTGCCGGTGTGTGAGTGTGTTTACGCGTGGCCCCTGCCGTAGTCTCGGGGGAGGTACTGCAGGCGCCGTGCGATGCTATCTGCTTTCCCTTTTGTTTACGACTGGTGCATTCACAAGGACTTGTTGCATCTCACAACGCGGTGACGCCACAATTTCGCGTGTCGTCCGCTTCGATGATGTCTCCAGGGCGGACTCGGAGGAAAATTCGGCTCCGAGCTGAGATGCCGTCTCGGGTGCCAATTTAACCTCTCGCTGCCTCGCTTTTTGCCTCTCCACCAGGAACACTCTGGGAGTGAGGAGGGGGGGGGGGAGGGGGGGGGCTCTTTTGGTGCGTGGCGGCGACAGCGGCAGACGCGACGCGCCGCCTGCAGCAGACCGAGTCTCAACTGACAGCGTTGTGGAGCAGCCCCGCCTCTTTCTTTTCCTTCTCTTTTTTGAGGGCGTGCACCGCTGCCGGCGCTGCCGCTGCTGCCGCTGCTGCCAGTAGGTCGTAGCTCCGAAGCCAAGCCTTTCTGCACAAGGTGGATTCTGTGGGGCAAACAAGGGGAGATGTCTTGGGTTTGATCGGATACTGTGGGCAGGCGGGCGCTGTGCGGGGGCTGTGCGGGGGCTGTGCGGGGGCTGCGCGGGGGCTGCGCGGGGGCTGCGCGGGGGCTGTGCGGGGGCTGTGCGGGGGCTGCGTGGGGGCTGTGCGGGGGCTGTGCGGGGGCTGCGTGGGGGCTGTGCGGGGGCTGCGCGGGGGCTGTGCGGGGGCTGTGCGGGGGCTGCGCGGGGGGGCTGCGCGGGGGCTGTGCGGGGGCTGCGTGGGGGCTGTGCGGGGGCTGCGTGGGGGCTGTGCGGGGGCTGCGCGGGGGCTGTGCGGGGGCTGTGCGGGGGCTGCGCGGGGGCTGTGCGGGGGCTGCGCGGGGGCTGTGCGGGGGCTGTGTGGGCGCTGTCTCGGGGGCTGTGCGGGCGCTGTCTCGGGTACCCCGTGCACACAAAGGAGATTACGACATTGTGTGTCACAAACACCGACCGCGAGGTCTTTCCCTAATGATGGCACAAAACCCACCCGGCCGCGCTGCACGTCTTGAGGGCGCCGCGATCAACACGCCGGTTAAGTTATTGAGAGTCCCCTCACAGCCACGGCAGAAATGTTGAATCGAGCACACGCGCCGTGTAAGGTGTACTGTACAGTGCACGGTGCAAGGTGTACGGTGCAACGAGGTGTACGGTGCTACGAGGTGTACGGTGCCACGAGGTGTGCGGTGCCACGAGGTGTACGGTGCCACGAGGTGTACGCTGCCACGAGGTGTACGCTGCCGCACAAGGTGGATGGGACGCTATACGCTTGTGCCGCGCCCAGTTTGGCCACGGCTGGCTAGAGCAGGCTAAAGTAGTCGAGGATCCCTTCCCTATCATGTGTACAAAGTACCCCGTTTATAGACCGTAAAGGCCGGCCAATGTTAAATCTATTTTATGGGTAAGCGTGTCGTGACGCCCTTCCGCCCGCCCTTCCCTCTCTGCTCCCCCCCCCCCCTCTTTTCTCTCTCTCTCACTAGCTGGCCTCTCGTGCTGGCCTCAGGCTCGTGCGATGTCCACGCCAGCGTGAGGTCGTCTGGTGGTACACTTTGCGTGTGTGCTCGCCGAGACCACGGTCGTATGTGCCAGCCTACACCCTCAGAAACACACAGGCGCACACAATTGCCCTGACAACGTCATTGTTTGTTTCAGGTGAGGCTGCTGCTGGCGGTGTGCGTGCGGAGCCTGCGGGTAAGACTTCAGTCCCGCGTGATTCCTAAACAAGAGTTGCAATTCGGCCGCCGTTTGTTGCGTAGTCAGCCGGCGTCCCGCTAATGCCTGATGGCCCGGGACGTGCCGCCATCGAACGGCACGGCGAGGGCGGAACATGGAAGTGGGTCGGCAGCAGGCGTCAAGCGTCGTCTGCGCACCCTCAAAAAAAAAAAAAAAAAAAAACAGTGGCATAAAAAGGCAGCAACAGGCATCTTCGAACTTTCGTTTTGATATGATCTTTCGTTTAATTTAATCTTTTTTTTTGGCTGTTTCTTACGACAATTTGCTGATCACGAAATCGACTCCTGTATAGTAACCTAACAGTATCTTTTTCTGAGGGTGGGCTTATTGACCGTTATTGACTTTGCTGCCTTAAAAAATAAAAAGTAAAAATTAAAAAAATATTGTTCAGATTCTGGTTTAAGGGATGACTGCCGTGCCGCGCCCCGGCACCACGGCCGAAGGGATAGTGCCAGCGAGGGCGACTTGGGCGGGAGTCTTGAGTGAACGCGGGGCCGAGCCATGCGGAGCCGTGCGGAGCCAAGCGGGGGCTTTGGGTGGTCTCCGCCGACCGGCCCCGCCTGAGGAGCGAGGCGTTAAAGCTTGATTATGACTAGTGTTTCGCCGGGACAAGTGAGGGATGGCCGTCGGAGTCGTGACTGGCTTAGTGCGAGAGGAGCTGCGAAATGGGGCGTGCGAGAGAGAGAGAGAGAGGACGGCAGAGAAGGCGGAGGAGTGAGAGGCTCGGTGACCTGTCAGATTTATAGTGGGTCTGGCTCTGCGCTGACACAGGCCGGCCGTCATCACCTATAGAGATTGATGGAGTGTCGCGGACAATGTCGGCGGCGGAACCGTCCTGACGTCACCGCAGGCTGCACTGGGCGCGGCCCGGCGCGGCCCGGCGCGGACCCGTGGACCTCACAGGCCTCGGCGGGGGGCGACGCGTTTCCGGAAATGAATTCCCCTCTTCACAGTCCACAGTCTAGTTTTGCTAGAGATTTGCAAAATAGCGAGGACAGCTGTGAAAAGTATAGGACCGATTGCGAAAATGCGAAACGTCCCTCCGAAACGAAGCTAAAGTTCCTACTTTACTTCATATTCAAACGCAAAGTCTTGCATACGGTTCTCCATCCAAACATTCTACTTATCGTAACTTCAAACAGCTTTCATTTAGAACACACGCACATACACACAGCTGTGCGCGGGACACAAAAGAGGGCGCTGCGGTAGCTGGTGCTGGGGAGAGGAGTGGAGGTGAGAAATAGTTGGCGAAAGGCAGGCCGAAGCGGGCCTTCGCAGGCTTCTCTTGTGTGTGTGTAAGTGTGTGTGTGTGTGTGTGTATGTGTGTGTAGGTGTGTGTGCGTGGCTCAAGTCGCTATATGGCGGCGCTTCAGGCTCCTAGAGAGATGGATGTGGCCGTGGCCTGGTGTACATTTAGAAAGGATTTGTGTGTGAGAGAGAGAGAGAGAGAGAGAGAGAGAGAGAGAGAGAGAGAGAGAGAGAGAGAGAGAGAGAGAGGGGGGGGGGGGCACCGGACTGGGCCAGCCTGGCCTGACCAGCTCTTCTTGGGCTCTTCTTTCCACCCTCATTCACCCTCCTACCTCTCTTTCTCTGTCGCACTCTCCTCTTCGTTGTTGACTTGACGTGTCCGAGGCCACTGTCGCGCTGCACACACACTCAGACACACATACACACGCACACACACACACACACACACACACACACACACACATGGAAGAGAAAAAGAAAGGAATTGCAGGCCAGGCGTTGCGAAATTCGGTAAATTAATTGCAATCCCAACCACGTCTGACGGCTCCCGCCGCCCCCGCCGCTCTCGCTGCCTGACCGACAAAGGAAATGGAGAGCGCGAGTCTTTTCTCTCCCCTCCCCCCTTTCCCCCTCCTTTTCTTTCAATCAGTGGAGTGTTGGTCTCCGCGACAATTTCCAGCATGGCTGAAGGAGGACGCGGGCCGCAACACAAATCTGATTAGAGGGTCGCTTCGTGAAACTTTGAGGCAGGCTGGGCAGGGCTGGGCAGGGCGTGGCCTCAACATGTTGTGTGCGAGCACTATCAAAGGGAGAGCATGCTGGCGCCGCACAGCGCCGCACAGCGCCGCACAGCGCCGCCCGCCCCGGCCCCGCCCGGCCCCCGCCTGGCTGTAACAGGCTAATATCGCGCGGCCGGGGCTCTTGGAGTGCCAAGGCAAAGTTGCCGGGAGGAAAGTCGGGTCCGCCGGCACGCCGCCCCGCCGGTCTTTCGTTGCGACTAGGATAGTTAACTCATGCGGTACCTGCGGCTGCGGCGGCCCGCCCGGGGACCTCACGCCCGGCCGGAGCCGCCGGATTAACGTTCATCTTACGGCTTAGGCCGGAGAGCCGACAGTAAATCACCCGTTTTTTTTTTTTTTTAAAGTGCTCGCCCTGCGAAGGGCGGCATTCATTCGTGGTGATTTATATTAATATGCAGGCTGCTGCGGGCGGCCGGGCGGCCGTCTGTCCAGTCGCTCGGATAATTCTCCAAGGGTCGATCCGATGGTCATTTTGCGATTTGATTCCGAACAATTCCTGCGCCGGAAGCGGGGAAGGGGAGCGGGACGACGGCGGGGCCGAAAAACGTACGGCCGTACGGCAGCAGCGAAGGGAGTAGGGGAGAGGAAGGAATGAACGAAGGACGGAAGGAAAGAAAGAAAGAGAGATGGCCTTGGGGTATAATGGAGGGACAATAAAGTTGGATTTATACAGGTGGTTTGATGGCGGCATTGTACCTGCCGCAGCCGGACCTCATCTACGGCGCTGTTGCCAACACCACAATGCCATAATGAGCGGAGAAGACCGCCAAGTGTTTGATGTTCGCGCATATTATTTCGTGGGGGGCCGCCGCAGACGTGTGAGAGGGGAAGTCTGGGGAAGTGAAGTAAAAAGAGAGGTCACGCTGTTTGTGAGCCTGAACGAGGTTAGCGGAGCAGCTTCCGCGTTGAAGGACAGAAGCGACCACAAAGGGGCTCAAGGCTTCGAGGGTGGCTTTTCGGCGGCGGCCCCATGGAAGCGGCGCGGACGCAGGTGCAGCAATCGGAGCGTACCTGTCCACCCAGTGCTTTGTTCAATCCATGGAGCCCTTCGGCCCTGACGAGCAGCTGCAGCGGCGCATTCAAGCAGGCCATTGCTGTACTCCGTGCCGTGGTCTCCAGCCTGCTCTGTATAATTCTCTCGCCTTTTGTGCAGCGTTTTCCGTATTTCCTTCTCTCTGTCTCTGTCTCTCTCTGTCTCTCTCTCTCTCTCTCTCTCTCTCTCTCTCTCTCTCTCTCTCTCTCTCTCTCTCTCTCTCTCTCTCTCTCTCTCTCTCTCACACACACACACTCCCCCCCTCCCTCTCCACGGGATTTCGCAAAGAAAGTTGCAGTCGTGGTGCGGCTTAACTAGGTGCGTGCCGTGCGGCTGGGCGGGCGTAACTGCCGACCGCAGTCATTCTCACTGGGGGCCTTAATACTCAGACGTGAGGAGACTTGTCAGGGCACTCGGGTCATCGCGGCCGGGGCTGGCCGGGCACGCTACACTGTAACTACCCCTCCCCTCCCCCGGACCTACCCTTATTACAAGTCTCTCTCGCGCGCTGCTGCCTGGGGTGTCGGCTCATTACCAACCTCTCATACCGGAAGCGCCTTTCAGTTAAAGAATTAATTCGCTCCGGAAATTTCGCGCGCGCTTGCATTTTCGTAAAGAGGCGCGCGTAACTTTGCTTTCAGGCTCCGGCCCCGCCCGCCTCGTGGCCGCCGTCGGTGCACGTGAAGGGCGCCCCTAAGTTCCCGAAGGGCTTATTACCCGTACAAATCGAATGAGTTCCCGGCGGGTGGGCGGTGACGGAGGCCGGTTTGCGATTGGCTGGTCGGCAGCCGGCGTCCTGTCAAAGAACAGCAACCGGAATTATTTTATTCGTGAGAAAACTTGACTTGTTTTTAGCGGTCACACTCCCGGCTGGTGATGAGCGATGAGCGCTGCTCTGGTGTCGGCGGCTGCGTCTCACACAAACGAAAGTCGGGGCGATATGAATCTTCGGAAGGAGGCGGGAGGGAGAGGCGAGTGAAGGCACCCAGCGAACGGAAGGAGGAGAGAGAGAGAGAGAGAGAGAGAGAGAGAGAGAGAGAGAGAGAGAGAGAGAGAGAGAGTAAAGTAAGGTAAGCAGTTTTAGTTGGAAGCCGTCCCGTGGAAGCTTAGGCTGAGGAAAGGGTTTTGGTGTGCCTCTGGGCGCGACAAATCCTCGCGTAACGTCGCGCGTGCTTCGCACCGTGTGAGAGAGAGAGAGGAATAAGCGAGACGGAGTGAGGGAGGGACAACACAGAGTGAGAGAGATAAAGAGAGGGGAATGCATGGTTTGATGCCAACGCGTTGCTCTTCAACCCCACCCGAAAATCCGAACCCCTCTGTGCTAAACCCGCGGCTCCTCCGCATTGCTTCCCACCCCTTCCCCCCGACCCCACCCTCCCTCCTAATTTGACCACCACCCTCATCTATGTGACCTTGCAACACTGCTGCTCTCTAGCGGCGCTGGCGCGACACACCGTAGTGGGCCAGCGGGCTACAGCGGGCCCACCCCCTGCTGCCACGGCTGAGCCCAGCCCCAGCGCCGGCTCCCAGCAATACGTTTTGCTCACCGCGACATTCATCTTGAGGCAGACTGGAACGAAGCGCGTCTGCTCCCCCATGTGTGCGTGCGTGTGTGTGAGGGTGGGTGTTGTGAGCCGCAGAGGTTTGGTGGGTCCCGTCCGCCTCCACATACGCACACACGCACACACGCACACACACACACACACACACACACACACACGCCGTGCTTCACCCAATGGCACTAGTGGCACTGCGCGCAGATTACCAGGATAAAACCCTTTTGCTATAAAGCGGGCGGCCAAAAGCAATTCATTTCGTGTGTGATTCAATGGCCGCGCATCAGAGTTTGTTGACCCGGGTGCACTGCTCCTCGTGCTCATTATTCTACGTCTCTCTCTCTCTTACTCACGCAGCATCCTCGGACTGCTGCGAGAGAGAGAGAGAGAGAGAGAGAGAGAGAGAGAGAGAGAGAGAGAGAGAGAGAGAGAGAGAGAGAGAGAGAGAGAGAGAGAGAGGCACACGATGAGGTTTGCCATAAGCAATTTCGTTTCCTTACCGCTGGGGGCTGCCCGGCCGCCCCCTCCGGCTGCCGCTGACCTTTCTGCCATCGACTCCCGGGGCTCCGCTCTCTCAGTCCCGTAAATGAAACTGTGTCGCCCAGTGCAAACACAACACGTTTTGTGATAAATGGTGGGCCGACACGCCAGGCCCGGCGAAGCCCTGATACGTACGTGAAGTACTGAGGGCGAAATTATGAAATGCCGCCTTTTCTGCCGCCCCGAAAATAATGGAGGTATTAAAATAATCCAATCCGTGTATTTGTCGCGGATTATTATTCTTCTTGTCTGGAGGCAAAAAGCGATATGGATTTTTTTTCTTTCTTTTTTTTTTTGGCACGTGTAGGGCCTACGTGTGCAGCGCTGGCCCACAATCACGTGCACCCCGGTGATTGCTGCGGCCTTTTAAAATGTGGAATTTGCATCAGTGGGCCATAACGTATGGATAAGGGCAAAGATTGTGGGAGAATTCCGTCGGGAGCGAGAAGGTAGTTGAAGACGTGGAGTGTTATTCGCGTGAAACCCCGCTTCCGGTGGCCTTTCGTGACTCGAGCGCTGGGCGGTGGTGGCACCGCGCCCGGGAAGAGCGTGCTGGCCAGTCGACCGGTTCGTATGATTATCAGTTATTTTTCCGACGCCCATAAAGGTGTCCGGGGTGGCTGAAAAGCCCGCTGACTGGATCTGATGTAGGAAAGGAAGTGGTCGTGGTGGTGGGGAGGCTGTGGGCTGCCGGAGGGGCTGCCCGGCGCCCCCGAGGCCCCACGCTGCGCCCCGCGGGGGGTCCGAGCGGGGTCCTTGCAGCACGGCAACTCACTTTTTTACGTTGGTAAAATAATGAATGTTTTGGAAAACGAGCTCCGCGCCCGGAGAGCGGGGAATGCGCCAGCAGCGGAGATATACGCGGCGACCACCACAGTTAGTAGCGCCCGCAGCGCCCGCAGCGCCCGCAGCGCCCTCTGACGGTTACTGATGGCACCGCGGACGCTTCGTGAGCGATTCCAATAGATCTCGCTGTGCGCCGCTGTGCGCCGCTGTGCGCGCCCTGCCGGCCAGCGCTTCTTTATTTCATTCCTGCATTAACGGCTTAATGCAAACAATGCAGGAACTCGATGGATAACTGCGCTGATTATCGACAGCTCGCTTTGTAGACAGACAGCTCCTTGTTTGTTTCGCTAGGCGCGGGGAAAATGAAGGGAATTACCCAGCGAGTGAAATATTTCTATCCTGGAGCGGCTGCCCCACCCCGCCCCACCCCGTCCCACCCCGCGCCGCGCCGCCTTTTCCCTCAACGTTCTCCTTCCGGGCAGCCTTTTGACGAATCGTGCCGTTACAATTGCGTGACTCCCCCTTCCCCCTCCCCCCCTCCCCCCCCTCCCCCGTGGCTGACCCACTCACACATCGCTGCGAGGGCTCTGCCGGGCTCTGCCTTTTGTTGGGCCCCCACAATGCCCCCCCCCCCCCCCCTCCCCCTCCCTCCGGCCTAACCCGGCGGAACCCGGCGGTCGCCGCGGTGAAATATAAAACGTTATCAGGGAGGATTGGGCCGGCAGCCGTCGGCAGCCGTCTGCAGCCGTCTGCCCGGCCGGCGGCCACCGCTGCCCGCGGCTTCTGAATGGACCTTCGTTTAGGGGCCGCGCGGCTTCAGATACGAAACCGCATTTGGCGCAATCTTGTGCCGCTTCTCCGTATCGCTCTGTGTCACGGGATGTACGGATGTCGGCCCCACTGCCCGCTTACAGTGATACGCTGGCACTTTTTTTGTTGGTGCGAGTGAGAGAGAGATAGAGAGAGAGAGAGAGAGAGAGAGAGAGAGAGAGAGAGAGAGAGAGAGAGAGAGAGAGAGAGAGAGAGAGAGAGAGAGAGAGTGAGTGACTGGGCGGGGCGCTGGCGGGTGTTGGAGGAAGGGGGGCTGAGAGATTCTAATGACGCTTCCTTGGGCCAACATTCCTACGTGTCGCCCCGGACCCTTTCCCGACTCTCGGCCCCGAACCGAACACGTTTCCCCTTTTATTCCGGGTCAGACTTGGCGCCGCGTGGCGGGGCGGGGCTGTAGCTCCGGGAGTGGTGTGGCATATCAGCCGGCATCAGCGCTGCAGTGTAGCTCGGCTGTGGTCGGGCGGGGCTGTAGCTCCGGGAGTGGTGTGGCATATCAGCCGGCATCAGCGCTGCAGTGTAGCTCGGCTGTGGTCGCGGCGGCTGCAGTTGGCTTTGCATATTTCACTGTTGCTTTCTGGCCTTCTGCTGTCCCTGCTGCTGATGGCAGCAGCCGTGCCGCAGCGGAGAGCCCAGCGCAGGGAGACACCACCTCTGAGTGCGGAGCGGAGGGCGCCCGCGGAAGCCTGCATAGGCCACCCGCTGCCCCGGGTGCGCGGCGGGTCTGCCTACCCTGCGGGCGCTCCCCGCTCCCCGCGCCGCCCGGACCGGGTCAGCAAACCACACCGCTCCCGAGTTTATCGGCAGCCCGGCCATAAACGGGGACGCGTGAACCGCCGATCTGTGTCGACAAGCAACGCCCTGACGACAAGCAGCAGCAGCAGCAGCAGCAGCAGCAGCAGCAGCAGGCAGGAGGTTTGCGCACCGGTCGGCACGTCGCTTGCATTGCCACCTAATATCCCCCGCCAAAGTAGTTTGCCGCTGCAAGTTGGCGGCCGTTGGCGGCCTCCGGGGCCCGGCCCGGACGTTGGGGCGGGTGCTGGAGGGCCCTTGGACCCGACCTGCGAGCAGACGCTGTCTTAGCTCTTAGTGTCGCGCCGCCGCGCCAAACGTCCCGCCTCTGACGCCGGCCCGAGGCCACATCTAGGGCAGTGTCACACTGTTTTGTCGAGTGCGCCAGACAAAACTTTTAATGGGAGTTTGCGCGTCGTATAATTAATCAAACTGTCTGCGGATCCTTTTGAGGAAGCCAAGCTGCGCGGAGAGAGGGGCGGGATGAGAGATACAAGCCGTACCGCCGCTGCTGCCGCTGCTGCCGCCGCCGCCGCTGCCGCCGCTGCCGCCGCTGCCGCCGCTGCCGCCGCTGCCGCCGCTGCCGCCGCTCCTGCCAGAGCTGCGATAGCGGCGCACATTAACTACTGTGACCACCGGAGTCCACGTGACGGATTTGGCGATAGCGCTCTCCCAGCGGGACTCAAAGTGGCAGCGGCAGCGGCGTGTCCCAGACGTATTTCTTCTTTTCGCTCTTGTTTTTCTTCTCGCCACCCCCCGCTGTGCTGTGTGTGTGTGTGTGTGTGTGTGTGTGTGGCCCGCGCTTACTTCTGGCAGAGTACACCGGCGCTGGCATTTCCATTTTCCCGCACTCGCTCACGCCGTAACGGCGACACTTTGACGACGCCGGGAGGTCAGAAATGAAAATGTCGTTTTTTATGGGTCGACGTCAATGCGCCGGGCTCAAAGGGGAGAAGGAAGGTGCAATAGGATATGAGCGATGGCCGGACCACGGGATTAGCTTTCAATGCGCCCCTCGCAGACAGAACCAAAGACATATACTAAAAAAAAAAAAACACTAAAAAACAGACCTAACCTGAGATACTTATTGCTAACGGACCCAAATGTCGCTGAATCTGCCAACGCCCCCTGCTCCGGCTTCCTGGCGCGTTTACCACGGCACCACCACCCTGTTGCTCTGTCAGGGAGGAGCACTGGACCCCGGGAGAGAAAGGGGGCGAGTGAGGGAGAGGCGACCATCAAAAATTTGTCTCATTAATGAATGAAACCCTTCACGGCCCCTCCTCCTTTCTCCTGGAAAAAAGGCCTCCGCTCCGTCGCACTGCCTTTTGTGGTGGCGAGTCCTGGCGGGTCCTGGGGCTGGGGGGGGGGGGGGGAGGGACGAAAGTGGACTGTGTGGCCCGTGAGTCTGTCCACGCCGGCATCGCCATGTGCACTGCAGGGCAGGGGTACTCGTTGTGCAGCATGCGCTGCTCCCGGGTACTCCCCCTAACGACGTCCAGAACTGAATGGGCTGAATAAGTCACGATGCGTCCCCTGACCGTTCTGGAGGACTGCTCGGTATCGGGGTCAGGGCAAAGTGCAGAAATATAGAGGGCCAGCCATAGAGCATTAATGGTGCGCTCTGGGAAGAAAAGCAGCCTGAGCCTGCGGAGCCCCGTGCCATGCCGGGCCGGGCCGGCGCTCCGCCGCTCCGCAAACCGATCCGGTAACGTAACGTCGTTATCGGCCATGCCCGTCTCCGCATGGCGCCGCATGGCGCCGCGGCACGCGAGCGCGGCACACTTCCGGTACACTGCCGCAAACACGTCTCACTGCGGCAGCAGCGTCAGCTGTGCGGGAAATACGGCGAAAAAGGCGCCGTTGTCGGGCGCGCTGACATCCAGCTGCGAAACGAAACATGGCGCGCGCGCGACAACTCGCGGACGATGCGGGCCGCGACATAAAGTTGTTGACCGCAAAGAAAACAAGCGGGAAATGGGGCGAAGCAGTAATAATACAAAATGGCGTACTACACGCAGTCTCCCTTAGTATTTATTCTCGCTTTTTTTTTTTGTTCCAGGTACGCTCAGGCACGCAGAGTGAGAGAGAAAGAGAGAGAGAGAGAGAGAGAGAGAGAGAGAGAGAGAGAGAGAGAGAGAGAGAGAGAGAGAGAGAGAGAGAGAGAGAGAGAGGGAGCGAATGGCAACCAGCCCTGCTTGCCTAGGGCTGATGTAAGTTTTGATTCCACCCCATTAATAATGGTACACGGGACCAGCCGGGTGCTGTGCCATGCCGAGCCTACTGCCTCCAGGGCGGCTTGGTCGAGGGCCCCAGCGGCCCCGTCCCCGCCTAGTGGCCATGCTACCCGGCCTCTCCCGGACCTCGGCAAGCCCGTAGCGAGCCCATGGCAAGCCCATGAAGCCCATGGCAAGCCCATGGCGAAGCCATGGTGAGCGTTGCGGTGCGGACTTTGGTCAGCCCATCAGCGCCCAAGTGAACTCGACTACTCTCCCTCCCTCTCACTCTCCTCCACGGTCTACTATCAGCCGTCCCTCTTACTCTGCACGGGCCAGCTCCCCGGTTTCAATCCTATTGTACAGGCTCGAGCGAGCGAGAAGTGAGCCTGAAACCACGACAGCAAATTTACTCACGACTGCAATATAGCAGCAAGGTCCAGGAGAATAATAAAACCCAGGACGAATGCGAAAATAAACAAGTTCTCGGCAGTTCGAGGGAGTGGTTTTGCCGGGCAGTTGAAGTGATTTTTCAAATCGGGTATTCGCTGCTTCTTTGCAAGAGTGTTTGGGACCCACAGATTTGCGAGAGTGTAGCGTGGAGAACGGGGGGAGGGAACTATCAATCGACAAGTGAAACCACGCCGTAATCAATCCAGTGGACAGTCGAGTCCGGCGGGGCAGGCGGGGTCGACGGCGGGCTAGTTTGAAACCATGAAGCCCCTCACTACCGCCCTCCACCCCCTCCCCTCCTGCCACCCGAAACTTGCCGCTGCCAGACACGTCGTGGTCCCTGCAGGGCCCACCCGGAGGCCCGGAGGCCCAGCGGCCGGTGGGCCCGTAGAGGTAGCAGGGCGGGGGGACCTGCCAGCCATATTGAGACCCTAGTTGACCCCGTCGAGGAACGGGGGTCCTGCTCTGTGTACCCTCTGGTGGGCCCGGCGGGACCGAGCGAGGGCCGGTGCGGGCCCGTGGGCGTGGGCCCGAAGGGACGCGACCTGCCCCGCTGCCAGCCTTGTTTCTGCACGGTGCGGGGCCGGGCTCCGGGCTTGGCTCCGGGCTGGGCTCCGGGCTGGGCTCCGGGCTGCGTGCGTCACTCCCCGGAGGATTGCCGTCCTGTCCTTCTTCCACGCCTGTTAGGCTCGCCCGTCCCCGCCCGGACCCGCCCGGCCCGGCTGGATTTGCGCTGTCTGTCTGACCTCTCACTGCGGAGTGGTGTCCCCGGTACACACGCTGTGCGAGGAGGCAATCAGGTGCGTCGGGGAGGCGGTCAGGTCGGGTTTGGGAAGCCGGCTGTCCTCTCTGCGTCTTAGGAGGTCACAGGAAAATCTTGGTCCTTTCTTACAGTGGTGTTGCGAGGTGCGGTCAACCACGGTGCGACAACTTTTTTTTTGTTATGACCGGAACGCATAGGTTCATTTTAACGCGGGTGCAACTTTTGTGAGGCTTGAATCCGTCGCCATCATCATGAGGCTGACGCCGCCGGGCCGTGTCTAGGCGTGAGCGCGCTTCTAGGACCATTTACTTTGCTCAATGGGACGGCGTCGCCACACCATGGCCGTCCACGCACCGACCCTGCACCGCCCCCCCGCACACCGAGATTGTCATCTTTCTGGGTCGAAGCGCCCATGGATTGTTAGTGGGTGTCACGTCAGGGTCCCGCTCAGGCCGCACCGCCCCGCATCCTCCTCGGCCTCCCCCTACGCCACTGGGAAATATGCGACAATAACCCTTCCCCCCTTCCGCCGTATCTCCTTACCCGTCCCCTATTCTTCTTGGCGGGAGGGGCCTCTTTCTCTCACTGATCCCGCTCTCCCTTTTGTGTCCAGGGCCGCGCTGGGACGGCCTGACGGCCTCCGTGCCGCGCACGGCGTCGTCGTGTGGGTCAGACTCCGTTATGTCTCTCGGTGCATTTATTTTTATTAGAAAACGCAAACAGCGGAGCGGCCGGGCTCGTGAGTAGCGCCGTCATCATGGTGTCCGGCGTGAAGCCACCAGCCAGCCAGCCAGCCAGCCAGCCAGCCAGCCAGCAAGACAGCCAGCAAGACAGCCAGCCGCCTCTGCAGGAAATACTTTGTCTGAGATTGAACTCTCTCCGGTTGCGTGCCGCCTGCAGCCTCCGCCCTAAGCAAGCGCGCCGCCGGCGAGGTATGCTTTCACCCCGGAATTAGAACGCACCGTGGGTGCCCTGCAGCCCTGCACATCTGCAGCCCTGCACACCTGCTGCCCTGCAGCCCTGCTGCCTTGCACGCCTGCAGCCCTGCACGCCTGCTGCCCTGCACACCTGCAGCCCTGCTGCCTTGCACACCTGCGCATCTGCAGCCCTGCACACCTGCTGCCCTGCAGGCCTGCTGCCTTGCACACCTGCAGCCCTGCGCACCTGCGCACCTGCGCACCTGCAGCCCTAAAGTCCCCGTCGGTGCGCCACGTATCACACCGGTATCGGGGTCGGGTCGGTTCCCTGTGTGACCTCATTCAGCCTCATTCACGAGATAAGGAGACAAGTCTGCGAGGCGCTGTGAGGCGCTGTGAGGCGGGTGCGCTACTTCATCTCCGCACGCTCCGTCCGCAACACGCTCCCCCACGACATGCGCATCATTCTCACGCTGATGACGTTCGCAGCGCCGCTTCGACCTCGACCTCGAATCGTCGCATTCCTCGCTTTGTCCGCGTTGCCTCACTTTTCCCTCGCTCTGTCTCCTATGCTGTGCGGCGCATACGCTTATCCAGCTCCGCAGCATACGTTCCCGGGCGCTGTTCTGTCCTCTACGTGTGTGCGCGCGCTCCAAGAAAATGTTCCAGTGACTCCGCAGCTGTCTGCCGCACAGGGGGCGCGTATCCGTATCCCCACCCCTCCGCCGGCTCTGCCGTGTCCTGCCGCACCACTATACCGATTCCTGAGTATTCTTCTCACTTGATAGTCCCGCTTGATGGCCTCCATAAACAGGAAGGGCTCGTTTGCGAGAGTGGCGGGAGGGGTCGGGAGGGTCCCCTGGGGGGCGTCCATCAAGCGGGGCCAGGACGCCGTCATCGTCGTCGCCGAAGTGCACCACTCGGCAGGATGCAGCCGGGGCCCCGGGGCCGGGCCTCGGTCGGCGAACTTCCTTATCGCCCAGTCGAAGAAGAATCATTGAGGTCCGGCCTCTGCAGCCCGGAGGCCCCGGAGCAGGCCCCAAAGCACCCCCCCCCCCTCCCCTCCCTTCCCCTGGCCGATCCTGACACCGATTTTATGACCACTCGTCCGTTATTGGCGCTTTCAAAACGTCGTCAATAATTTAGGAAAGTTCTTTTCTTTCGCTTCCGCCCAATTTTTCCCCGCGTTCCTTTATTCGGCCGCGGGCGGCGGCGGTGCGACGGTGCAGCGGCAGCGGCGTTCACGTTGATCCCCTCCCCCCCCCCCCCCCTACCTTATTTGCGGAGGTTTTAAGCGGCAGCTGCACGATGAATCCTCTTGAAAAATCTTTGCTAATTAGTTCTCGGAGGGCAATTTGGCGAGCGCAAGGGAAAGGAGGTACGGGAGGTACGAGGGAAGCGAATTGATTGTCCGAGACGGGTCTATAAAACAGGCCCAGGTGCGGCGGCGGCGGTCGGGAGGAGTTGATTTCTTTCCGTAGTCACCCTTCATTTTACAGCCCTTGGCGCGCTGGAACGTTCGAACTCCCACGAGTTGATGGCGAACATTGCGTTACCTGTCGTCCCCGCGCTGGGAGGTGCGCTTGTCATAACCCAGACCCGGTTTGAGGGGGGGGGGGCGTCTGCTGCGGGCGCGCGTCACAACCATTCCTCCGTTGCGGCGACCTTTTAGGGCTGACTGCTTCTTATTCGTTTTACGAAGGCTTATTACGCCGTGACTTTGCCCAGCAACTCGGAGACTTCAGAGACGCCAGCCGTCGGGCTGGCTGCGCTGGCTGGGTATCCTTGGCGCGCCCTCCGCGGCTGACGTTCTGTCCCAAGGCCGCGGGCCGGGCCGGGCCGGGCTCATTCGTTACCCCGGCACCGCCTCGCACGCGGCCCGCCTGCCCAATGATTCAAACGTCGCATCACAGAGGACGTTTGTGTTTCGCATCCCGCTCGGAAAAGGTTATCCTCGCCTACGGTTTTTCGGCGCAGAGGTTTGTCCAGGTTTGTCGCGGCGTGCGTTATGTGCAGGCGCGGATCCAGGGGGGGGGCAATGGTGTCATTGCCCCGCCCCCTCCCCCCCCCCCTGAAGCATCTCCTACGCCCAGGGCGTAGGCGTAGGCAACCGGCGTAACTTTTCCGCCTGTAAGTAGGCAAAAAGCAGGACATTGCTCCCCCCCCTTGAAGCCGCTCCTGGATCCGCCACTGGTTATGTGCCCCCACGGCTCGGCCGGCCAAGGCCCCTCTGACCACGGTCCGTCCTCATAAGCCGCCGCTTTGACAGAGGAACTGCGCCGGTCCGGCCGGCAGCGCACCGCGCCGTATATCTCCCGGCCCCGGCCCGGTCAAGGGAGAAGAACTGCCTGTTGGACCGCGCCGCGCCGCCGCGCGCCTGTATCCCGCCACAGCCTTCTCCGTTTTGCGTTGGGCGCTCGCCGCGCAGCTGCCGCTGGTGTCTTCCTTATATGGGGAATGATCGCTGTCAGCCTGACCCACTTTCAGGGCATCCCGCCCGCCCGGCTGCTGCTGCTGCTGCTGCTGCTGCTGCTGCCCGCCCGGACCACCAGTCACGGAAATAGCCATGTTCTCCGTGCTGTGCGCGCGCTGCGGTCCAGCCTTCTGCCGCTATGGCTATGCTGCTGGCACTGCTGTGGTATTCTCGACTGGTGGACATGGTACGTATCCAGTAGGAAATCTTCCATTTCCAACCTTTCCTCGGGAATACCACCCCAACATTTTCGGATATGTGGTGCTGTGCAGGGCGCAGGTACACGTATATCTGCCCTGTGCAGATGTAATGCCTCGGCGATGGAGGGGCAGACCAGACACCGCAGGCCCCCTACCCAACCCCAAAGAGGTCAAACTTTCTCCCAAAGACAAACCGCAGAAACGGAAGGGGGAGGGAGGCGCATGGTGCATCTCGGTTCTAACGCTACCCCAGCCTAGCCCACCCCACCCCAGCCCGTGCGGCACGGCAAAGCTAATGCACTCAGCGGCACCGCGCGCAGCTAGCGCAGCGCGAGCGGCTCCGCAAGGCGGGGCGGGGCTGGAGTTGCCGCACGCACGCACACACACACACACACACACACACACACACACACACACACACACACACACACACACACGCACACACACACGCACACACTCCCAGCCCCTGCCCGTGAAGGCCTCTCAGAAATAGTTGGTACAGTGCTGTATCCTTCTTTTCACTTACCCCTCGAGTCCGGACAAATGCATCCGTTCTCACTCGCCGTCCTTCTTTCTTCGCTTGCCGACTCTGATTTTCGTTGGTGATTTGTCGAACTTCTCTCGCCGCCTCCGCCACTGCTGTGTTCCGTTGTACCCTTCCGCTAGGTAGAAAACGCCGAGGCGGTTCTGGCGTGCTGAAGAGTGCGGCCCTCACTCGGTGCGTCCCTCCTGCCGCTGGCCGGGCGGTGAAGCGTCCGCGTCCAGCCCCTATCGCTCTCTCTCTCTTTCTCTCACTCTCTCACTCTCTCCCGCGTCCTTGTCTCTCACCGTCTCTCTCTTGCCCCCCCCCCCCCCCTTGTGCGTCTCCTTTATCTCGCTCCGAAATCCTCGATAGCCCCCTTCCTGTTACCTCTTCGTATCCTCCCGAGTCTTTGCTGTTCGGAAATTCTGGCAAGGCGATCCTCTTTCTCCCCCACGGCTGCCAACGGCTGCCAACGGCTGCCAACGGCTGCCAACGGCTGCCAGCGGCTGCCAACGTGTTTAGCCCCCAGCGAGGCGCGGCCGAATCCCGTGTGTTGTCTAAATTTTCAATCTGCTGGAGGCCGCAGTCTTATTTGGACAGCCGCGCTACAACGCAGTCCTTGTCCGAGTGCGGGGCGGGGCGGGGTTAGTGGAAGCGGAGGGTCGTGGCCCTGTCTTTTGGGATCGGGTGTACATGCGTATACCCCCGGACGCCTCGGAGCGGAAGGGAATGTTCGTCTCCATTCCATTTATGTCGGGAGCATGAATCTCTGAGCACGCGATGGCGGTGGGGTAGGGAGTGGGGAGCGAGGGAGGGGGGGGGGCTGGGCGACATTTCCATATGATTCTGCAGTCGTTAAGGGCCCGCGCAGACCGAGCGGAATAGCTATCCCCTCTCTGGCCCCGCCCAGCTTGCAGGCCCCGGCCCGGGTCCCGCTACCCCCTCCTTGGCCTCGGCTCAACCCCATCCTTCGCCCTCCCCCTGAAGCTGACCCCCCCGTCTGTCCGGGGGCCACGGGGGCCACGGCCGTTGTGTCCGCGCGAGTCACGTCCCTTATTTGCCTCGAAATTAGCTCATATTCAGTCCTCTTGGCCAATATTGGGATACGCTGTGCGTACGCCCCGCGCTGTGCCGCGCTGCGCCGCCCGGCACGGCGGGCAAACATTCGCGAAACGTCCGTGGACGGCGGAGCGTATTCGATATCACGTGATATCCCGGGCCAGGCCGGGCTGGCTGCTGTCCCAGAACAGGCGTATCCGAGCCGGGGGCTCCGCGCGGCCGCGTGGGTCTGATGGCGCCGCGCGCCGCCCCGGCAGCGGCTCGGGCACGCACACACGACATTCTCTTATTCTGCAAATATTGTCGATATGTCAAAAGCTGGCGTTTGTTGTCGGATATGAGGGTGGCGGTTCGCTACGCTACGGTGCGCACGGTCCGCTGTGTCACCGCGCGCCGGCTGTCAGGTGCTGCGGCTAATGAGAGGCCACCGGAGGCCACAGGTAGTGCTCGCTGACAGCCCCACCGCCAGCTCCGGCTGCCCGCACCTGGACAGTGAGCAAGGGGCCGTTCGAAAATGACGTCACACTGTTTGGCCCGATTTTGGACGCCCCCGTCACCCCATGTCACGGCCCGTCACAAATGCCAAAGTACCCAGCCCCCCCTTGTGACGTCACATTTCCCCATATGCGCCCCAAAGAACCAATTTTCAATTTTCCATGCCTTTTTCGCATATTAGCGTTTTAATTTGTCCTGGGCGTGTATTTTGAGCAATATTATGTTTCGAGACTGTATGAATTCATATATATAGGGTGAAATATATTGTTTTAAGGTCAGTAAAAGCAATGACAAATACATGTGGCAAGTTTTTTTTTCTACAATCACTGATACTTTATTAAAGTAAAAGTAAAACCGAAGCGCTGTCGTCCGAAAATTTGATTCCCGGTTGGAAAGCGGTAGAATAGAAGAGTGTGACGTCACAGACCCAAAACCACCCAGCCCCCCCTGTCACAGCTGGTCACACTTTTGCGAACCACTCACCCTCCCTAACCGTGTGACGTCATTTTCGAACGGCCCCCAAGTGTCCGGCTGTGTAAAGCTCGGAAAGCGGTATTCGTGTTTCGTTTCATTCATTTTTTTTAATTTTTCTTCTTTTTGTCCCCACTCTTTTCATCTTTGTTTGGGGTGTTCGGGTCGATAGAGACGCACTGGGAAAAGTAAACTGAGCGAAGTTATATATTTGCCCGATGGTGATGACACGATATCGACTCGGCCGACCAGTGGACACGTATTCGTGCTGATGACAGGACGCTTCAGCATGAAAACCGGGGCGAATTGGAGAATTGTTGTAGATTTCACTCCGCCTATTGCACGGATGGATGAGTGAGGAGTACTTAAAAATGTGGCCTACTTGTCGTAAATCTTCTTCATCCCACTCCCAACGAGGAATGTCGCCCTGGGACACGATATTCCGTATTAATACTGCCTCTATGGCGCACGACAGCCGTCACTGCCGCCGCTTGTGATTGGTGCAGATACTCATCGCGCATGCGCGGGGAGCACACCGCATGACAGCCCTGTAATGACGACCGGCACGCACCACGGAAAAGCCTCTGTTATGGCGCGGGTCAATCAATTTGGTCGCGAGGTCGCAGCGGCGGGCCGATTGTATCTTTATGGCGGACGTAATTGCTGCGGGTCAACGCGGCTCGGCGATGTTGCCGCATGTCACACGACGGGCCGGAAACGGCGTGTGTGTCCCGGCGGAGATACACCGCTGGCACCGCAGAGCGTTACGCAGCTGCAGAGCGTTACGGAACCACTAAATGTTGCGGAACTGCAGGACGGTTAACCGATCGGTAACGGTGTCGCGCTACCGTGCGTTACGCGGTCGGCTGCAGTCGTGTGACGCGGCCGCTTTGATCTGGCGCGCTTATTGCTGCTGCATCTCCTGACCTGCGTGTGCCCGCGTGTGCGTGTGTGGCATTAATTAGCGCACTGTCGATGCCAGCAGTAGCCAGCCATCATTAGCTCACCGTAGACGAAAAACCGCTACCGCTGCATTGTGTGGGTTCGGCCAGGTAGCGCCCCCCCCCCCCCCCCTCTGCCCCCTCGCGTCGCTGCTGCCATGGCTGGTCCTGTCGGCACACGATTAAATATCCCCAAAACTAAACGGCAAAAGAGAACGCAGTCTTAGAGGCCTTGGGCTGGCCACTTTGTCTGTGGAAAAAAAAGCTCGAGTCTGGAAAAGTCACGGTGTGTGTGGACGTTCGCCGCACCCCGGACATTGCGACTGGACAAGCAGAGACCGACAGAAATCCGCCGCTGTAGCTGGGGGGGGGGGGGGGGGGGGGGGGGGCTAGGACGCGGCGGAACAGGGGTGCCGGGGGGTCAAAAAGTTTGATTGGACGCGCTGCTAGTGGTTTCGTTCGCGCTGCTGCCCGAGTCACGGCAAACGGGTGGATAGGAGGATAGATGGGTAGGTGTGCCCGGGGGGAGGGGAGTCACGAAATGGGTTTGGGTGCGCGCCAAAACGGAAGGTGGCTCGCGGCTCGCTGCCGCGCCGTGCTGTGCTGCACGCCGGCCACGACTACACCTCGATAACGGAAGCCCTCCCCCCCCCCTTCCCCGACGTCTTGGAACGGGATAGGAGTCCGCTTAGCCCCCTCCCGCTAATCGCTTTATGAAAAGCTAGCCCACCGTGACAGGCAGGTGGACGCGCTGTTCAGCAGGCTGAAAGTGTACAGCCAAGGTCCGAAATAGCAACAGAGTCGCTACTCCTTTTTCCCCCTCCAAGTGCGTATCTCTCGAGGCGCCGCGAATTTGTATTTCAATGACCGTCCTCAGCTGCTGCCCCGCTCTGTCTGTGCTTCTGAGGGCAATGCCTACCAATTCACTTATCACTACACTAACCACCCCCACGCTGCCTCGCTCTAGCCCCCCCCCCCCCCCTACTCCCCCGACGAATAAAGGTTTCTTTGTTTTTCCCCTCGGCGCGTCATCATTGGCCAGCCGGACGCCTTTTCGTAGCCAATCACGAGCAGAGGACGCGGGGACAGGGCTGGGCGGGGTGCCCCCTATAAAGTGCACAGCTGCTGCGTCGCGCTGCGTCTCCTCTGATGGAGGGATCAATGCATTACGTTACATGCGGCTCCAACCACGCGAAAAATCATCGCCATCACGGACCATAAAATTGCGCTCCGCCCCCGCGCGTTTGGCTAGGCAGGCGGCGGCAGGCGGCGGCAGGCGGCCTGTGGTGGCCTCAGGACGGCGGGGCCTACGGGGGCCTTGGAGGGGGCGCGTGACCCTCGAGGGGGCGAAATGAAAGGGCCTCCCCCCCCCCCTCCTTCACCCCATCCGCCACGTCCCACCACCTCCTTGCTCATTTCGTTCTTCTCAAGTCAACATCTTTCCACCGCACAGTATGAGCAGCCCCCTTCTAGACGCCTTGAATTGGGTTTTGATGCGGAGAGGTGGTTTGTAAAAAGTCCTCGGAACGAGTTTCAGAGGCTTCGCTTCCGAGTCGGCGGACTCCAAAATATTAAAGGTGATTACTCTCTTTTTCCGGCGAGAAGTTTCTTACCAGCGCCAGCTGTGCAAACCTTCAGTTATTTTTTTTCGTTCGCAACCTGGTTTCCTAAGGGATTTTAACGGTTGACAGAAAAAAGGCGAAGCTCGCCACACGAATGGGTCTGGCTGCAAGTCATGGGATTGGGGTGTCTTCTGCAGTGCCTGGCAGTGCCTCCATCTCTGTTCTGCCCATTGTGGCCCGCAGCGCAAAAGAGAGCTAGAGAGCTAGAGAGAGAGAGAGAGAGAGAGAGAGAGAGAGAGAGAGAGAGAGAGAGAGAGAGAGAGAGAGAGAGAGAGAGAGAGAGAGAGAGAGAGAGAGAGAGAGAGGGAGAGAGGGAGGGAGAGAGGGAGAAGAGGTTATTCGCAGCCGGCCGGCCGCGCTCCGCTCACCCGCGGGGACCCTGTGGTGACGGCCGCAGCGGCCGGGGCACTTTCCCGCGCTGGAATTTTTAAAACGTGATGTTTTATGCGGGGATTCTAAGCGGCTTGTTTGACTACATCCTGTGCTTTTACGAGTAGGAATATTCACAAGTGGTGGCTAGGGGGCCGAGCCCGGGGCCGAGCCCGGGGCCCAGGGTTTGCCGTGGTGGTCCCGGTGCGGCCCGGCCCGCCCGGCCCCGGTGGTGTGGTCCCACGGCGGGAAGTGGCGGCTCAGGACTTACGACCTCGGCAGACTAATCTGCGCGGCGCCGTGGCGGTCATCAACCTGGCCGTCGGGGTCGCGGTGTCACGAGTCCGCCAGTCGATCTCCGTTCTCCCTTTCACGGCCCATTCAAGTGACAGTCGTCGGTGGCGGAGATTTCTGCGGCGGAGCGCACCTCCGACTTCACTCGTGTAGTTGAGGAGCTCGCGCGGCCCCATCTGATAGGCCCCCATGTGGGTGCGCCTCTTCCTGTATAGCGCCTGTTATCGGCGCCGAACTTGCATCGGATCGGCTCCCCTAAGCCGACCAGGTAGGAGGTGGGCAGGGGGCCGGGGGCGGACGGGGGCAGCGGGGACTTAATCAGACATCTGGGTGCACGGGCCGGCCTTGGCTGCCCCGGCCCGGCAGACCGGCCGGATCCCCTATGATTCTGACGGGGGAGGCTGACGGGAAGGCGGCGTGTGAGGGAGATAGTGCGGCCGTTTGCTGTGCACGCAGCGCTGCCCCGCCCCGCCCAGGCCGAGGCTAGGCCGAGGCCGCCGTTGTAAACATCTCGGGCCGCCGATAAGAAAGGCCAGGCCGCGCGGCTGATTCCCGGAGAGGGGAGCGGCGGAGCGGCGGAGCGGCGGAGCGGCGCGACCCGGGCAGACGTCACCGGCAGCGCGCAGCGGCGGGCAGCGGGGCCTACAACACGACACGCCAGGAAATGGCTCTCCGGAGGTCGGCGGGGACCCCTCTGCCACCGTCCTCTCTCTCTCTCTCTCTCTCTCTCTCTCTCTCTCTCTCTCTCTCTCTCTCTCTCTCTCTCTCTCTCTCTCTCTCTCTCTCTCTCTCGCGGGGCCGTCCATCGCCGGCCGTGGCGTGTACGGATGACAGGGTAGTGGGGAGCAGGGCAGGCGACGCGTTCGGTTGCGTCCTGCCGCCGCCCCATCCCGTCCTGCCTCCTACCCTGCGTCCCCAGGTCAGACCGAGATGAATAGCCTGTACTGCTGTGTGGGGCCCAGCCTAGCCGAGCCGAGCCGGGCGGCAGTGAGAAGGCTGCCGCGAACAGTGAGCACCGGCGGACGGGAAACGCTCTCATCGTCATTTCAAATCGATGTTTCCCGTATTCAAAACATGTCGTTAAAATTAACGGGGTATTGTTGTGTGTTAGAGGAAGTTGGACCTATGCATTGCAAGCATGCGTTTCAAAAGTGAACCAAATATACTCGGTGCTGAGGGCTGAAACTATAATAATATATAACTATAATAAATAATTTTTCTCTCGTGGACGCTACCTGGCCGGCGTGGAGAGAGTGTGCGTCGGAGTGTGCCTCTGGCCGCAGAGTCACGTAAGCCGGGCTGTGTGATCCCTGCTCCCCTCCCCTCCTCTCCCCCCGGCCGGACCCGTCCTTTCGTCCCTTCCGTCCCCCGGAGCCCGGAACGCGCAGCACGGCCTTGATTAGAAACCGAGACGGCCACGAGTTCCGAACCAACTTGATCCTGACGAGTTTGCAGTCAACAGAGCGGGGGGGGGGGGGGGGACGCAGTGAATGGGCAGCCGGCGCCCCGCCCCGCGCCGCCTCGCCCTGCTAGGCTAGTCTAGGCTAGGCTAGGCTAGGCTGGCCAGCCACGGCCCGCTTGAGGCCCCCGACGGATGCCCACGCCGAAGCCCCCGTCGGCTCCTTATCAGGGGTGGCAGGCGACCAGGGGGACGTCCGCGACCGGTGGAGAGACGAGGAGACTGTGTGTGCGTGTGTGTATGTGTGTGTGTATGTGTGTGCACGCTATTCAGATGCGGCTTCAGAGGATGGAGTGCCGGGGTCGGCTGGGGTCGCTGGTCCCAATAACCGCATCGACCAACCGGGCGAACGATAGTCTCACGTCCGAACACAGAGGAAATGTGGGAATTGTTGCAAAGTCAGGGCGCGGCGGGTGCGTAGGAAGGAAGGGCGGCGCACAGTCAGCGTGAACACGTCTGCGCACCGAGACCTCAGCTGGTGCCGCCGGCGCTCACCTTGGCCCCTGCTGCTAACTAACTTCACCTCATGTAAACGGGCCTAACCAGCAGGATAAACATTCCGCCTGCCCGCCCCCACCCCCGCCCCCGCCCCACCCTCCCCTCGGCCCCTGGGCTCCGGGTCCGGGGCAGGGCTGCGGGATGTCGCCCCTCGTCAGCCCGTTTTCCGACCTCATTCTCCCTGTCCCCGCTCGGTGAAAGGTGAGCGCGGCTGGCGGCTCCGTGCTCGGCCCGGTGGGGGCGTCGGGGAGTGAGGCGCGGCGGGGCGGGGCGGGGCGGGGCGGGGCGGGGCGGGGCGGGGCGGGGTGGGGCGTGGCGGTGCGGGGTGGGGCGTGGCGGTGCGGGGCGGGGTGGGGCGTGGCGGTGCGGGGCGGGGTGGGGCGTGGCGCTCGAGTAGAGCCAGGTGTGAGCGCAGCGAGCAGGGGAATGAGGTGTGGGGCAACGAGGTGTGCGGCGGGGGGGGGGGGGGGGGGGCTGAAATTGAAAACAAGGAGAAGCTGCCGGACCGATAATAATGGGATTCCGTGAGCGGGCTGCATGAAGGACGCCGCATTATATGCGGTGCGTGATGGTGCATACCACACGCTGACCGCGTCCGGTCGGCATGCACTCGCACGTGGGAACAGGCTGGCGGTGTTCACCTGGCATGGCATGCAGGCATCACAGTCAGCGCGGCACTTCTGCTGAGCTTGAGTGCTGACTGCTAGCAGAGCGCTGACAATGCAGATTCCTTATTAGCACAGGTCATGCTACCCCGTTTTCGAAATCACATCATGCAAGCGTCAAGCGGAGACCAACTCAAGGTCTCCAATCTGAAGTATGCACTGCGTCAGTTTAAGTCGTCGGTTTTGGCGAAGTGCGCTGCCTGAATAACACTTTTCAAATGCTTTTCACTCACGTTGTGCGGCGGCGTGGCGGTAGGCGGGGTCTCGTCATGTGAACACACCACTCATGACGCTCCCGCCCGCTCCCGCCCTACCCATTCACTTCGGGGCCAAATTACGTGCGGGAAGTGGGACAGCCGCCGCCCGACTGCTGGAGTAACTTCCGCCATAGCTCATGACACCCTGGTTGAAGACGCGGCGGGCGTAGAGGAGGTGCACCCCGTGCGCCGCCGTACCTTACGGGTACCAAAGCTCTCTCTCTCTCTCACACACACACACACACACACACACACACGCTCAGACGCACACACACACACACGCGCGCGTGCATGCATGCGTGCCGACGCATCGTCGCGCCTCGCTGCTGCTGCTGCTTGCATAAGGGAAATGATTCATACTCAGGCGCACGCGCCATACCCTGTGCATTCTATGGCGCCAGACCGTTTGCGCACACCAACTCAGGGCGTGCCATGTTCAGTATTTGCACGGCAACTCGGTGCGCCGGGTGCGGGTACTGAGCACTGCTAACACTATCGCGGTACCGTAGCACGGCCGGGCTGCGCTCCCGTGCCATCGCTGGCCGTTGACGCCGAGGCCATCACCTCGTGGAGTGCAGAATTATTAAGGGGACATCGGCGGCCTCGGCCCCGGGCCACCTCTCAGCAACAAGTACGGCGAACGCGCCGGGGTCAGCCCGCACGCCCCGCCACGCCAGCGCCACGCCCTGCGGTCACACCTTTCGGATGGTGTCCTCGCATTCCACAGGAAGACACCATAAAGCTATTACCCCGGCAGTGCCCCCCGCCGTGCCCCGCCGCCATCAGTATTCCGGCGGCGCACTCTGGCGCGTGGAAGTTGATGCAGAGGGGGGACACTCCTCGTCGCCTCGGCTGGCCTCGGCCCTCCGCCGCTGAGCGGCCGGCCGGAATTCGCGATGCAGATGTGTTCGGTAATGGGGATTCCGGATCGCTTCGTTTCCACGCGCAAAGCTCATGGCGCGTGTGATCACTTCCGATACGCTTCAGTTAAAGAATGAAGGAGAATTAATATTTAGTAGTCACGGCGAGGAGGGTTGTTCGCGGGTGTTGTGGTTCCGACTCGACGGCCTTTCGAATGCTCCCCGCGTAACAGATGGATGCTGCATGCAAGGTGGACCCGAAATCGACGATTTTAAAAATGACACATTTCCGCGGTGTGTGTGTGTGTGTGTGTGTGTGTGTGTGTGTGTGTGGCGGCGCGGCGCAACGCGGCACGTCGCCGTTAATTCAGAGCTTTGCGCCGTGAAATATCTCTCCGGCATCGGCGCGCTTCCGGCCCGGCTCCGGGGCCTCTGTCGGCTCTCCGCGGCCTCCGGGACCTCCAGGCCCGCCGGGATTTTACCCGAGCAGTGTCGCTCCAAATATCGGATATGCCGGCAGGGAAATTATTTGGCCATAAAGCCCGGGCTGGCGGGCCTCTGCCCCCATTCGTTCATGTCATTGGGATTCGCCGCCCGCACGGCCCACGGCGGCCCATGGCGGCCCATGGCGCAGCGCACGCAGCTCCGCTCCTCCCACAAAAGTAGCCCCGCACACATTCTATTTACGCACGCGCGGCCCTCCCTGAAAAAAAAAATATATTTTTCGAGTCGTGCAAAAAAATTGTGCGAGTCTTGGGAAAAGGGGAGCAGGTACGAGGTGTGTAATCGGTGCACGGCAGAAACAAGGCGGAACGCCAGCGCATAACCAACCGGCCCAGACCAGCGCAGAGCTGCGACCGCAAAGTTTCAGCGGATCAACGGGGTAGGAATTTGCTGTATTTCCGTGTTGCCGCGCTGCTGCCGGAGAGCGCAGGGGGTGGGGGTGAGGGGGCCGAGTGTGGACGAAGCATACATAAACATGGGGCTGGCTGTGCCCGGCCCAGCCCGGCCAACGGTCTGCTCCGACTGGTGGTCGGTATGTGTGCGTGCGTGTGTGCGTGCGTGTGTGCGCGTACGCGCGCGTGTGGCCTTGGACGAGTCCAGTAGCTGGGTTGCCTTGTTTCGGAGTGGTCTAAATAAATGTGGGCGAGCATGTAGCCTGCCAATGAGGTGAACCCGTCAGGCGACCCCGGCCAAGCTACTGTATACCTGCCTGCATCTGGTACCCCGAGAAATCCCTTACACTTTCCGCTCTCTCTCTCTCCCCCTCTCTCTCTCTCTCTCTCTCTCTCTCTCTCTCTCTCTCTCTCTCTCTCTCTCTCTCTCTCTCTCTCTCTCTCTCTCTCTCTCTCTCTCTCTCTCTCTCTCTCTCTCTCTCTCTCTCTCTCTCTCTCTCTCTCTCTCTCTCTCTCTCTCTCTCTCTCTCTCTCTCTCTCTCTCTCTCTCTCTCTCTCTCTCTCTCTCTCTCTCATACAGGTCACCTGCTACAGAATAAAGAGTGCATTTATTCGCGAAGTTGGTCCAGTATTGAGCCAGTGAGGTGATGTGGTTTTACAGAAGGCCGCTGCGATAATGTTCCTCGCTCTGCAGCACTGCGGGCAGCGCCCCCTTTCTGTGGGGCTCGGCACGGTGCGGCCTGTCCTGCCGAATTTGGTTGCATTCCAGGGCAGAGGAGGTGGGCTGCTGGGCCCCCTCCGGGAGGGCCCCGGACTGGCAGCGTCCCAAGTTGGTGCTGGGTGGTAGTATTCACTCCCGCCACCTGGGGGCTCCCACGCCCCACGCAGACCCGACAGCGTGGCGCTCACAGACATTCTTCCGCTCACCTATTCCCTGCCCCCTTGGCCTGCTTGTAATCACCTCGCGACAACGTATAATTCATACCCGTTGTTTTCTCTGTGTGTTGCAGGTGAGAGCACGGTCTGTGCCGCGCGGACCGGCCGCCGCGGGCCCGGTCCCAGGCCTGGTCTGCCGGGAGGCCTCGGATAGGACAGCCGATGCCAACTAACTCCAGAACGACCCGGACGTGCTCTGACGGCGACCCCTTCCCGTCGGGGATGACGCGGTGGCCGCCGTCCGCAGCGCACTCAACAGTGCTGCAAGGCGGGCCCGCTGGCTGCGCTGGCTGCGCTGGCGACACGCCAGGCGTATGCACGCAGCGTGCGCAGCGCAGCGCGGCGTAGCGAGCATATCGAAGCAGGTCAAGTGGAGGCGACGCGGCCGTTCGTGCACGCCATGAGCTGCGAACCGCCTCACGTGTTTAGTCACTTTTGTCCGAGTGTTCGCTTTCCGCGGTTGGCTTATGAGGCCGCAGCCTTGGCCTCGCCGTCGTGGCCGTGCCCATCCAGTGCACCAAGCACAGTAGTGATCCCGGGGATCGCCTCTGTTCCCTCCAGAGTTCGAAATAACAGAATGCATTGCGGGCATCGCCGCATCGCTAGCTTATTGCATTCGGTTTCCGAGGCACTCCGGGCACAAAGGCTGGCTGGGGGCCCCACAGTGTAGCGTGTAGCTCTGCCCAGCACCGCCGGCCACCACCGGCCCCGGCTGTGGTCACGTCCACTACCTCCTCAGTGACCGCCCCCCCACCCCCGCCGCACCCCTGCTCCCCCAGCAACCCTCCCTCTCTCTTTCCTGCTTCCCTTTGCTTCCATACTCGTCTCTTCCTTTTTTGTTGTCCTTTTCCTGCGCTGTCTTTCGCACGCAAGGTGAAGGCCGGCAAAGAGATTTTGGTAGTAAATTTGCATGGCCGAGTGCGGCGAGGAATATGGAGCGGGCCTGGGATGTGACACCCACCGCCGCCGCTGTGCTGCTGCGCTGCTGTGCTCCTGTCAGTGCGCACAGCTTATTACGGAGCGCTACCAATTTTTTTCCTCCCTTGAGTATGGCCCACAAGATGGGACACGTCTTGGGAAACGTTGTTGAACCTCACGCTTAGTACATTTTCCCTTGACCCGGCTCGTCTCTCTCTCTCTCTCTCTCTCTCTCTCTCTCTCTCTCTCTCTCTCTCTCTCTCTCTCTCTCTCTCTCTCTCTCTCTCTCTCTCTCTCTCTCTCTCTCTTTCTCTCTCTCTGACCTAGCTTTTCTCATCAGGGCATAGCTTGTTTTTTCTTTCCCCCTTCCTCGGTGCCATGATGTAACAACTGTCTCTGGGCGGGGGCGCGCCCTCTTGGCATGGGCGAATAGTAAACATTAACTGGAAACTCGGGCAAACGGGGGGCCCGCCAGCGGGACGGACGAGACCTTCTTGGAACTTGACCAGGACCAGCTGACAAATGAGTCCTCCGGCTGGTGCCACTGAGATTTCGCGGGATTTCGCCTGCCGGGCGCGCACGGAACGCCCTTGGCCTGGCTGGGGCGTCGATCCTTCAGCTGCCCTAATCAGGTTGCGGGACCAAAGACTTCGATGAAGCTCTTACCGTCGAAAACGCAAGGAGTGTTCTTTCTTGCTGGTGGCCTGGTTTTCGTTTCCTTCTGCCCTTTTTTCGGAAATGGTGTGGAGAGGGGGACCGTCTGCTCGGACGTGGTGGACGGCGAGAACCTCGCCATGCCGCCCTGACGCCTCGAGGCAGCCGTAGCCGTGTCAGCGGCTGTCGGGGGCGGGGCGGGGCGGGGCGGGGCGGGGCTCCCACAGGAACGGTGACGACGACGTGCACGGAGGGCGCAGGAAGGGAAGGGGAAAAGGGCCCCCGGACCGGCACTGTGTATCGCCCACTATTTAGTGGAAGCGTCCGGACGGCACCCAGAGGGCCACTTGCCTCGTATCGCGGAGGTCTGATAAAGCCCTTCAAAACCGCTCCTCCCCAACCCCCCCCCTCTCTCTCTCTCTCTTCCTCTTTCTCTCCCTCCTTCCTCTTTCTCTCTCTCTCCCTCTGGCTCCCCGTCCGCTCGTTTTGCAAACCCCGCGCCCTTCTTCAGGATCTCGGCCCTGGAGCCGGAATCCCTGTCCTAGTTGGTTGGCCCTTTCTGTCCTCCTGCTTTTCGGTCCCTCTGCGCTCCGAATAGGGAGGAAGCCAGGGAGCCACGCACGTGTCACCGCCGGTGAATGTCACTGTTTGACGACCCCGCCCGCTCAGCGCTGCGTCTGTCACTTTTCATTTCGCGGATTTCCTAGACCCGCCCTCCTCCCCAAATATTTGCCATCCGCGCGCGCGTATTGCAAACTCGCGCTCATACAGCGCACACAACTACCATGAAACCCGCATCGACCGGTCGCTAACGAAAACAAAGGACGCGCATGTGTTTTCCTTTGATTTTTTTTTGCCCCGCACAGGTGTCGCCCGTATCGGCCCTCTGTTGACGACGGCGACGCGCTGGCGGGTCCCTCGTTGCCGTGTTTTTTGGTGTTTTTTCGGTGGTATTTGTCGGTGGAGACGGACGTCCCGGCGCGAACAAGGTCCGACCAGAGAGGTCGCAGCGAGGGCGAAGGGACCGAGTGGGACCAGGGGGAAGGGTGGGGGAGGGGGCGTTGAGAGGATGAAGGGGGCTGTTAGCTGCGTGAGGTTTGCGCAGGCAGGGCAGGGCGGGAGGGGCGGGAGGTTGCTGCTGATGTGCTCACAGTGCGGTTCACGGCGGCAGAGGCGGGGGGAGGGGTATTTGAAAGGAGTTTCCGTAGTGGAAGAGCCGGACCACGCTCAGGAGCGAGTGGCCCTGAGTGGCGAAACATGTTCCTTCTTCGAGTGCCCGCCCTCCCCCGCCGCCCCCTCCGCCGCCTCGCGCCCCTGCACGGCGCGCGCACCGCGTGCTCCGAGGACGACGACGCGAAAGCCCTCTTATTTGCAGCCAATTTACAGCGGCGAATGGCTTTAACTGGCGGTACAGCCGCTGGCTGGCCGGGACCGCGCGCGCCGCCCTGCCTGCCGAACGCTTTAAAGCGGTTGTCGCGACGATTCGCACCATGCCGCTCAGCACGGCGCGCCTGCGATGGGCGGCATAGGCAAACCGCAGCACACGGCCGCCGCGCGGGCCTGGGACTGCCTACCCACCGGGCGCCTGGCCTCTGCCGTGTGCCTGTGTGTCCAAACGGCGAGTCACTGGCCACATCATCACCGCGGGAGGAAACTTTTGATCCGCCGGCCGCAAACACAAACACCGGCTTAGTAACGGGCGTCAAAGCAGCGGAACGTGGATGTTGTAGCCGCGACTGACCAGCCCACCTCCTATCTGAACCCAAACAAGGACTCTGTTTATTTTGCGTCGTCCCCCCAACGCTATACATTTTCACAAAGCAGCATTTTTTTTTGTTTAAATGGGGGCCTGCTCATAAGATCGACGGCCGTTTTTAGGCACGGAGTGAAACGGAGTTGCCTTATAGTTTCGTCAGATTGGACTGTTTTTAGGCACGGAGTGAAACGGAGTTGCCTTATAGTTTCGTCAGATTCGACTGTTTTTTTTTTTTCTTGGAAGCATAGCCCCATATGGCCCTCTGACAGAAGTTTTTCAAACTCTCTAGATTATCGAAGGGTACTCATACAAGACACGCTGACGTGTTTTTACACTTCAAAAATATCACACACCGTTTAAAAACGAGTTTTAAAGTCGACTTTCTCACTCCTTTCAATGGGGAAAGTAAGAGACAGAGCACCTCGTCAACAGGTACCACTAGTCCAAAATCAAAACGATCTAAAAAATCAAAAATCTGTCTAACAGAATTACGGACAATAGTCGTATTAAATGGTCTAGCGTGTTGTTACATTCAAAAAATATCATAGTGATCAGAAAAATCACTTCAAACTTCAGCTTGCTCTCTCCATCCAATGGTGATAGCAAGAGACAGAGCTACTGTTACAACGCCTCTAGACGAGCTATGCTCGACTCGTCAGCAGGCTGCATCAGCAACCTCTGCCTGACTCAGTATCATTCTGTCCTTGTCCAGAGCACAGCCAAATCGGACGTCCTTCTTTTTTGTTGCGTAGCCTTTGCCGGGTACCCATTGTCGATGTGGCGAGCCGAGCCGAGGCACGCCGAGGCCCCGCTAAAAGGGAGACGACTCAAGAGTCAGAACCGTTTGGGACCGGTGGGGGGGACAACAGTGCGAGAGCCTTGCAGGAGGCTAGCGCTAGGCGGCCCGCGTATGAGAATGCAAGCGTTACACTGACCGCTACCTAGACGCCCTAGCTCTTAAACTACTCCCTCTCCCCCTTGAAGGAGATACAAACTACCCCGAACCACCCCAAAACTGAAACAAGGCTGAACCAAAATCCTCATTCTATGAATTTTAAAGAAAAGAAAGCAAACAAAACCAGAAAAAAATATAAACTTAACTTCTATAACCACCCCCAAACCACCCCAAAACTGAAACAAGGCTCAACCAAAATCCGCATTCCATGAATTAAAACATTAAAGAAGGCAAACAAAACCAAAAAGAACAAAATATAAACTTAACGTCTATTTTAACCAAACCCCCGTGAAACTCCGGGCCTACCAGTATCTCACTCAGTGGGATAGTATTTTTTTTTCTTGGAAGCATAGCCCCATATGGCCCTCTGACAGAAGTTTTTCAAACTCTCCATATTATCGAAGGGTACTCGCACAAGACACGCTGACGTGTTTTTGCACTTCGAAAATATCACACACCGTTTAAAAACGAGTTTTAAAGTCGGCTTTCTCACTCCTTCCAATGGGGAAAGTAAGAGACAGAGCACCTCGTCAACAGGTACCACTAGTCCAAAATCAAAACGATCTAAAAAATCAAAAATCTGTCTAACAGAATTACGGACAATAGTCGTATTAAATAGTCTAGCGTGTTGTTACATTCAAAAAATATCATAGTGATCAGAAAAACCACTTCAAACTTCAGCTTGCTCTCTCCATCCAATGGTGATAGCAAGAGACAGAGCTACTGTTACAACGCCTCTAGACGAGCTATGCTCGACTCGTCAGCAGGCTGCATCAGCAACCTCTGCCTGACTCAGTATCATTCTGTCCTTCTCCAGAGCACAGCCAAATCGGATGTCCTTCTTTTTTGTTGCGTAGCCTTTGCCGGGTACCCATTGTCGATGTGGCGAGCCGAGCCGAGGCACGCCGAGGCCCCGCTAAAAGGGAGGCGACTCAAGAGTCAGAACCGTGTGGGACCGGTGGGGGGAAGGGGGGGGGGGGACAACAGTGCGAGAGCCTTGCAGGAGGCTAGCGCTAGGCGGCCCGCGTATGAGAATGCAAGCGTTACACTGACCGCTACCTAGACGCCCTAGCTCTTCAACTACTCCCTCTCCCCCTCGAAGGAGATACAAACTACCCCGAACCACCCCAAAACTGAAACAAGGCTGAACCAAAATCCTCATTGTATGAATTTAAAAAAAAGAAAGCAAACAGAACCAGAAAAAAATATAAACTTAACTTCTATAACCACCCCCAAACCACCCCAAAACTGAAACAAGGCTCAACCAAAATCCGCATTCCATAAATTAAAAAATAAAAGAAGGCAAAACAAAACCAAAAAGAACGAAATATAAACTTAACGTCTATTTTAACCAAACCCCCGTGAAACTCCGGGCCTACCAGTATCTCACACAGTGGGATAGTATTTTTTTTATCCCGTTTTTATTTAAAAACTTTCTGTTTGGGTGCGAAATGGCCTATGTAACCACTCATCGGGTAAACGGCAGCAATTTCCCCAGCAGCCGTATTTACCGGCACGCAGCTTGCAAACCGCGGCCTCCCGGCATCGATCGAGTGGGCCGCGCCCTGATGGGCCGCCTGGGCTGGAAAATAGTGCTGACCCTTGTCACCGCAACGCAGCTGTGCTGTGCTGTGCTGTGCCGGTGGGAGTCTCCGCTGTGACTTCTGTCGTGTGATGTCGGGGGTCATCGCACCGCAGCGGGGGCAGCAGTGGCGGGGGCAGCAGCGGCGGGGGCAGCAGTGGCGGGGGCAGAAGCGGCGGGGGCAGCAGCGGTGGACGCAAAGGCCACCGGCCCTGGGGCCCTGCTCTGGGCTCGACTCGCCTTCGCCCTACAAGGCACGCGTAATGAACCCTTTCGTGTTCATGGCGTCATAAAAGCGTGGAAATCAGCAGCCACCCGGCCACCTCCACGCTGCCGAGACGCCCGCCATTAGGCTGATACGACGCGTATACGTCATCCGAGCCTCATCCGCAGCCGCCGTATGGAACCACAGCGGAACGCCAACTGACGTCCACCGAGAGGGAAACGTTGGGGGAGTGGCGCTGGGTTAGGCGTAGGACTCGCAGAATCCACCTGGTGAAGGCGGCGGCATGGGCGGTACGAATGGAGAGAGAGAGAGAGAGAGAGAGAGAGAGAGAGAGAGAGAGAGAGAGAGAGAGAGAGAGAGAGAGAGAGAGAGAGAGAGAGAGAGGGGCTGGGGCTATATCCACCTTTATCTGTCCTTTCCCAGCTCTTTCTTACTCCCACGCATGCGCAGAGCGGTAATGCGTTCACATGGGAGGCAGCCCTATCCTAGCTCCCCCTCGCCCCCACTCCCCTCTCACAACTCACCCCTTTATGTTTTCGTGGTGTTTGTTTTTCACCTCTTTTGTTGCTCCCCCCCCCCCCCCTCCTTTTTTTACTACTACCTTTTTTAAAAAAAATATATAAAAATAACGAAATAAAAGAAAGGGCGGAAGCTCAAAGTACTGCGGGTCATCTTTTTCATCTGGTAATTACTTGGCGCAAAGGGGAGAGCAGGGAGTGGAGTATAATTTTTACAAATGTTTTGCGTTATCAGAGCCCGCCACCTTAAACTCTCCCTGCAGAACATCTCACTCCCACTCCTTACCATTCGCCTTACTTTTTCTCTCCCTCACCCATCTCTCCCTCTCCCTCTCTCCCTCTCCCTCCCTCTCTCTCTCTCTCTCTCTCACTCTCTCTCTCTCTCTCTCTCTCTCTCTCTCTCTCTCTCTCTCTCTCGCTTGGTGTCGTTGTCCTCGCCGGACTGCACCACTTTCCTATGGGTTGGTTCGAAATGAAGTAAATACACACAAATAAAATAAGAATAAGAAAGGTTTTGTCGCAGTGCGTGTTCACACTTTTGCAGCGACACAGCGGCGCCCGGCGCTCGGTAAGTGAAGTGTAGTGCGATCCGGAAATGTAATTCAATATGGGCGGCCAATACAATTACGGTTCAGGAAGCCGCTTCTATTACTGTCGTCCGACTGGGCAATAATTCTTTCGGTTTGCTTTCTGCAATCGGCCGCACGCTCTGTGCGAACAGGACCCCTTTCCCCCCAGCTCACACACGCACACACACACGCACGCACACACACACGCACACACACACACACATACAAACACACACACATTCGCATTCGTGTTTCATCAGGTGAAAGGACACTCCGGGAGGCGGCAGCCGTGCCTGACCGTGCCTGGCCGTGCCCGCACCGCTGTGCGCTGCTCCTGCCTCTGTGTGGTTTTGTTTCCCTTTTCTGCAGCCGACTCCCTGTCCGAGGAGAACACCCGTGTAGTCAATGGCTGTCACAGGAAACGACTGTCGCAAATTAGCATGAGGGAAAGGGGGAGGTCCCTTTCCACTGCCGCGCCGCCGGCTTCGGGCTGTGAGCGTCAGCTGGACATTCATTGCGTGGTCGCATGAGTAGTAAACACCTTGCGGTGTGTATCATTGTAAATTTGAATTGAGTTTTTTTTGTGGCAATTGTAAATCTCTTTTCTTGAAAGAAAAAAAAAAAGCATATGAATTTTAAGTTTAAATCTGAAGTGTGGTGCCTCTGTACGGAGCCCTTACGTTGTTTTTAACTCCCCTTTGCAGTTGGGGGAGGTAGGAGGGGGTGAGGGGTGAGGGCCCGGCGGGGCGCAGTCCGCCCAGAGTAAATCTCTCCGGACAGCGGGAAGGAAACGGGCGTCGCCGTATAAATTTGCTCTTATCCAAATAACGATCTTAAGAGAGCAGTAACATTTTTATTCACCTCGTGAGATGAAAAGTTATCGACCTGGTCGCGTCCTGCAGCAGGCCAAGCAGGCCAGGCCCGCCGACCCCCGCCGCGGCACCGCGGCACCGCGGGGAGGCCTCGATGGCACTGCATTTCAACGGCGGCGCGGCGCCGCGAGAACGAATGCGGGCATTATTTGTTGGCCCGAAATGTGTAACAGGTGAGCGCCGCCAGCGCCACAAGCGCGCCGTGCCGCGCCGGCCCAAACAAACACTGCCATCCGTCTTCATTGCCTTTGTGTGGCCGGGCCGGCCGCCCCTTGCCGTACTGCTGGGCCACTCGTGTGCGCGGACCAGTCGGCGAGCGGGGATACCGATGGGCCGATGGGTGTCGGAGTCAACAACTTTACAAATAAAAAAGAAATCCGTAAGAAAATAATCAAATAATGATACAAACCTTGGCGCAGAGGTCGTCCAGCGTTATTTCACCACGCGCTTGAGATTCACTTTCCACCGCTGGTCGTGTCGCACGTATTTACGAGCCCCATCATGACCTCACCTCCCTCCTTTTGCTACACGCAGGAGTGGGTGAGAGAGTGAGAGTGGGTGAGAGAGTGAGAGTGTAAGAGAGAGAGAGAGAGAGAGAGAGAGAGAGAGAGAGAGAGAGAGAGAGAGAGAGAGAGAGACAGACAGACAGAGAGAGAGAGAGAGAGAGACAGAGAGAGAGAGAGAGAGAGAGAGAGAGAGAGAGCCACGGCGAGGCCCCCCGCTGTCCTCCGCTCATTTCGACGCCCCCGGGGACGCCCCCTCCTCTACGTGGCCTGATAATATACAGCAATATTATGTAAATAAACAAGCGCCGCAAAACGCATAAATCCTTGTACTGGAACTCGTCTGCTGTTGCTGCTGTTGCTGCTGCTGCTGCTGCTGCTGCTGCTGCTGCTGCTGCTGCTGCTGCTGCTGCTGCGGCGGCGGCGGCGTGCGGAGAAAAAGTTGGCCCCGGAGTCCCCGGGCCAGCAGCGCCGTGCGGCGTAACTGCGGGCTAGCCTCGTCTCCCCCCCCCCCCCCTTACGACAAGGGGACGCGCTGCACTGCAGAAATGCCACGTACAGGACTGGCTCGATCCTTTGGCAGGTCGCTTCCGCCCTTCCTATCATCGCTCGTGGTGCAATTACAACAACGCGTGTGAGATGCTGACGTCCTGTCGAGGGCCCCAACTCAGCGAATAGGGGTTTCCAATGACACTTCGAAACGGAAGTTGAAGAACGAAAATTCTCTCGAGGGCAGGTGTGAGAAACTTGAATGGCGTCGTGAGTGAATTTCGAGGTTTTTGTCCCCATATTGGGCGCGGCCCCTGCGCACCGATATTTCTCATACTTGCTATCGAGAGTTGCCGGTCTGGAAGTGTTCTCCAGCTTCCGGCACTGTCGAAGCCTCCATAGCCCCGCTGCAACAGCACGGCGACGAGGATAAAGAGGGCGGCTCTCTGTCGACGCTGGCCGTTGTGGCGGCCACTTGTCCGACCGCCTTTTCCGCATTCCTCAAAGCAGCTTGCCAACGCGTGCCGCGGTTATTATTTGGGGCTCGTTACTCGCGGTGCTGAGGCAAAAACGACTCTCTCTCTCTCTCTCTCTCTCTCTCTCTCTCTCTCTCTCTCTCTCTCTCTCTCTCTCTCTCTCTCTCTCTCTCTCTCTCTCTCTCTCTCTCTCTCTCTCTCTCTCTCTCTCTCTCTCTCTCTCTCTCTCTCTCTCTCTCTCTCTCTCTCTCTCTCTCTCTCTCTCTCTCTCTCTCTCTCTAACACACATGCCGCACGCCCACGCTCGCACAATCCCCATACTCACGCCAGGTGGTGGGCGCACGGGTCGTGCATTATGAAGCGCTCCACCCGAGTGAGTAGCGGCGCACGCTGTGCTTCCTCCCTTCCTCTCTCTCTCTCTCTCTCTCTCTCTCTCTCTCTCTCTCTCTCTCTCTCTCTCTGTCTCTCTCTCTCTCTCTCTCCTCTCTCTCTCTCTCTCTCTCTCTTCCGTGTCTCTGTGCGCTGGGATGCGGTCGGCGTTGTGTAGATCCACCCACTGCGTCTGCACAGTGGCGCCTGCCGCCCGCAGCACCTAGCCCTCTAGCCACGGCTGCGAAATTTCGACGTGCAGAACGGCGAATTTCGTTGAACTTAGGAAAAGAATTTCGATTAATTTCATGTGGGAAAGGGGGAGGGACGATGTCGGGAACCATTTGACCCACATTTCAGGTATATCGAATTTCGGACTTGCTGTATTATCTGAGGTGCCCTGGCTATGCAGCCTGCCTGCAGCCTGCCGCAGCCCTCACGCCGACACTGTCTGCCGCCCCAGCGCCCACTAATAACGTTTCCAAGTCCGGAACGACACGCTCCGATGGCCGATATAATAAACTTGGAGCTGCGCGGCACAGCGACGCGGTGACAGGAGAGTGGCTTCCCCTCTCTGTGTGTCGGCCACCGCTGCCGCGCCGCGGAGTGGAGTGTAACGCCTGGCTGTCGAAGCGGAATAGCGAGGTGTCGGCGGCTGGGCGGGGAGCGCGGAGCTCCAGAGAGTTGTCGCGATAACGCCAATCCGCTGTCGTCCGTGCGCTGCCTCTCCGCCGCACCCCTCCCGGACACGTCCGAGGTCTGCTGGCCGTGCACGGTGGAGAAAATATTTGTGGTCACAATTAATTTTAAAGTTGATTTCCAGGCAAGCCATACATTTTTGTGATGGGGCTAATATTTCACCGGGCAGCTATTTGTTGGTTGCACTAACGAAACGTTAGTTGGACCCGTATTTTTTTTTTTTTTTTTTTTTATGCGCTCGCAGCAAACCCCTTTGTTAGAGCAGCTAACCTTACGTCAGTGCAATTAACATATGGTTCCCCGAACAAACTTTTAGGTCTCAGAACCAAAATTTACTGCTTGTCTGTAGATAAGCTCAAAAATTAGTTGCGACCACTGTGATGGTCTGCCTGGCTCCTCACGAAGAGGGTGTGGTCCGTGCGGGCGGCGGCGGCGGCCGCAGCTGCTGCAGCTCACTTCGGCCAGGGATTTAGACGAGCGCCCTCATCGGGCCGTGGAATGAACTGTTGCACCAGGGGGTGGCAACAGCGTCAAAGCGCCTGGTTCCATGCGGTAGCGAGCTGAAATTTTACGCAAATAGTTCATATTATAACAATGAGGCCAGCTGTGCTTTAGACCTGCAATTGAGATATTAGCACAGGTTATGCCTTGAAAGTTGCTAATATGCATCGATATATGAATTTTCACTTGTCCTTCCTGAGTTATAAGGGTCGCAAATCTTGTCTACGATTCTGCGTTTTCACAGAGATTTGCCATTTGGCACGAAGTATCTACCATTTTAAGCAGTAAATGTGAGTTAACTAGATATACAAGTATCTTACCGAATGTAAAACGTACTCCTCTATCGAATGAAACCAACCCAGAGCGAATCGGATCATTAGTTTTGAAGATAATTTGAATATATTAAAGCGCTACCGCATGGAACCAGGCTCTCGCATGTGGTTGCTTCCCCCTGGTTGCACTGGGAGCGGCGCGGGGCTGGTGTGAGGCCGAGCTGAGCTCGAGGTCTGGCCGGGGGCAGCAGCAGCAGCCTCACGCCTAGCGAGGCCCCCGCTGAGCCCAGCCCGCCCGGCCTGCGTTTGTAGCGCCACAGCTCTACTCGGGACTCGCTTCAGATGACTTACTTATTCAGCCAACGCGTGGAGGGGCGAGAGGAAGGAGACGGAGAGAAAGTACGAGAAGCACGGCGGGGAAGAGAGAGGAAGCGAGAGCACAGTGGTACACGAATGCGGACAGCCACGGAGAGCAGCGGCCCACACACGGCAGGGGTCGGGAAGTCCGGCCTGCCCGCCCGGCCCGCCCGCCCAGGTTGAGGCGTGGCCACTCCCTACTCCGTGCCGGCAGACTCTTCTGTTTCGTTTTGGGTTTCGTGCTGGACGAGGAGGGTCGGCTGGGGTCGTTGCTCCTACCTCCACCATGTGAGCTGGCGCTAGCTGGCGCCGATGGAAAAGCCACCTCCTAGTTTCGTTGGAGGTCCCGCACGAGGAAAGCCTGAAAATTTAAAAGGAGGCAAAAGGAAAATGTGACGGAAATGGAGAGAAGGCGTCGACTCACAGGTGGGAGTGCCGAATGCGAAGTGGGCCACAGCGGTGTGCCCCGCCGGTCAAGGGCATGCTGACATTGCTCCAGATGATATCAGCGCCCGGGTAGACGGCTGAGAATGGGCGAGAGGGGCGCGCGGGTGCGCGGGGGGCAGGCCGGGGGCCGTGGGCCGCCAGCAGCGGAGGTAACAGGAAACGTTTTCTGGGCGCTGCCGGCGCTGCCGGGATACGTGCACCGCCTGCAGGGGTAGTAGGGGAGGGAGGCTGCTGCTTGTTTTTCAGAGCGAAGGGTAAGAGAAGGGCGCAGGTACTTTGGGGGCTCGGGGAATAGAGGCATCAGCACACCATATATATATACCCGCCTCGCCCTGTCCTACACGCTACACCAACGGCCCGGGTAGGGATAGGGCCACGGGGTCTGGCATGGCCCCCGGCACGGCCCCGGCACGAACCCTGGCACGGCCCCTGCATGGCCCCGGCCCTGGCTACGCTAACATGTGTAGTGCAGCAGAATCGTGATACGTCGCCGCGGGTGAGCCCCCGGGGCCGCAGTACGTCCTACGCAGCCCTACGCGGCAGGCGGCAGGCGGCGGGGTGATGGGGGTGGCCCGCGATACGGCCTGCTCCTGTGTACCCCGAGGCGGGGCGGGGGACGTTAGTGCATCTGGGAGGCACACCACAGCTGGGCTGTCTGTGACAAAGCGATCGCTTTCGGTTTCCCCTTTTAAAACGCGTGCTGGCGCCGTGCTATGGTACTGAGCGGCATAGTGCCAGCCGTGCTGTGCCTGCTACACTACACTATCTCGGTGGCGCCTCAGCCAGGGCGCCTGAGTAATGATTGCCTTTGGGCTGTTGCGGTGGGGCGAGTGTCGTGTCCGGCCGGGCGCGGCCTGGGCCCTGCTGGGGCCCCGCCCCGGTCTGGTGCGGTCGGCTGGCAGCAGGCGCAGTCGGGGATGGGGCCTCACATGGCGCACGGCATTGCGCGGTCAGATTACCCCGCAAAGGGCCTTGTTTTATTCATTTTTGCGGTGATTAGCTCTCTCTCTCTCTCTCTCTCTCTCTCTCTGTCTCTGTCTCTGTCTCTGTCTCTCTCTCTCTCTTTCTCTTGCTCTGTCTCTCTCTCTCTCTCTCTCTCTCTCTCTCTCTCTTTCTCTTGCTCTGTCTCTCTCTCTCTGTCTCTCTCTCTGTCTTTCTCTCTCTGTCTCTCTCTGTCTCTCGCTGTCTCTCTCTCTCTGTCTCTCTCTGTCCCTCTCTGTCTCTCTCTCTCTCTCTCTCTCTCTCTCTCTCTCTCTCTCTCTCTGCTCTCGCTCTGTCTCTCTGTATGTCTTTCTCTCTCTCTTGCTCTCGCTCTGTCTCTCTGTCTGTCTTTCTCTCTCTCTTGCTCTCGCTCTGTCTGTCTGTCTGTCTGTCTGTCTGTCTCTGTCTCTCTGTCTGTCTTTCTCTCTCTCTTGCTCTCGCTCTGTCTGTCTGTCTGTCTGTCTCTGTCTCTCTCTCTCTCTCTCTCTCTCTCTCTCTCTCTCTCTCTCTCTCTCTCTCTCTCTCTCTCTCTCTCCCACCGTCTCTCTCCCCCTCTTCCACTCACCCTGTCACTGCCACGCTAACATCTTTCCGGGAATAGCAATAAAAGGCATGCACCTATCACAAGCGAGAGGGCAGCAGGGTGCGAGGTCACGAAGAGCGCCACCCTTGAAAAATACAACACGCTGGCCAATTTGGCTCGTAGCGCCACCGCTACGCTGTAATTATTTATACATATAAAGGTGGGCCTACGTATTGGAGAGGTCAAGGCTCTTGGGGTACGGCGTGAATGTTAATCCCGGGTGCTGTACACTGAAGAGGTGCGGTCCCGGCCGGCCACACCTGCTGAGGAGGCCCCCAGCCCCGCCGGCTGCCGAGTGGCTTGACAGGATAAAATTGCGTAATTTGCCTGCATTTTCCCAGGGGCACATGCGTGAGTGACAGGCTCGGAAATGGGACAGACTGAGTAAATTCCGAGCCGTTGGAATGCTATCTCATTTCCCGTGCTCGCGCGCTTTGCCTCGTTTTTTGCATCCCAAATGAAGAGGATTTTTCCTCCTCCCCTGCTTGTGCTCCTTCTGTCCGTCTCCCCCGAGAGAGGACGTTGGGCTGGGCCACGGATCCCCGCTCTCTCACGCCTTCGTGTCTGTGTGAGTGTGTGTGTGTGTGTGTGTTTGTGTGTATGTGTGTGCGTGTACAGCCTCCGCCCCCCTTTTCCGCATCGTCTCCTTGTTTTTCTTCCCACCACATATACGTATGCGTTCTCATCTGGGCGGCGCGGGGCTGCGTCCCATTTGGACGTTAGGGTGTCGGTGTTATGGCGCTAAGGAGCCGGAAAATGCTGGTGGCATACGTGGCTCTGGCCTCGTCCTTGTCACTTTCAATCCCCTTGCGCCCGCGATCCTCCGGCCTAGGACAGAGCACTGCCTCGGCTCTGCAGACCCAACCCGACCCGATCCGCGCCCGCCGCCTACGCGACCCCTTTGAGCCCGAAACCCCTGGGCACAATACAATGATTTGCATTGCCATGCGTTCCATGCGATGAATCTCAAGCAGCGAATCACATTTCTTGATCCTGAACCTATCTCTCCCACACCCTGAACATCCCACGGCGATATACATCCCCCCACGTTGCTCCTCCCCCCCCCCCCCCCACCTCCTCTGTGTTTTATCTCCCTCTTTTTCCTCTGACCACCTCCTCCCTCGGGTCGCCATTGTTCCGCGCGCGGCCACCACGTGAAGCCATTACTGCGGAGATATTTAATTAAGCAGAAAATATGAGTTTGCTTTCTTGTAAAGCGGAGACCGCAAAGCAAAAACAACACGCGCCGGAAATGGCAGCGGGGAGAAGCAAGTTGGGAGGCACGTGGCGCCCATGGCCGGCTGCTGCCGCTGCCCCCCCCCCCGTACACTCCGGAGTGAAGTCGTAATCTCGATGACAGCCGCGGAGCCGTTCATCCTCATCAGCGTGAATAATCCTCTCATTGGCTAATTCCGTCGTGACATCCCGACGCGCATATCTCCTTCTTCCTCTTCTTTCTTTTTTCCTGTCGGCTGCGATGGGCTGCGGGGTCATCACAAAAGGTCATCCCCACCTGCCGTGATAAGCCGCCCCCTCTGCATGTTATCGTCGCTCGGGGCGATTGCCGTCTCGGAGCGCCTCTCTCTTCCATTCCCTTGCCCCCTTTCACGTTCCTCTCCCTCTGTCCTTCACGTCTTGTGCATTTATTTCAGCCCCCTCCACCGCTCTCTCTCTCTCTCTCTCTCTCTCTCTCTCTCTCTCTCTCTCTCTCTCTCTCTCTCTCTCTCTCTCTCTCTCTCTCTCTCTCTCTCTCTCTCTATTTCGCTCACTCTCTCTCTATTTCGCTCACTCTCTCTCCCGCTCCCCATATCCGGTTCGTTCTTCCTTGTCGTGCTTTCGGGACCGACGTGGTGCGGAACTGAAGACGATATATACATTCGACTGTCAAACGCTGCGCAGGAGTGGCTTATTGCTTTGTAAGGCAAGGAGGAGGAGGAGGACGGTCTCCGGGTACGCTCCGCCGCTGCAACCCCTTTCCTGTGCCCTCGGAACAAACGTCGCTGCATTCATTAACTCAACAGCCGATGTATTATTCCATTCCGTATGAATACCGCGTTGACGTCACAAACGGCATTGATTTACCATTCGTCCCTCTTCGTTTTGTTTCAGCAGGTGAGATTTTTTTTTTTTTTTTGGGGGGGGGGGGGGGGGGAGAAATCGGTGTCGGCCCTTGGACTACCTTTCTAGCTGGCCGGAGAGACGGTGGCTTTGTGAATCGCTTTGCTCCCCGGGGATGATACTGCGTTAAGCGGCTGATGCTAAAGAGCGCTCGCCCAACCAATGCATTACAAATGGAACGTGCCTCTGGCCGCGGCAGCCGCGGGCTCTTAGGGCGGGTCGGTGTGCAGCCGGGGGGGGGGGGGGGGGGGGAGATGGAATGTCGAAATGAAAGAGAAGTGGGCCACGGTAACAGCGGCGCGGACGCAGAGGCGAAGGGCGTGTGAAGCGGCGCGGCCAGAAGTGAAAGCGATAAATGGATATTCCTGGCTAGCTGACGACAGAGAGCAGACGACAGGGGAAAGACGCAAGCCAAACCAATGGTTTTAGCCGCAAGGCAGCTGAGAGAGGGAGTGAGAGGGGCCGAGAGGGGGAGAGAGAAAATAAAAGTAAAGGCGACGGTGTACGAGGCCTCTTCGAGGAGAAGGAGAGTTAGCTGGCAGGCAAGCTGGCAGGCAAGCTGGCAGGCGCGTGCAAGCCCAGTGAGAGATGGCGAGCCGTTTTTCGTTCCCAACATAATTAACAGTGGCATTTCCAATCCCGCCGACACGTGAATGACCGTGCGGCCCGCAGGGAGAGCAAGGGGGAGAAAGAGAGAGAGAGAGGGAGAAAGGCGCGCGCGCGCGCGTGAGAGTGAGAGAGAGAGAGAGGGAGAAAGAGAGAGGGAGAGAGAGAGAGAGAGAGAGAGAGAGAGAGAGAGAGAGAGAGAGAGAGAGAGAGAGAGAGAGAGAGAGAGAGAGAGAGAGAGAGAGGAGGTGGGGGGGGGGGGGGCTCGAAAACGAAACGGGTGTTGCTCTCCGAAAGAATGCGCACCGCGGCAAGTGGTATACGTGAGAACCGAAACGCGCAGCGCGGGGAGAAAAAGGCAATGGTCCCGGCCGTAAAGGACAGCCATGCCAATTTTTTCACACGTTATTTTTTGTTCGCGCATTTCGTAATAATAAAAGTAAGGGTACGAAATAAAAGACCGCGCAAGTATAATTTGGTAGGACTGGAAATGAGAAGTAGCCGAGTGCGGCCGGGTACCATAGCCGGAGGGAGCTCCCATACCGGGTCCCTGCCCCCCCCCCTCTCTCTCTCTCTCTCTCTCTCTCTCTCTCTCTCTCTCTCTCTCTCTCTCTCTCTCTCTCTCTCTCACTCTCTGTCTCTCTCTCTGCTTGCGGCTCAAGAGTGCGTGCGCGTGTGCGAGCGTGCGTGCGCGCTCCTGCTGACCGCGAACCGTATTTCGCGCGCGGCCCGCACCGTTTCTGTGTTGATCTTTTGCGAGCATGGCAACGAGGGTACGGCACAGTTCCCTTTTAAGAATGTTTCGGTGTGTATGTGTGTGTGAGAGAGAGTGTCTGTGTGTGAGTTTTTAAGTGTGAATGTGTGTGTGTGTGTGCGCGCGTGCGCGTGAGAGAGATACGGGAAAGAGAGAAAGGTCACAGAGTGGCGCGATAATCAGGGTGTGTGGGTGTGACCCCAACGCCCTCATGTAACTAACGAAAGCGAAATAACTCACGCGTGGCCGTGTTGGGCAAGGTCAGTGTGAGCCGGTATGTAAGCAGGGCCGATCACGTTACAAAATAATATAACAAGTACTCGGATTGGCAAGCGCAAAAAGCAACATAAATGCAGAACGAAGCAGTCATGTCGTGTCGCTAGAGGTTGCCGCTGCTTCATCCCCGGGGAATAGTCGACCGATGCTCGTCCTCTGCATGGATGTGCCGCAAACGGTGTTCGTGCCTTCTGCTTATCGCGTGTTTTTGCTCTTTTTTGTACTCCCTCTTCCTCTCTCTCTCCCTCTCTGTCTAAACCCGCCGCTTCTAACGGTTGTCAAAGTCCGTTTGGAAAACGACGGCTGCACTCGAAATCGATTGACACATTTATACCTTGTGAACCAAAAGTAAATCAAGAGAAAACAAGATCGGAGCCACGGTCCTGAGACTCCCCCTCCCCCCTTTCCCTTCCAAACGTCCCCGCAAGAGAGCGAAAACGGTCGCGCGATGGAAGAGAATCGAACGTCGTCTCTGTTAGGTCCCCAAACACGCGTCCCTCACTTCCAATTATCAGACCACGTTACCCGCAGCGGGGACCAGCGGCAGTAGCGGGGAGCGGCAGTAGCGGGGGGCAGCAGTAGCGGGGGGCAGCAGTAGCGCGGAGCGGCAGTATTGGCGGCGGGACCACGGTGGTCTCCGTACCGAACCGAGCTCATGGCAAATTGGCCGTGCTGCTGACCTTGCGATCTGGTCTGTCCCAAGCACAGAAGCCCCACCCCACCCCACCCCACCCCCAGCACCGCAGCACACGGAAAACATCACTGGCGCCGAACGTTTAAAACGTTTTCAACCCCGGGATGTGTATCATATCTGATAGCCAGCTGAGTTCGAGTGCGTGGGGAGGAGGAGGGGGTGGGGGTGGGTGGTGGGCGTGCAGAGACTGTGTGTTCCTGCTGGGGGGGCGGCCGGGGACCTTAGGGGGGAGCTGGTTTCGGCCGCCGGGCACATGCTGCCTCCCCAGGGCTAGCCATCAGCTATATATCAAACCACAGACGCACGCACACGCACACGCGCGCCTTTCCTGCGGCTTCTATAGGAAAAATAAAATCTAGAAGGAAGAGGAGATCTACTTGGAGACATATTTTATGTGGAGACTTGCACAAGCCCGGCGTGGCATGGCTTCGTAGTTCACCACTCAGCACGGCGTTTGCCTTCGTTTTTCCAGCTCCGCGCGCACGCCTGGATACATAGTGCGGCCTCTGAAATAAAATCTCCCAGCTGCTGATTCCGCTGGGAATGCTACTGCCCGCTACTGCCGTTTGAGCCTGCAGCCCATCTGGTGGCAACTTTTGAGTCTAATTCCGCGAGGTGTTGGGGCGGGGATCACTCGTCGGTGTAGTTTGGGAACTCCTTCCCCGACGTAATGGTCAGACAGGCCTTGACCCCTCTGGTCCCGGCCGCGGGGCGTGAGGTCCCCCCGGGTCCCCCTGGCCTGCACGTGCTGGGGCAGCCGGGGGCAGCCGGGGGCAGCCGGGGGCAGCCGGGGGCAGCCGGGGGCAGCACTGGGCTTGGAGCCAGTCTTAATTCAGGGACCGGTCCGCTGGATGAACCGGACGCTTGCGGCAGCCGACTCGAGCCGACTCCAGCCGACTCCAGCCGGGCGGAGCTCAGTCTATTTCCGGAGCGTCTCGCTGCTTCCGATGGGCGGCCGGAACTGCACACCCCGTGCCGCGCTCGCGGCACGGCGCGGCACGGCGCGGCACGGCGCCCTCTCTTTCCTTCGTGCGGCGCCATCCTCTTCATAATTCAAAGAGAACGCTCTATATTCCGAAATCCTCCACACACTTGTGGTTTTCTGTTCAGGCTACCGCTCGCTTCAATGGAGTTTAGCAGTGTACCTGCGGCCCTCTTTTTCTTTATCATTAGGACGTACCCTGCAGCCCCCCCTACCGGCTCTGGTTTTCTTCGTGCTTGCTGCTTGCGGCCCAGATCCGTTCCGTATTCCTTCTTCTCGTCTCGTTCCGATCGATCACTGCAATCACAGCCCGAGAAGTCTCTATTTGCCGTCCTCATTCCGCCCGCCTCCTTTCCCCCCATTTTTTCTTTCGCATTCCCTATGTATGGCCCGCTGGGGCGTTTCTTTGTCGTAATGAAAGCCGGGGAGAGAAAGGGGTTGGCGAATTGTCTGCAGACGGATTGTTCAGCTGCAAAAAACAAAAAGAGAAAAAAAAGAAGCTGATTGCTTGTGGGCCACAGCCTCAACTTTTTTCATATTTCATTGATTCCTTGCCAATTAGCCCACTGCACCCGATTTACTTTTCTTCTCCTTTTCGTGATAATCCATTCCAGAATATTGGTGATTCCATCATTCTTTTTTTACCGCCCTGAAGGACCTCGTTTGTTTTTTCCCCTGTATTCAATCGTTGCGTGCTGCGCGGTGACCGTGCCGAGCTTGTGCGTGCGTGTGCGTGTGTGTGTGTGTGCGTGAGTGCGTGAGTGCGTGTGCGTGAGTGCGCGGTGCCTACTGTGCCGGTCATTATTTGTCTTTGGAGTTACACCGCTCCGTCCCGCGTTTCTTTTGAGGCCACCTTGACCCTCTCTGCAATGGTATCGCCTCAGGTGGCAAGGCCGTCCTCTTGCACTCTGGCATCTGTCATACTTCTTGACGTGCACTGTCAAAACCTTGAGAAGAAACTGTTCGTATTACAAACTATTTTCTTCGTAGCTTGCGAAGAATATTACGGCATTGTAATACAAACTAATTCTTTGCAAGCTTACGAAGATTTTCTTCGCATTACAAACAAATTCTTTGTAAGAGCTTTGTAAGCTTGCATAGAAATTCTTCGTATTGCAAACAAATCCCTCGCAATACAAACTACCACAATTCTTTGCAAGCTTGCAAAGAATTTTCTTTGCAAGCATTTGACAGTGCGAGTGTAGGGGCCATAGCCTCGACACGGAAACTCTGTTATCAAACTGTTATCAGCCAGAGTTGTGCTCCATACACGGTGCGCGTACGCGGGGCCGCGAAGTGGTGGACCGGGCTCCGCTGGCTCCGCTCCTCGCCGAGGCCCTCAAGGACTTTGAACCCTCTCCGACAAGCGGCGCGCTCTCGGTAGATACCGTGCGAGTCGGTGCCGCGGTGGGTCCGGTGAGGGCTTCGCCGATGTTCCGCCGGCCTTCGCGTTCGCTCAGCCAATAACCCGCGGCCACGGAGGTGGGGGTCGGCGGCCGGGTGGCCGCAGCAGCCGTTGGCGCCGTGCCCTGTATTGACCCCCGTGCGTGTGCCTGGCCGGCCCCCGCTGGCCCCACCGGCCCCCACCGGCCCCCGCCGTGCACAGGGGGTCGGTGTCGTGCTGAGAGAATGCCGGCTTATCGGCCAAATCTTTCGTGTCAAAAGTAGCACCTTGCCGCCTTATGTTGTCGGTCCATAAAAATAGATCAATAATGATGCCGGGCCCGGCTCTCTGTGCGGTGCTGCGGTGCTGCGGCCTGTGTTAGGTGAGGTCATCGCGCGGCGCGGGAGTAGTTTCCCTCGGCCGTTCCGCTTTCAGTCGCTCACTCCTTTTCGCCGCGAGTAATCGATAGATATTGCCACAACGATTACCAGGCAGACCCCGCTATTACGGCAGGCCATCACTTTAGTATGCGCACGGAAGAGGGGGAGGGAGGCCCGGAGGCCGGAGGCCCTCCCAGCGCCACCTTGGCGCCACGCCCCCTGGCAAAACAAAACACCTCTATACTGCGTCCGGCAGGGGCCCACTCGCGGCTAGCGCGCCTCCGAGAATGTGAGCCGCGGCTTATTTTTGCAGAGTAAGCGGCAGTGGTAGTGAGTTCCCACCAAAATAATAACAAAAATTTGTCCCTCCTAACTACACCATCGACGGCACACCACCCAGCTCACCCACTCCGGGCCGCCGGGCCGTGCTGTACGCCCACAGTCACTAAATTATGAATTAAATTAATTACCACCGGTCCTCGTTGATGTGGCGTCGGCCCCATGGGGGCTTGGGGGCTGCTGGGGCACCCGCGGCACCTGCGCGGGTCGGAGGCGCCTGGCGCTGACAGCCCTGTGACGTATGCCTTAATGGGGCTTTGGTCAATACAACTGTCTATCATCGCTAGCGTTCGCCGAGCAGTCGCTAGTGTAAATAATTCCTAATGCTGCCGATTTGTGGTGCCACTTCAAAGGCCGATGGTCACCTCGGGTAGTTTTCCCACGCCAGCACGGCCGCACTACGGCGGGATAGTTAAAACTCTCGTTTATGCATGAGGCAGGTTGTAAGGAAGCCGCTTATAACGGAGTGACGTTCGCGCCGACTTGGCACGGTATTTCGTTTCTTGTCCCGGTCGGTGGCGCGGTCGGTATTTTCCTTAGTAATTTAACCAAGGGAGCGAGAGAGAGAGAGAGAGAGAGAGTGAGAGTGAGAGAGAGAGAGAGAGAGAGAGAGAGAGAGAGAGAGAGAGAGAGAGAGAGAGAGAGAGAGAGAGAGAGAGAGAGAGAGAGAGAGAGAGAGAGAGAGCGGAATAGGGGTGAGGGTGGGCGAGAGAGTATGTAGATTAAAAGGGAACGAAGCGCGGCGGCCAGAAGGGGCTTATCAAGTGAAATGTTTGTGTTCAAACCCGGCCGAGCGAGCGTCCTGCTAAACTATATGTGTGAGATAGCGGTGGCCGGACGAGTTAAATCATTTACCTCACTTCTGAAGAGAATACTAATATTAATCGTGTACACATTGTGTTATTCACTGTAGCAGTGCGTGCATGGGTTCGAGACCGCTTGGTTCGCGTCGTCCGTTGACACCGTCCTCTCTCTTTTACCACTCGAAGTGACAAATTAACGCGGCCGATAGCTATTGTGCCGAGCCGTGTGTGTGTATGTGTGTGTGTGTGTGGGTGGGTACGAGGCGCGTGTGCGAACTCCTCGCCCGCCCGTCTGTTGGCCCGCCCGTCCGTCCGTCCATCTGGTGTGCTCATTCATTCCGCCCCCCTTCCCTCACCCCCCGCGGAGCCCGTGGGGGGGTCCGAGCGGTCTCGGCGATGCGCTCCAAATTTCATTCCTGCCACACTAATTCCCCCTCGTCCTGCCCTGGCGGCGCGGCGCTCCCCTCACAGAGAGAGAGAGAGAGAGAGAGAGAGAGAGAGAGAGAGAGAGAGAGAGGAGAGAGGGAGAGAGAGGGAGAGAGGGATGGAGAGAGGAGGAAGTGTGGACAGCCCGCCGTCGGCGCGGCTCTTCATTGGTGCCGAGGCCGGCGCACACTGAGTGCGGTGGCCTGCCACCCACCGGCGAAGTCCGGCTTTTTGAACTGTCTTCATTTAAGCACTTTTGCGAAGCGCGGATGTTACTCTGTACAGTGATGAGAAATCGTCCGCGCGTGTCGTCACAGTGCAACGATAGAGGGAGGAAAGTGCGAAAGAGGCAGAGAAAGAGAGAGAGAGACGGAGATAGTACCGGAGAGAAAGATGGGTAGAGGGAAGAGAGACTGACGCAAGTGGAGAAGAGGAGAGAAAGGAATCGAATTACGCACGTGCCATTGTTCGCCAAATTTAATCGTCACGTGTCCATTGTCACTTTGGCCGCTTTGTGTGTCGAGTAGAGAGTGGACCTCGGTGCCCGCTGGCTGTGCTGGGGCCCCCACTGGATGTTCCGGGGCCTCCACTGGATGTTCCGGGGCCCCCACTGGCTGTGCCGGGGCCCCCACTGGATGTGCCGGGGCCCCCACTGGATGTTGCGGGGCCCCCACTGGATGTGCCGGGGCCCCCACTGGATGTTCCGGGGCCCCCACTGGATGTGCCGGGGCCCCCAATGGATGTGCCGGGGCCCCCACTGGATGTGCCGGGGCCCCCACTGGATGTGCCGGGGCCCCCACTGGATGTGCTGGGGCCCGCGCCCCCCTCCGCACCAAGCAAAAGGGAGTCGGCTGGCGCACGGCGGGAACGGCTTTTGCGTTGATTGTAAATGCGCGAAAAGCAGTTTGGCCGCACTTTGCGCGCTCGCAAGCAGCGCTCTCGGCGGTGGCGGCAGCAGCGTTGGCTGCACGGGCAGCAATCGGTCGTCTGAGCCGGCACTCGGTGGAGCAGCACTCGGGCTAAAAATTAGCGCCCTCATTCCTCCCGCGTCTGATTGGCTATTCTCCGGCCGCGCCCGCACCCCGCACCCTTTCCCCTCTGCTGCGCCATGCTGCATGAAACAACGACCGTAGCAATGAGCGCCGACAAAGGTCCGCTGTTGCTGCAGGGATTTGCGCCGCTCCTGCCGCGCCCGTGCGAAAAAAAATGCTACTATGTGGGTGTAGTTTGAGGGCATTGTTTTGTGTTTACTTTATCGTTGCCACTTTAGCATGGCCAACAATTAGAACGCATCAAGGGTCTCCACAACAAACCCTTTATTGTTTGATTGCCTACTTTAGCCCCCTCTCTCTCTCTCTCTCTCTCTCTCTCTCTCTCTCTCTCTCTCTCTCTCTCTCTCTCTCTCTCTCTCTCTCTCTCTCTCTCTCTCTCTCTCTCTCTCTCTCTCTCTCTCTCTCTCTCTCTCTCTCTCTCTCTCTCTCTCTCTCTCTCTCTCTCTCTCTCTCTCTCTTTTGTAAAACGCTGCTCTGCGCGACGAGGAACGTGGGAAAACATGCGAAACGCGATCCACGCTAAACTCTCGCGGAGTGCGGTGCTCCGTTTTTACGGAACGAAAATATTTCCTGCCACTGTACTGTACCCTGTGCCCTGTGCGGTCCCTGCACTTCCGACCCGACTTACTGTGTCTCCATCCACCACCCCCGTTCAAAAGAAAACGCAAAGAAAACAAACCCTTTTGCCGTATAGTGATACGGTTGCACACACGAGGGGGGCTAGAAATACAACCCAGGGTGGGGAAGGGAGTGGAGGGGGGGGGGCACGGTGGCGACGGCGGCGCAGACTAGGTAAAGTCTGCCTCCAAGATCCCCGGTGGCCCCGGCGGGCCCCAGTGAGCGAGGCGTCGCGGTGCCGCACTCTCGGCGACTCCGTCGAGACGCCCATTCAGGTACACGCAGGCGTAACACACGCGGGGTAACTCCCGCAGAATTATGTCACGACGTAAAGGTCAGACCGTCCCTCACACGCTCTTGTTCTCTCTCTCTCTCTCTCTCTCTCTCTCTCTCTCTCTCTCTCTCTCTCTCTCTCTCTCTCTCTCTCTCTCTCTCTCTCTCTCTCTCTCTCTCTCTCTCTCTCTCTCTCTCTCTCTCTCTCTCTCTCTCTCTCTCTCTCTCTCTTTCTCTCTCTCTTTCTCTCACTCGCCCCCACTGTCTGAGGGTCATTACGGTCGTCGGCGTCCAGCGGCGACGGAATCCGCAGAACGAGAGAAGGCGCCACAGCGCGTGTCCCCGATTGAGAGCTCCGGGTCCCTTTTGTGTCTCCCACACGACAAATTAGAGACCCCTCCCTCTCCCTGGGGTCCCCCTCCCCCTCCCCGCCTACCGGTCCCTCTGAAAGGGCCGCGCGTATCTCCGAGGGGAGGGATGAGACTCCAGGTCCTCTATCGAGGACGGAGCGCCGATATCTTGACGGGCGGCGCTTGTCGCTGACGCTTCGCTACCCTCCGGGAGCCCTTCGGGGATTGCGGAGGTCCAGCGTGGGCCGACGGGGGCCGACGGGGGCCGACGGGGGCCGACGGGGACCCGGGGTCGACGCTCTCATATCCCTGCGGCCGCCGTGCGCCACGCGTGCGCCGCTCTGCCTGCGAGCGGTCTTGGAGTGCTGCCTTACGGCTGTCGCGTGACTCTGTTTATGGTGGCGTAGCCTCGTTTAAGCGCGGCCGTCATAACCTTTGCAATACGAAGTTTCATTGCCTGAGATCATTAGGGCCAATCATGCAAACAACGATACGGCGGAGGCCGAAAGATTTAATCGAAGCTGAGGCGCCGCCGCGGACTGCTGTGTCGGGCCACAAACAAATAATGCCGTGAAACAACGGCGCATTCGCCGCTCGCAAAACGCACACACACAAAAAAAAAAATATCCCAAAGGGAACTGTGAAACATGCCAAGCAGTCTGTAGAGCATCGCCGCAGCTGCGAATGTGTGCAGGGTACGGTATTTGGTATGCGTGGGTGCCGCGCGGGGCTGGGGCAGCTGGGGAAGCTGGGGCAGCTGGGGCTGGGACGGCCGCAACTGACCGGCTGAGATGCAGAGGACGTGTTCCCATCGGAGCGGCGTGGAGCGGCGTCTGCGGGAAGAAACAAATGACTCGGCCAGGAGTCAAACACCAAAAAAAAAAAAAAAAAGATCAGTGATCGCAACTAATGTTTCAGTTGTTTTCCAGACAAAAAGGAAATTGGGTTCGGAGATCGAAAATTTTGTTTCGGGAACTTTTTGTTAGTTGCACCAACAGAAAGTTAGGTCCTCCAATAAAACAGGTACGTCACGGGAGCAAAAGTAGATTTTGGCCTCCGCAACAAACCTTTACGTTGGAGCAGCCAATTTTCGTCGGTACACCTGGCCCTTTGTTAGTTAACTATAACAAATAGTTATCCCCTAACAAAATTTTAGTTCTCAGAACCAAAAAATTCTGCTTTTCTGTAAATGGACTGAAAAATTAGTTGCGAACACTCTGCTTTTTTCTCCGTGACAAGTGTCTAGTATTTCGCTTCGGTGTGTACAGTGTATACCGAACGATGCGGGTCGACGAGTCTTCGGGACGCGCTCCGTGAAACAAGGCTTTCCACTTCGGAGCAGCGTAATTCCGGTGATATTGGCAACCAGATCCAAGCCTCTCCGCGGCCAAAGTTGGCGCGCGCGCGTGCGGGGGCCCTCAACTTTTTGTTCCTGGCAGACGGATGGGCTTGCCGGGCCCGGATTGGCGTGGAGATTGGCTTTTAAGCGGGAACGTTTCACCGCGCGCGGCCCTAGTTCCATCTGAAACCGCACTGGGCAGCACAGCTCGCTAACAACAAGTCTGGCCAGCCGCCTCAAACGGGAGCCACGCGCGGTGAAGGAAACGTGTATCACAGCCCGGGACGGGCTCACGGCCGGGGGGCTTCCTTGCAAACATTCTTCCAGTTCAAGAGAGCGTCGTGGTGCGGTGAACTGCGAGTGAAAAGTAATGAAACGAAAGGGGTGGATCGGCCCCCGTCGGACCCCGTCGGCCCCCGTGCTGACGTGGGGGCGCGGCCGGGCACGGCGGCGAGGCCCCGAGCGAAGCACTGCTGCCTGCCGTGCTCCACACGGAGTGCTACACCGGCCCACTCCGGCCTCCGAAAAACAGAGAGAGAGAGAGAGAGAGAGAGAGAGAGAGAGAGAGAGAGAGAGAGAGAGAGAGAGAGAGAGAGAGAGAGAGAGAGAGAGAGAGAGAGAGAGAGAGGCGGCGGCAGAAATTAAAGAAGCAGAGAGGCTGGGCCCAGCTCGGAGCAGCGTGGAGCCAGCGGAGCGAATGTGGCTCCGGAGCTGCCCTGCCGCCCTGCCGCCCTCGCCCTGCTGCTGCCCTGTTGCTGCCGACCCGACCGCCCTGCTGCCCTGCTGTCCGTCCCGCGCCTTAATCACAGTCGCAAGGAAACGCCCAAGCAACAGAGATGCGGAGGGCAGGGCCCCCAAAGAAGTATTTTCGAGTGCGGGTTCTATACGAAGGTGGTGTTTGCATATGACGAGGAGTTAGATGGCCGCCGTCATGGCGCGGCCGGTCCGAGTGGCTGCCTGCCCTGCCAGCCGTCAGGCTGGGTGCGCCGAGCTGCTCGCAGCCGTCGGGGCGTGGCGGTAGCGTCGTGGTCGTGCCAAGTTGTTTGGCCCCCGCAGCAGCAGCAGCAGCAGCAGCAGATTCTCCGCGGCGCATCGCGACCGCAGCCCTGTCGCGGCGAGTTTAATGGCCGTATTTGTTCAGGCTGCCTCGGGGTACTCGATATCCCGCGATAAATAACGCACGACGAGCCAAAGCACCGCGCCGGCCTGCGTAAAGCAAAGCAACAAACAGCAACAAACAAAAAAGGAGAGCAAAATAAAAATCAGCGGGGGAGAAAAAAATCGCGAATGCAAACGTAATAAATAATGCCGATCCAATCCACCACCCGGACGGAATAGGGTGGAGAGAGAGGAAGGGAGGAGAGGAGGTGGGAGGGGGGGGCGATGGACGGCGGCTTAATCCGATCTTTGCGGCTTGCTTTCGGCTTTGCCTACCTTGCAGGCGGAAAACGACGATAAATTGCCGCCGCTAAAGCGATGGCTACTCGGTGGGCACTTTAGTGCGTGGTTCGCAGGCAGAGAGAGAGCGAAAAAAACAAGACAGGCATGGAGAACGCTTAAGCGTTCTAGGACAGATTCGTTCTTTGAGTTTTGAAGGAAAATAAGTTTTTTCGAGGTTTTCATAATTTAATGTTTTTGGTTCTCATATTAACGAACAATTTATGCACATTCAGTATTTGTAATTTTTTTTAAATTCTGTGTTTTTCTCACGTCATACAGATCTATTACTCCGAGCGCTGCAGAGTACGCGAAAACTGATTGTTGACTGCGGGCGACGGTTGGTCCCAAGACAAACTTCCACTGATCTGCGGTCTCTAAATAAGATATTTTTTTTTTTTTTTTTTTCAGAAATCTAATTTTTCATTTTTGAAACTAGATCAACGCCCAACCAAAACGCCCCCAAAACAGAATCCCTCCGTTACGCAGTTGTCGAGATGAATCGGGGTCTTAACTGACAGGGCGAGCGCAATACTAGTTCTTTTTTTGCTTCTACGTCATAGTCGTAGTAGAGGAAGCAAAGAACGAGTAAAAAGGCAACAGGTGCAGCGCCTCCTATGTATTTTTGCTTTCATCATGAAGGAAAACCCGTTGGTGCTGCAGTCTTTAAATATGGCCACGTTTTCACAGTTCTAACGACAGTTTGATTTCTCTTTGCAGGTTCGTGTATGAGTCTGCGTACGCGCGGCCTCGCTGAACTGCAGCCGATCTACAGCTCCGAACATGGCCGTAGTACACTGGGATACCGTGAGTACGTGAGCTCTGGGATTTTTGCATCACTCCACCGAAAAGATTAAACAAAATCGACAAGAAAATCAATGTGACTGATTTTATATTAGACTGCATTTTCGGCGGTCACGGTTAAAAATTTTAGTCGTATATTTTTAGTCGAGTCAATTTACCTGAAAGGGCACCGCGTGGTTACGTCAGGACTGCAGCAGTCACGCGCCCGAAATATGGAACTCTGTGTGTGTGTGTATATGTGTGTGTGTGTGTGTGTTTGTGTCTGTATGATAAACCGCGACGGATTGTTATTAGCGCGCGAGTCGGGGCAATGATAATTGCCTTGGTTTCGTACTGCTCGTATCGCGTACACAGATGCAGGTGGCCCACACGTCTCGCCATGCTTCCTGGGAGGGGAGCGTGTGGCGCAGCCCGGCACAGCACGCGAAATCAGTCCGTAATTAGTTCGTACGTGCTAATTCCACAGGAATGCGTGATTACCTGACGCGCTAAAGTGTGTGTGTGTGTGTGTGTGTGTGTGTGTGTGTGTGTGTGTGTGTGTGTGTGTGTACGGGTTAGTGCGTGTGCCAGGTCGAGCACGTGTGAGCGTGTGTGTGAAAGCGAATGTATGTGCGTGTTATGTACCTCGGTTGCCCGAGGAGGTACACGCGCCGGTGAGAGTGCTCTGGAGTGCTGAGGAGGTGGGAGGGGAGGGAGAGGCAGAGCAGAGGGGCCGCATGATGGGTGCGTGTGAGACGGGGCAAAACACCCCCCGCCCCGCCTGGCCCTTCTCGCCTTTGTGTGCGCCGAGCGCGTTGCCCCCGCCGGGGTAGGATCGGACACCGACGCGGCGACCTCGAGTCGCACTGCCATGCGTTCTCCGCAGCCTCCGCGCGGACTACCGTCCCGTGGACACCCCCCCCCCCCCCCCAACGCGTCTCTCACCGCGCGGCCGCACCATTTTAATTGCGACGGCGAAGAGGCGCTTCCATTCTTCTTCTTCTCTCTCGCTCGCCCTCCTCTCCCGAGCAAACATCTGTCCTCCTTCTACCCGAAGGACCGCCTTCGCTCGAGCAGGGAGTAGGGAGGCAACTTTTTCGCCGGGCGGATGACGACCAGTAGTGCCCTACGCCGCGCCACGCCGGGCCGGGCCGGACCAGGCAGGCCACTCGAGATGGCCGATGGCTGCCGATGGCTGCCGATGGCCCCGTCTAACGCTCTGCTTGAGCTGGTCCCCCTAGCCCCACTGGCCCCGCTGGCCCCGCTAGCCCCACTGGCCCCACTGGCCCCGCTGGCCCCGCTAGCCTCACTGGCCCCGCTAGCCCCGCTAGCCCCGCTGGCCCCGCTGGCCCCGCTAGCCTCACTGGCCCCGCTAGCCCCGCTAGCCCCGCTGGCCCCGCTGGCCCCGCTAGCCCAGCAGCGGATCCAGGAGCGGCTTTAGGGGGAGGCAATGTCATGCTTTTTGCCTTCTTACAGGCGGAAAAGTTACACCGGTTGCCTACATTTCCGGCGCCCTTCTGAGGCCCAGGGGGGGGGGGGCGACGCCCCCATCGCCCCATTCCCCCCCTGTATCCGCGCCTGCGCTAGCCCCGCTGGCCCCGCTGGCCCCACTGGCCCCGCTGGCCCCGCTGGCCCCGCTGGCCCCACTGGCCCCGCTGGCCCCGCCGGCTTCGGCTAGCTGGGGGCGCGTTCTTTCGGAAACGACGGTCGGAGCGCAGAGAGGTACTTGACCGATCGAACGCATTACTTTCCCTCCCGGCCCCGCCGACTTGCTCTCATTGTGCATGGTGGAGAGGAGGCGACGCCGCCGTAGCGTCCGCTCCCCACTCGAGAACCGGTCCGCGTCCGGCGCTGCGTTATCCACGTAGAAAAAAGATTGGTAGCGAAAAGTTAGAAGCTCCAACAAAATAAAATCGTCGTGGAAGCAAAAAGCAGAAAAAAATTTAGTATGGTGCGAGTTGATGCAACGACGGAACATACAGTTCCCCAAACTAAAATTTCGTTCTCAGAAATCAAATTTACTGCTTGTCTGGGCATTTACGTACAAAAATTTATCTGTGACCATGAATCGATTCAGAGATATTTTTCCTCCGTGTACTGTTTTTGCCTGGGATTACGCGCGGCTCCTCGTTGGTGCTCTAGGCGCGCTCATTACGCCCACGTCTCCCTCGTTCTCTCTCTCACTCTCTCACTCTCTCTCTCTCTCTCTCTCTCTCTCTCTCTCTCTCTCTCTCTCTCTCTCTCTCTCTCTCTCTCTCTCTCTCTCTCTCTCTCTCTCTCTCTCTCTCTCTCTCTCTCTCTCTCTCTCTCTCTCTCTCTCTCTCTCTCTCTCTCTCTCTCTCTCTCTCTCTCTCTCTCTCTCTCTCTCTCTCTCTCTCTCTCTCTCTCTCTCTCTCTCTCTCTCTCTCTCTCTCTCTCTCTCTCTCTCTCGTGTCCTGCCGTGTCAGCATTCCTGGGCACGTCTCTCTGCCGTTTCCTTGCGGATCAGGAGTAATGCATAAAGCAGCAGCAGCAGCAGCAGCAGCAGCAGCAGCAGCAGCAGCAGCAGCAGCGGCAGCAGTAGCAGCAGCAGCGGCAGCGCGGTTTCAAGAGGCAGCCGGCCCACCGCAGGGAGCTTAGGGCTGCCGTCCACCCGCGCTATCAGTGGCGCAGCCTCTGTTTTTGCTCTTCCGGGATCGTCATTCCCGCTTCCCTGTCAAGTCCGGGCTGAACTTGTGAAAAAGAGCAACGGCGCGGCGTCGACGTGAGGTCGAAATGCCGCGTCGGGTAGTCCAACTTGTCAGCAAAAAGTTGGGGGGGGGGGGACAATATCAGTTGTTGATATATCTCTCCCACGCACATGCGCACTCACGCGCCGTCTGCATCGCTCGTGTCTAGGCGCCCTGTCGGTGTGTTGTGTCACCTTTTCAACTCTCTCCCCCTCCGCCTCGCTTTCTGGGCGTTTCCGACTGCCTCTCTTTCTTAGCTGTCCCTCCCCCCCCCTCTCTCTCTCTCTCTCTCTCTCTCTCTCTCTCTCTCTCTCTCTCTCTCTCTCTCTCTCTCTCTCTCTCTCCCGCTCTTCCCTTGGGCTTCTCTCCTATTTCCGCCGCTTTGGTAAACTACAAGTTTTCCGCCATTGTCGCTTTTCCTTCCGCTCACTGGGAATATAACGGGCCCGTCGTCCCCTCATTGAAGTTTGAAAGCGGCAAGTAAGACACAAGTCGCGCTGTTGTCGTCCTCGTCGTTTGGTGAGCTCAGCTGACCGAAACTTCCGGCGACAACAAGAGAGTAGCCGACACGGTTCGGCCGGAGGGCCGGAGTTGGACGGGGTCAAGGATTCGTTGGTTTCCGGCGGCAGAACCGCAACACGGACCCGGCTCAAGCACGGATCCTTGGTCTAGAGCTCCGGAAACGGACTGTCAAAAATGTATCCGGAAGCGGGAAATTAAAACTCCGTTATTTGCGGAAAGAACACATACACAAACAGTCGCTGCCGGGAGGGATGGAGGGAGCGAGCAGCAGGAGAGCGGCGGGCGCCTGCGAATGGCGGGGTAGGCATCCCGCTGACACTTGCGTTGGGCGGGTCTGCCTATCCGCCGCTCCGCAGGCTGCCGCTGTGCCGCTCCGCTCCGCCGCCTGGGCTGGGCTGGGCCGTACCGCCGCTGGGCCGCTCCCCGCCGGGACACCAAATGAAGACACACGGTCGCAATTTTCGCGCGCACGCCGTACACCCCGCCACTCCACGGGCGTTAGTTTTTAAAGGCGAATAAGGGAATCGAAAAATGAAAAAGAATGTTTCCCCGCGCGCAGCGCCCGGCGGGGCCCGGCGGGGCCCGGCGGGGCCGGCAGCGCCGCTGGTTGGCTGGTGCCGCTGCGACAACACGCGCTGATGATCATTGTCCCGGCCCCGCCCGGCTCAAGTGGAAATGTTTCAGCGGCGGCTGCTGGGCGGCAGCACCAGCAGAAGCGGCGAGATTGTGGAGACCACGGAACACACTTAGAACTCGACGTGGACGTACGTGTTGGCAGGTTCTCGGAGTGAAGCGTCGTCGCAAGCCAGTCAATCAGAGGTACCTTGGTTTCCACTACCCGGCATCCTCCCCCCCCCCCCTCACCGCTTCGACCCCATTTTCCTCTTTCGATCCGACAGCCCCCCCCCCCCCCCCCCTGCCCTTTGCCGGCCCGTCATTGGTTTATTTCCTGTCCCTCTTCGTCCACGTCAGCGGCCCATCCCAGCCTGTCCGTGCGGCTTTCAGGCCCATCGACGTTGACTCGGGCTGCGTTTTCTGTGCACCCTCGGCGCCATCCTTGTCGCGCGGCCCTATCGAGAGGGAGTGCGAGGGGGATGGAGATGGAGGCGCGCGTCTCGCAGCCGCTACGAAATCGGAGGCCGGAGCAAACCACGGCCTGACGTGCCGCTGCCGGGCCGCACCCGAGGCATGATCTGCTCTCCTCGTCCCTCCTAATGGCATTTCTCTCGGTGGGACGGAGAGAGAGAGAGAGACGTCGGTTGGGTTGGGGGTTGTGGTTTCTCTCCAGGCTCTTTACACTTTCTGGAACACGGTGCACACCTACATCCGCACCGCAACCTCATTCTCTGTGCGGGTTGTCCAGTGCGCTAAAAGCCCCGTCTCCAGGTTAACATCCCGGCGCTGGGCTGTCTGTGCCGCGTAGCCGTCTACACGTCGACGCAAAACCTTCAACTTGCGTATTTGTGAAATCAAAACTGGCATACGACTGTGTGATGTCGCTCACCGCGTAACCCACATTCTGCTGTGCCTTCGTATGCTGTGTGGCCCACAAACGGCAGCGCCTGCAGCCAAGCGCGCCACACGCGACTGGGAAAAGTGCAGCGAACGCATCTTGAGTATTCACACCACCCTCCCGGGCCGGGACTGGAGTGGGGCTACCACAAACCTACGCCGTAATTTGGCAAGGAAGTGCCGCACAAATACATGCGAAGGACGCGTGAGTGCGCGGGCTGAAAGTGGGGGTGGGGAGGAGAGGACAGGAGGGGGGGGGGGCGGCTGTGCGGAATGGCTGTGACTGCTGGCATAAGTGATTAGCGGGGAGGAAGTGTGCTCTCCCGATGAAGTGGGACGGAGGAAGGGGTGACCGGAGGGGAGACTGGAGGGGATCTGGAGGGGAGACTGGAGGGGAGACCGGAGGGGAGCCGGCGGTGCAGCTCGTGCAGCCGGGGGCGGCCGGGGTCGACTCGGGGCGGCTGGGGGCGGCGGGCGGCAGCGCGGGGGCGGCTGGGGGCGGCGGGCGGCAGCGCGGGAGCGACGCGAGCGCCACGAGCGCCAGGGATAGTGCCGGGCTCATGTGTCAGAGGTGGAGTGGATCGTCAGGCGTAGGCTTGATGTGTTTAAAGGTGAAGGGTCACAGGAGGGGTGGGACTTCACGGGCTTTCCGCGACATTATGCGGTGTGTGGCGTTACAGTTTGTGGCGAACAGCGGCACGGTTTGCGGTGTGAAGCGTCACGATATGTGATATGGAGCGTCACGGTTTGTGGTGTGAAGCGTCACGATATGTGATGTGGAGCGTCACGGTTTGTGGTGTGAAGCGTCACGATATGTGATGTGGAGCGTCACGGTTTGTGGTGTGAAGCGTCACGATATGTGATGTGGAGCGTCACGGTTTGTGATGTGAAGCGTCACAGTTTGTGATGTGAAGCGTCACGGTTCGTGGTGTGAAGCGTCACGGTTCGTGGTGTGAAGCGTCACAGTTTGTGATGTGATGCGCGGCACGTTGAGGTTCCTGCCCTGGGATTGCTGGGTTCTGCGAGTAAATGCCAGTTGCTCTTGGCGGGTGCGGAATGCATATAGCGGTAACGCGATGCAAAGCGAGGCACACGATACCGTCAGCTTTATGCGCAAGACCAGCAAACTCCTCCGCCCCGAGACACGACGCGACGGCGACCACCGCCGCTGCCGCTACCACCACCGCCGCTGCCACCACCGCCGCTGCCACCACCGCCGCTGCCACCACCGCCTTGCTGCCGCTGCCACTTTGGGGGCGACGGCGATGGCTGGCACCAGTTTATAGTTGTGCAACTAGAGATAGGATCATGTGGTCGGCCAGATTCCAGCGGGGCGCCGCTGCTGTGCTCGGGTATGTAAATAAAAGCGGGGCGTGTTTTCACTCGACATCCGGGCGACCACCCGCACCTGTACATGCACGGCTCGGTACGGCACGGCACGGCACGGCACGGCACGGCACGGCACGGCACGGCACGGCACGGCACGGCACGGCACGGCACGGCACGGCACGGCACGGCACGGCATGGCACGACACGGCACGGCACGGCATGACTCGGCCCCCTCTCTTGTTGTCGCTTGGCGCTGCTCGCCGTGCGCAAAGCACCCCAGGCGAAATTGAAAGTCACCCCGGTCTGCTCATGCCGCTGCGCGGGCGCGCGCGGGGTGGTGAGGAATAGTAAAAGACTGCTTTGCCGCCCATTTTCCGCAACATTTATTTTTGCGAGCCCCGCGGGGGGCCGGCCGTCGATGCCTCCGACCGACGGGGGCGTGTTTAAGTCGACGCGCCGCGCCGGGCCGGACTAGTTTGCCCTCGGCCACCCTCGCCTCACCTCTTTCCTCCGCCTCAGGCCTCCCCCGCTGTTCGTGTCCGGTTTTCTTCTTCCTTTTCTCTTTGGCAGTGTTCTGCCAGTTCTGCCAACCCTGCCGGGCTCCCCGCCGTGCCCCGGATGTGAAATGTTCTTTGGAAGTGTCCCTATTAGCGGCTCGGCTCCCTCTCTTTCCGTACGCACTGGCCGGGTCCGCCAGCAGCCGCAGGCACCGCCGGCCCGGCACCGCAGCGCTCCGCAAGAGTCTCTGAACACCAGAGCGGGGCCGGGGCCGCGCGGGGAATCCGACATGTCGGTGGAAACCTGCCAAGTGCTCAGCCCGCATCAGTCAGGGGCACCCTCAGGGCGGCGGTGGTGGCGGTGTCTGCGGCAGTGGGGGTGGTAGTGGTGGCGGCGGCCCCCACCTCTTGTACCCCGGAGGGCTTGGCTGGCTCCCATATCTCTGGCGCCCTCCCCACCGCCCCGTATCACTGGCCCCGCGCCGTGATGTTGGAGGCCAGAAGCCAGGCCCGGAAACTGTCCAATCAACGTATCACTACAGCGCTTTTTCAGCCCCGCTGCCCCGCCGCTCCCCCTGCAGACGGCCGCCGTACACGATGTGTCTCTCACAGCAGTGCGGGCCGCGGTCGTACCATGTAGCGATGATGCCAGCGACGACAAAGCAATGATGTCCGCTTGCATCGTCTTGCTCTTGATGGTCACCTCCGCGCTGCGTAAGTCATGAAAGGACGTCGTCGTCTCGTCCGGCCTTGGAGATGAAAGCCTTGGCAGTGGACAACATGTAACTGGACTTTGGACCGGGCCGCCGGCAGCCGCCGGGCCTCGGCTAGCCTGTGCTGGGCTGGCCTCTGCAGTCTCGCACTTCAAAGGGACGGCGCGCATCGTATGTCTGCTCCGGCCGGGGGCGGGCAGGGCGGGCAGGGCCGCGCCAGGCCGGGCGTCCTGGTCTTGCCGCGATGAGGTATACGTCGGGACCGGCTAAGGCGCTTTGCTCTCCAAATGCTGAGAGCCACGGAGACGCAGGGGCAGGTCAGGGGCGGGCCGGGGGCGGGCCGGGGGCGGGCCCAGGGCGGGCCGGGGGCGGACCGGGGGCGTGGCCTGCCGCGCTGCCCGCCGTGCCGTGCACCGGTGCAGCACAACGTCGTTGGCTCAGATCAAAGGGCCGCGCCGCGCACCGCGCACCGCAGACCGTGCACGGGCCCGTAGTGCAGCGACGCGGCCGGGCCAAGCCACCTCCACGGCGGCGCTGTCAATGTCGTTTGCTAACCAAACCCTGCCTATAATGTCTGTCGAGACCCTTTTCGCCTGAAATATTTACCAAGTCTGGCTGAGGCGGGGCTCCCTTGTACCTTGTTGGCCGCAGGCTCTGCTGGCCTCGGACCTTTACGCCCCGTCCCGGTCTGTGCCGATTCGGCGTCCAGTGTCCCTCCGGACGCCATGACAGACGCACGGGAGCCGGGCCGGGCCTGGCCGGGCATGTCAGCCGGATGGTCCCTGGATTCAACCCGGCTGTGGGTCTGACGTCCCCGGGGGAGAGGCGGGGTGGGCTGGCGGGCCGCAGTAGCGTGACCCGGTGGACGGACACGGCCAGACCTCAACGCTTAATAACCAGGCCCGCCCAAGGTTTAATATCTCCCGAGGATCGCCGCGGTGGCGGTTGTCCCCCACTTTACCACCCGGGCCTTGTCCCCCCCCCCCCTGTTGACTTCCTTACTTGCCATGCAGCAACCCCCTCCTCTCTCTTCTCTCTCTCCCTCTCTATGCCTCTTTGTCTCCTCCCCCGACCTTTTAACCCCGACCAGTACAACGCCAAATTCAGGCGCCATAACTCAGGGCCGTGACGAGGGTCGGCCAGGGTCGTCGCCGCACCGTCATCGGCAGGGTGCTGCCGTACATCACGGAGTGCAGCGGGGCCGTGCAGCAGGGCGGGCGTCACGCGCTCGTCAAAGTGTCGACGCATTTTTCATATCGTCATTTTTGTGTCGGCGTGCGCGTAATTATTTTTTATCGCCAATCAATGTCAATCAGCGGTAGCAGCGGCAGCGGCAGGTCCGGGCCAGGCCAGTAGCCGCGCGCGCCTCGCAGTTCGTGACGCGGGTCGACGCGGATAGAAAATGGGGGCAGTGTGACGCGCACATGGCACGACCCGTCCGCGTCGCATCCCTGCGCTGGTAATGAACGTCACGGGCGCGTCGGCAGCCATCGGCAGCCATCGGCGTCCCGTCACCGGGAGGCTGGCTGGTCCGTCGTGATGCCCACAGTGCGGCGGCCTCGAGGTGATTAACACGCCGAAAGCCCTCCGCCACCGCGGAGTTCCCGAGTCCACTAAACTAATCGAGAATTGTCGCTTTTTTTGCAAACTTACTTTTTGCCTCCCGCAGTCAGGGTATTCTCGGTAACTTTTCCTGTTGTATACATTCAAGCCTTCCCTCATGGATATCCCACATCTTGATTTACGCATGGAATACATGAAACATTCAAGGCTCGCAGTAAAGTCAATTGGAGATACAGAAATATGAGAATACACTATACTTCCCGCGCATATTTGAGCCTCGAGTGAAGAATTCAGAACTGAGGTTGCGTTCTGCGAACATTTCCTCGCACGCGATCATGGAGTATTTACGTCCGAATGCTACACTCTGCCGCGGTCATGTTCCACGAAAACTTGTCCGAATCCCTTTATATCAAAGCGCGCACCAGAAAGCTACATCTGTGGGTATAACCAGTAGCTGTATTTTTCAAGCAGCCCGGAGTGCGGCTGGTAGGGGACACGAGCGGCGCTGGACACCGGCCGAAAGCCGGGAGCCGGAAGGGGCCCTAGAGGCCGCTGTGTTTCGCCACCGTTGTTGTCTTGAAGAGTGCCTCCGCACGGCTCCGCACGGCTCGCACTGACAGGTGGCTCTGATTGAAGCGGGCGATTAGCATTGCTGATTGGAGTGCCCCACTTGCTTTGCGAGCGTCGTCGCGCTGCTTTGCTTGCTGATCGGAAGCGACCCGTCCCGCCCCGCTGTGCCCCGCTGCTGCTCTCAGTCGGCCGCCCTGCGCTCTGCTCTGCCCCCCGATCGCCCCGCTGCACCACACCGTTCCCGTCCCGCCGCGCCATCGCGTACCTACACACAAGTGACCCAAGTGCCCCGCAAGTTTCTTCGACTTTGAAAATTTGAGGCGCGCACCGCGTGTTCCAAACCCCTTTGGCCCCTCTGGGCTACAAACGCAAATGAGGCGCAGCCCGCTGATTTCCATAGGCGACCTAATTTCGGTGCCGACCGCCGGCCCCGCGTTCCAAAGGCAGCCAAAGGCGACACCCGTTTATACAAACTTGAACGCCTCGGAGGCCGAAGCCACTGGCGGGGCTTCCCAGAGACGAGGTGCTCGTGCCCCCCCCCCCCAACACACACACACACACACACACACACACACGCCCAGAGACAGGTACGTGCCGGGCATACCGCCCTCCCTCGGAGCGCGCCGGGTAGCGGTAGCGGGCCCAGACGGCGTGGCGTGTCTCGTTGCCAGCAATGAAGAAACCCAGTGGATGCGGGGCCTGCGGGGCCGTGGCCGGGGCCCCGACACCTGCGGCCGCTGCGGCTGACGACTACCTGCCGCGGGGGCCCCATTCCGGCCCGGCTGTGAGGCCCCCTTGTCCCGACGCGGCTCGCCGCGACACGCCGCGGCGCTGACAATTTCGTGATGAAGACCGGAATCGATTCGGCGTCGGCGGTATGGAGTTGGCTCTATATTTCATTCCTGGCCCGGCCGTGACATGTTTCTGTCGCTCATCGGAAAACATTGGGCCGGACACCCCTCCGGCCCTCCGGTCCGCTCTGTGGCCGAGGGCCTCGGGGCCTCGGGTGGCAGGTCAGGGAGGGGCGGTGCGAGCCCAGCAGCCTAGCCCAGCCCCCGCCTCCGGGCCTCAGGGCCTCCGGGTCTCCGGGCAGCCGGGCCCTCGGGGAAATCGCGCAGCGAGTGTTGCCCGGCGGCCACCTCCTGTCCGCCGGGGTCCGCCGGGGTCCATGTGGGTACTGTCCCCGTCAGCGGCCGTGATTTGAAGGGGTCCACGACGTGCGCGTTTACCTCGAGGCCGAAGCTCTGCTAGCGGAGCGGGCGTCGGGGCGGGCGGTGCGGCTGGAGCTGTCCCCTGCTTTCCTGGTTTCGTTCCGTCCATTCCGCACCTCACGACACCTGCCAGGTCTTCGCCGACACGGCTCCGCCCGAGCTCCGCCCCTCCGATGTATTTCTTGGAGTATGAAATGAACGCTGTGGGGATCGGTGTGACGTTATCCGTGGTCTGCGTCCTCGCTGCCGTGATGACCCGGCCCGGCTGCCTCTGCACCGTCGGCTGGCGGAGGGTCGCCGCCGCTCGCAGCATTCTTTGAGTTATTTCAGCAGAAAATGTGAAACGGCGCGTAGTGGGTTTAGGGTTTTGCAGCCGCCGCCTGCTGTCTGTGGGGTCCGGACCAGGCCCGTCTGGTCGCCGGCACGGAAGTAGTGAATGGGGTTGGCAGCGACGGACGACGGGGCGCAGCAGGCCAGCGCAAAAGCAGGGCCGGCGCGGGCCAAACGCGGCCAGGGTGCGGCCGGGCCCAGGGCGGGGCAAGAAGGGAAGCTCGCCGGCAAAGTTGTTCTTGGTGAACTTTGACTATAAATCTTGCCATAAACGGCGAGAGCAATATACTGAGTGGTCCACAGATATGAAAGTGATTCGAAACGCGACAGACTGACTACCGAAAGGTGAAAAGGTGGGGAAGCAGTGAGTGTTCGCTGCCGCAGATTCGTCTCTCATTAGCGAGATGGTGTGATGTTTCACTGCGCCTCACTTTGTCAGTTGGCGGCTCCAAAGTAGAAAAGAACGTCTGTTTCCCCGCTGTTAACGCTCGGCCATCTCATGTTTTGCCAAGTAATACGGCGGGAAGAGGTGATAAGTAACTTAAACGACCGCGTAAGCGCTGCAGGTTTCTTGTGTCCTAGGGGGACATCCATTGTGGTTAATTGCCCGAAATAATCGTGGCAGCTGAAGCTTTCGGGCCCGAGATGGGAGTTCTTGCGAGGGCCCGCTTGCTTTACCAAGTCATTTCAATGCTGTGCCATGCCAGGACAACTGCATTCTTACAGCACCGAGCAAATTGCGGAGGGCATGAAGGACATTCACGTTCTACTCGTGCGGAATTTATGTAATCGTGTTCTGTGTCGAGTTAACCCTTGCCAGCAATGAAGGCCACGGGGCATCCGGCGGAAAAGGCATGGCGGAAAAAGTGTCGGAACCTTGTAAAGTCAATTTCTTGCCAGCGGGACGGCTAACTTCTGCTGCCAGATGGAATGGCATTTACTGAGACTCGGAATAAAAAAAAAAAAAAGGCCAGCATACTTTAAAGTGTTGCGGTGGAAGGGGCCGGGGTTGGGCGGGAGAGGTAGGGAGGCGGAAAGGGAAATGCGAATTTGGGACGTGGAACAGCCGTGGCTCGGGGCAGGTGGTCTCGCCTGAATTTCCAACGACTTGTGACTGCTCTTCTCGCCGCGGGGGTGCGACTCGGCCAGGCAGCCAGGTCTGGCCGGGTCGGGCAGTAGCAGGAGCAGGGCCGGGCCCGGCCTGGCCTGGCCTGTTGCAGGTCGGTTACCGCCAACGAATTCCCTCCCCGTTTCCTTTCTTTTCGTTGCGCCCCTCCTCGCGCCCTTCAGCCTCTCACAGCACACTCCCTAAATGCCCGGACGAGGAGAGGGCCAACTACAGGTCAAAAGTCTCATCTCCGCCATAAAACCCGGCATGTTTTTCTATGGCCTCCTTTTTCATCTCGAGTTTTCTTTCATCCTGGTAGGAGGTAGGAGGGGGTCGCCGCTGCTGCGCTTATCCGAAGCACATGTTGTTCGGTAGGCTCTGTGACTCACGCAGTCATCGCCGCCAAGCTACAGAACAAGACAGGCATGGAGAACGCTTTAGCGTCCTAGGACAGACTCGTTCTTTGAGTTTTGAAGAAAAATAAGGTTTTTCGAGGTTTTCATAATTTAATGTTTTTGGTTCTCATATTAACGAACAATTTATGCACATTCAGTATTTGTTTTTGTTTTTTTAAATTCTGTGTTTTTCTCGCGTCTTAACTGGACAGCCACTGATCTATTATTTCGAGCGCTGCAGAGTACGCGAAAACTGATTGTTGACTGCGGGCGACGGCTGGTCCCAAGGCAAACTTCCACCGATCTGCGGTCTCTAAATACGATTTTTTTTTTTTTAGAAATCTAATATGTCATTTTTGAAACTAGATCAACGCCCAACCAAAACGCCCCCAAAACGCCCCCAAAACAGAATCCCTCCGTTACGCAGTTTTCGAGATGAATCGGGGTCTTAACTGACAGGGCGAGCGCAATACTCGTTCATTTTTTGCTTCTACGTCATAGTCGTAGTAGAGGAAGCAAAGAACGAGTAAAAAGCACACAGGGTGGATTTTCGGTAGGGACTACAACAAAGGTTGGTCCCCCCCCCCCCTATTCCGCTCCCTTCTCCTCTTTCCATTTCTCCGAGGCTACTGCTTCTTCTGCTCCAGTTGGCCCTGCAGCTGGCAAACCCTATTAGCATGCATGTCAGGAGGCATGTGCTCCCTTCCCAGGCGAAACGCCCCCCCCCCTTCCCGCCACAGCCAGCGAAACAACACAAACGACCAGTCATTGTCGAGTTCCTCATTTTCGAACAAATACTACACTTTTCGTAGAATTGTGCTCCGTTCTGCGTTCTTCGGGCTCTGACGAATTTCCTGTTTTGTTTCGACAGGTGAGCTGAGAGCCACTCGCGGGTTCAGCGGCGACTTATTTCGACGATGGCGTGAGGGGTGAGTCAGCTTCAGGAGCCCATTTCTGAAAATGACATGGAAAACACATTTTATTGGTACGAGAAGTTGGTGTGCGGTGCAGTTTCCAGCTTTGTTAAGTTGCGTACAGCGAGGAACAAAAGGGGGAGCGGCTCTTTATGAACGGCCGTAATTGATATAAATTGTACCGCCAATGATGAACGGAGGCGGCGGCTGCGGTGGCCGTCCGTGGCCTCATTGCCCAGAGTGAGGCGCCCAAGGCCAGAGTAGACTAAACCGAACAAAGAAAAAAAAAGAAACTTTCATTGTGCTATAAAAAGAAATAAAACCAAAAAAAGGAAATAAAAAACAGATTTCTTGAGAGGACACTCGATGCATCCAGCGACCGTTTGAGTCTACATCCCACCGTGGATGAACGCTGATACGACTCATAAAGCAGACGCGTAGCCCAGAATCTGCGGCGCTGAAACATCTGCAGTAACCACCGGCTGGAATAGGTGAACTTTTGGCTCGGCCGCCATTTAGGACAGCCTGGCTGGGCTCGCAGGCTCGCCGCTCCACCCGGCGTCCTGCTCATAAAGGCATTTGCAGTTTTTCAGTATTAATGAGAAGCTATTAGGCCAGGGGTACCCTCATTCTCGCCAGCCTTCCCCACCCCTTGTTCTCCGTCTACCTCCGTCTCCTGTCGCAATTTGTGTCGCAAGCGTCCGCTATGAAAATTATGAGATTATGAGGTGTTTACAGCCCTCGCGATCTGAGCTTTCGAGGAAAATTTAACTAGCAGGTTAGTTGAACGCGAACGGCCTGCGCCACGTGTGCTTTTTCCTATCCCTCTCTGAATTCAGCAGGTATGTTTGTCGGGACTCGGAGAAGGAGAGCACTGTTGGCTCCCAGTGCGGCTCTCCACTTTTTACCAAAGTTTTCCTACAAAATTTCAGACACCGTAGGACCCTGACCCGAACTTGAACTTTCGCCACTCTTATCTGTGCACCTTGTCATTGTGTCTCCTTGGAACAAGTTTCTCCGTGCCACCGGTCTGCTGCTACCTGGGTCGCAAGTAATAGGTCCCAGGTCCTCCACGGACGTGGACAACCGAGACAGATGACCTCCCTCCTTCCATCCATTAAAAAAATTAAATCTTTTTTTTTTCCAAAGTCGTTTCTAATTTTTAATGTAAAGGAACAGTCACTTAGCGAAACGTCGTATTGTGGCAAAATCAATTCTTCCGTGCAGGCTGCACAGAGAAAGTAATTTTCTAACTAGCCTTTTCCGTGAACTTTGCCTCTCTTTCTCAATTCATTTATTTCGTTTTGGCGTGGTCCGGCTGCAGCGTCTGACACAGTTTTCACTTGGGCCCCTATAATCTCTATAAAGGTTAGAAACGTGACGAGACTCGGCAGGCGGGGAGTAGCTGCGTCTCCCGTGTTCAACCCCACGAATAATTCGAGGAGACTTGTTGTAGTCTTAGAACCTTTCGGACCGTTCTCTGGAAACTCTTTCGCGGAGGCACCCTCACGTCCGATAAACTTTCTCTTTGACTCCTTTCGCCGGTTTCCCCCCCCCCCCCCCCTCCTCGGCACCTCCTTCTCCCCGCCCCCTTCATACTGGTCCGTCCTCCACAGCTACCAGCCCTGACCCGATATTTCGGCGAGGCGTCCCTCCGGCCTGCGGTAGACGCTGCCCTAACCAATAATTATAGTTTTTTTAAAATTGAGGTGGCACAGGGACGGTGTTTGTTCAGCGCGCTTCCTTCTTCGCCCAGGGTACACGGCTCCGACGAACGGGACGTGGCGCTGCCGCTGGCTGCCGCTGGCTGCCGCCACGACTCCCCCTCCCGTGGCCTTCGCCCTTAACCACATTACCCCTCCTCCCCCTCACCCCAGACAGCCTAGCGTTCCCTTGAGCTCACCGGCGCTACTTTCGCGTTCAAAGCAGTCGGCCACTGCACTGTCGAGAACAAAGACTCAAGCAGACAGCGCGTCCTGTCAGCGGAGCTGGACAGCGTCATTGCAGCCGTTGATTCTGACGCACTCGACGAGTGTGGGATTTTCTCCGGTCAGCCTTGGTGGTCCAAACGGGCGCAAGACGGCTCCCTGAGGCCTCACGGGAGGACAGTGGTAGGGGCGGGCCGGGGGCGGGCCGGAGGCGGGCCGGAGGCGGGCGGGCAGCAGACTCTCTCTCTCTCCCTCTCTCTCTCTCTCTCTCTCTCTCTCTCTCTCTCTCTCTCTCTCTCTCTCTCTCTCTCTCTCTCTCTCTCTTCTCTCTCTTCTCTCTCTTTCTCTCTCTCTCTCTCTCTCTCTCTCTCTCTCTCTCTCTCTCTCTCTCTCTCTCTCTCTCTCTCTCTCTCTCTCTCTGCTTCGCTCCGCGTGTCCGAGATGATGAGTGTGACGTTTCCGGCGACCCGTGGGACTCCGTAGGGAACTTGGCGGTGAGCTCTGGCAGCCGAGGGACCCCCATCTTCCGGCGCGGCGCCCTGGGCGTGGCCAGGCGGCTGCTGCTGCTGCTGCTGCTGCTGCTGGTGCTGGTGCTGCTGGTGCTGCTGGTGCTGGTGCTGCTGCTGCTGCTGCTGCTGCTGCTGCTGCTGCTGCTGCTGCTGCTGCTGCTGCTGGTGCTGGTGCTGCTGCTGCTGCTGCTGCTGCTGCTGCTGCTGCTGCTGCTGCTGCTGCTGCTGGTGCTGCTGGTGCTGCTGCTGCTGCTGCTGCTGCTGCTGCTGCTGCGGCTGCTGCTGCTGCTGCACACAACACGCCAGTGCGCACTCTAGAGGCGGCCGCCGCCAGTCGAACGATTACACCAGAGCGCCTCAAGGAAACCCCTCCACGCAGATAGGCTCGAGGACGTGGAGCGCGGTATGTGGCGACACAGAATGTATGCAAGTTGTTCATTTCCTCCCCCTTTCATCCGGGAGTGGGAGTGGCTGCTCTTTTGTGAAGTTTCATTCCAGAAAGAGAGCGGTTTGAGGGCAGCGCACGCTTTCATCTCGTTCTGGCAGCCGCAGCCCCCGCAGCCCCCGCAGCCCCCGCAGCCCCCGCAGCCCCCGCAGCCCCCGCAGCCCCCGTAGCCCCCGCAGCCCCCGCAGCCCCCGCAGGCCACAAGAGTCCACGAGCTCCCTTCCGCTCTCACGCTTGGCACGCGAGGCCCTCGGCGGGGCCGGGGCCTGTGCACCCGATGCCTCGGCGCACCGAGTGGCTGCAGTCCTAGCGGAGTGGGGCGGCCGGGGCCCGCAGGTGTCCCGCAGGTGTCCCGCAGGGGCACCCGTGCGCTGCTACTGTGCCGTCGGGAGCGGTCCGTTTTGTAGCCGGCTGTACTTGCGCTCCTGCGCGTCTCGGCCGTTCCGAGTTAATTGCCGATAACGCGCGTCACGTCAACCTGCGCTCCGCCATCCCCCCGGGGGCGGGTCCCCCGCCTGTGGCGGCGGCAGCGGGACTTGTGAAGGACGCCCAAATCAACAACAAGTTCTCCCAAGTAATAAACTGGCTCGCTGTCATCAGCCGTGTGCCATGTGTTTGCGATCGAACAATACCAGGCAAAGAAAGGCAGACGCTGCCGAGCCGGGCCGCCGGCCGCCGCCGTCTTGTTTCGCAGTTGAGATTGAGTTTGGACAAAGTTAGAGGCCGGAAAGGTATAGGCAATTCCTCGGCCATGCCGAGGACCCTGCGGCCCCTGCGGCCCCTGCGGCGCCCGGCCGTAGGCCCGGCCCGGCCCCCGCGGGACAAAGAAACACGATCAGGAATTCCAAGTCTTGCGGAAAGGGTGCAAGTTTATTGCATGTCGCGCACTGACGCGATCCCCCACGGGAGACAAAAGTAAAAAAAAAAAAAAAAGGAAGAGGAGGGAGGAAAAATAAAAGGACTGTGTTTCATGAGGAGACCCGGACCGACCGCAATCTTGCTCTGCCGCCGTTTTTTTTTCTCTGTTGCTCTTCTATTTTTAGCACGGAAATGCAATAAAAGTCCGCAGTGAGTCTAGGACTGGAAGAACATAGCGAAGCCAATTCGTTTCCCACTCCTCCTTTTTTCCGTTCCTGCACCTGTTTTAATCGCTGTCCTCAACAAGTTCGCCGCGAGCAGAACCTCGAGTATTGCATTCCAAACGGCAGGGACCATTTCAGCTTTTCAGTCTCTTCCGCCGTTTGCTGCGGTGCGGCGCCGCTAAGGCCGCCGACTCTGATGAGCACCACCGTCTTAGGACGAGTGCCCGCTGCAGGCTCTGGTGCACGTCAGCCTCCGCCGGCCTGGCCCCCGCCGGCCCCCGCCGGCCCCCGCCTACCGCGGACTAGGGGGGGGGGGGGGGCTCGGCAGGCTCCGGGAGGGGGCGCGGGGCGCGCACTAGGGCACGGCCGAATCGATCGTCCGCTACGCCGCGCCACGCCGCACCGCCGCGCCGGCTCCGGGCCTCCGGGCCTCCGGGTTCGGGTGGCAACCCGAGTCTGCGAACGGTCCTCGTGGTCCCGAGAAGACCCGAGTCCCCCTCCCCACCCCCCACTCCCTCTCACCCGCGCGGCCCCCACCCCCGCCCGCCCGCTCTGCGCCGCACCCGTTGCACGTCACAGGGGGGTGCGGAGACAAAGATGGAGGGCCCATTACGATTCGCGACGAGTTTTAAGAGAGCGCGCGCGAGACGTGGCGCACGGCGTCTTGTGTTGTCTCGGCTTAGCCCGCTTCAACAAGTCCGCTCGGCTCCGCCCGCCCGCAGCACCGCCTCGTTAACACGGACGCGAATATCTGGACAGCTCGGCCCTCGGAGCCCCAATTAATTGGGCGGCTCGGTCGGGTGGCACGGGCCGGGGCCGCGCCTGCGCCCCCTCACCGTGTCTTCCCCCTCTGGCCTGGTCCGGGTAATAACGCGAAAAGAAGGGATTTTCACGCTTTAATTTGAATGAGAATACACAAGCCTGGCCGCGCCCGGCCCGGACTGGCCCTGGCGACGCGGCCGGGCTGGGGCCCGCTTTTGCGGGACGTGTTTTCAGTAGCGCCAAGGAGGCGGGACTAAGAGATAAAAGAAGCCTGGACGCCGCTGCCGCTGCTTTTTGGGCGCGCTCTTTTGAAATTGAGCCTCTCATCTTGTGTCTTGAGATGACAAGGCGCGGAGAGAAAGGGGGAGAGGGACAGCTGGGACCACTGGGCCGCGCTCGCCACGTCATTCTGCTCCACCTGATCTCTCTTTACTCTGCCTTATTGTCCTTCCTGCTCTCCCTCTATCAGGGCCCACGCTGACCCCAGGGGAGGAAATGACAATCTCTGTATTTTGAAGAAAAGGGCAGTTTTCGCGGCGTTTGAACAGGGGCGTAATTAGGGGAGGGGCGAAGGGGCTAACCTAACCTGTCCCCGAAGGTAGGCAACACGCAAAGCTTTGCCCCTTAGGGTAGGCAACCCTCCCTAGGTGCCCCTCCCTTTCTCGGTCCATTTTTTTACGCCCCTGCGTTTGAATCATCCTTTTTCTTCATCAACGCCCGCATATCGGCCTCATTTGCGCAGAGGAAAGGAGCATCGGCAGCTCAAGCCGCCGATCTGAAGCCCTGTAAAGTTCGAACGGCACCCCCCCCCCTCCTCTCCCCGGCGGATTTACTCCTCCTCTAGTTTGGCACCTCCCAGCCAGGAATAATCCTCCTCGTCTGACGTGGCGTGTAAGCGGATTGGATACTCGCAGTACGGTGCGCCTATGCACCGCACAAGCCGCAACGCAAACCGTGCGCCGCAAGGGCATCTCTACTTACACAGTCACAGGGGGAGAGAGAGAGAGAGAGAGAGAGAGAGAGAGAGAGAGAGAGAGAGAGAGAGAGAGAGAGAGAGAGAGAGAGAGAGAGAGGAAGAGACAGCTCATGACCTTCTTTCTTGACTGTAAGCTTATTGCGAACAACGTAGTTGAGGGCAAAAATTTGCAAACACGTCAGTCCGTAAACCTTGATTTGACTTCACTGTCGACGTCCATAAACAACGTCCCGAAATTCTCTGAGCCCCGAAAAAGCAAACAGTGCGACGACGCCGAGCGCCTGCGAGTGCCAGGGTAGGCCAGCCCGCTGGACACGCGTGCACGCCGGTACATCGGTGCTGTCAGCCGCCAGGCGCCAGGCCCAGTTCTCTGCCCTGGGCTCGCCTCCTCGCACAGCCGCTATTCGCGAGCACTGAGGGCAGATGGGACACCGATTCTGTTAGCAGTCAGATCGATGGCAGCCTGCCGGAGTTAGTTCCCAGTCGGGCCGAACTAACTGCCGGCCAATCACGGAGAGCCGCCTCGTCTCCGGCATATCGGCGCGGCCCCTTTCAGACTGTACACGCAGCAGGGCACCGGCAGGGCCGTACTTGGGCGAAACTTGCTCGCATGCCTCATATTAATAGACGGCAGCGATTGACTTTGGGCCGAGTTGCGGGCGGGGCGCGCCCCGAGTTGCGGGCTCGTCGCTGCGGTCGCGGTGGTGGGGGTCATGTCGTGGGGCTGCACACTGCAGAAGATCGGCGCCATCAGGAGGCTTCATTCTGCATTGACGAGGCTCAAGCGCCGCTGAGCAGACATCACCGGCATGTACTTTGTGGCCGCCATTCGACACACACACACACACACACACACACACGTCAGTCCAACCGTCCGCTCCACGGCGCTCGCTCTTTCCAAATGACGGGGCCCCGCCAGCTCCCCGCAGCCCCCCCCCCCCCCGCGGCCACCTGCCACTGCGTCCCCGGCGTCGTAAAGTCACCGCACTAATGACATTTCTTCCCGGAAGAGCGCTCAGCGATTCCTTTAATTCTTCTTCCCAGGTACGCTTATTGCTCCCCGCGGGATCGTCGTGGCCGCAGCGGTGGGGTGGGGGAGGGGGACGGGGACGGGGAAGGGGGAGGGGCGGCTGCTATGTGACGGTACGACATTCTGATTAATACTCCCCTAATCACAACTCCGGCGGGGGTGGGGGAGGGTAGGCCGGAACTACCAGAGGCAGGCAGGCAGCGCTGAGCCGCTCCTGCCCGCGTCTGCTCTGCCGTTCGAGGCGTGCCTGCCTGCCTGCCTGCCTGCCTGCCTGCCTGCCTGCCTGCCTGCCTGCCTGCCTGCCTGCCTGCCTGCCTGCCTGCCTGAGCGGGGCGGCGTTCCGCACAAAGGGCGTCGTCGGCGCTGCGAACTGCGATCAGGCGTCTCCGGCGTTTGCAGCGGACCGGGTTTCCCGTTAGGCGAGGCTGACTAAACTCAGACGTGGTCGGCCCCTGCTGGAGCTGCAGCGACCGCTTTTGAGAAACACGTTCTGTTGTGGCGGTTACTGGAACCGGCATCGACGACGCCGGAGCCGTGTGGACGCGGGCGAGGCCTGTGGTGGCGCCCTTGTAGGCCCGGTCTATCAGGGGCCTCTCACTCTGAGGGCGGCACGGCGGCACGGGTACTGTGGCCGCGTCGAGTGCAGCGCCGATTGGCGCGGCGTATTGGCAGCGCCGGCAGCGCGGGGAGTAGGGCCGCTCCCGCCGCTCCCGCCACTCCAGCCCTGCAGCCGTTACTCGCCTCGACGCACTTTTGCGTCGCCGGCGGCGCGGCGGCAACGTGCTGCCGGCCGTGAAACTAGTGAAACCGCTCGTCACCGCGGCCGCTGAGCACCACGTGACTTTGTCCGCAAAGCCCTCATTGTGCGGCCTGGCCGGGGGGTCAAGCCATGGCGCGATGATGTGACCCCCGGCAATATAGATGGGGTAGGGGGTCACTCTATGGTGCCATGATTGGACCCCTCGGTCACTCCAACGCGGGGGTCACGTCATGGCCCCACTCTCTCTCTCTCTCTCGCTCTCTCTCTCTCGCTCTCTCTCTCTCTCTCGCTCTCTCTCTCTCTCTCTCTCTCTCTCTCTCTCTCTCTCTCTCTCTCTCTCTCTCTCTCTCTCTCTCTCTCTCTCTCTCTCTCTCTCTCTCTCTCTCTCTCTCCCCGCCCCTCGTGTGCGCCCCTCCATTACAGCCGGAGCTGTTTCCGCTGTCGTTGTTGCGCCCTGATTAATAAGGTGGTGGTGGCGAATCCTCCTGGGGGCTCCTCTTGCCGCCACCGTACCCCGCCGTACCCCGCTGCCCCGCCGTACCCCGCCAGCTCCACCCGCTCTGCCCGTGACCCGTGTAACCGCGACCCGCGCGTCAGGCCTAATGAAGGGGTCGGTATACCATGGCTAGGGCCGAGCCTGGAGCCCTCGCCCTGGAGCCCTATTGGCCTGGAGCCCTCGCCCTGGAGCCCTCGCCCTAGGCCTTGGCCTGGAGCCCTCGCCCTGGAGCCCTCGCCCTGGAGCCCTCGCCCTGGAGCCCTCGCCCTGGAGCCCTCGCCCTGGGGCCCTTGGCCTGGAGCCCTCGCCCTGGAGCCATCGCCCTGGAGCCCTCGCCCTGGAGCCCTCGCCCTGGAGCCCTCACCCTGGAGCCCTTGACCTGGAACCCCCCGGCCAGGCTCCAGGCGCGCGAGCATCCCGCTCTGGTCTTTCAACGGTCCACTGGAAGGTCTGGGTACCAATTCCAGAGGCCTACATCAAGGCCTTGCGCATTGCGGTGTGACAACACCCCCTCCCCTCCCCCACTCCCTTTACCCCCACCAGACAGACACTCACACACAAAGAAGTGGAGACAAGAGAGACCACGCGAAATAGTAGGAGGATCTCATTTCATATACAAAACTCGTGTAGATTTCGCAGCTATATGTGCTTATTTCTGGTGGCGTCGGGCGGGGTGAATCGCGGCGCCCCGGCTCGGCTCGGCTCGGCACGGCTCGGCTTAGCTCGGCTCGGCGCGCGGGCTCAAAACACAGGGAGATAGTGTTGCCGGAGGAATCTCGGTTTCGAGGCCGCGCGCCGGGCCGCTTCAGCGAGTGCGGGCTAATACACGCACACACACACACACACGCACACACACACACACACAGCAACACGAGTCGAGAGCGAGAGTTTGGAAGAGAGTTTCGCGCTTTCCCTTCCTTGTTTATAATGACACCCCCCTCTCACCCCAACCAACCCTTCTTCCCTCCCCCCCCCCCCCACTCTTTCTCTCTTTGTCTCTTTCCCTCCACTCCCAGCCCATTCCCGTCCTCTCTCTCTCTCGTCGGTCACGAAGCCAACAACTGTGACTCCAGCAACGACTTGGTCACGGACGGCACTGGTCGTGGTCCCCCGCCGTGTCGCTTCGTGTTTTGCAACATTGTAGAGGGCAGCCTGGTCCCCAGTGGCCATTGCATTGTGCTGCGGTCAGCTGGTCCTGCCCGGCTCGGCACTCGGCCCCGCCCGCCTCCGCCCCTCCCGCCCCGCGCCCTCCGCCTGCCCTCGGCTGGCGACGTCACGCCTGCTCTCATTTACCCCCTGCTGCTACAAGTTTCCCTGCACGGCCCGGCCCGGCACGGCACTGCACGGCACGGCACGGCACGGCACGGCACGGCACGGCACGGCACGGCACGGCACGGCACGGCACGGCACGGCACGGCACGGCACGGCACGGCACGGACGTCGGGGGCAGCCGTTTGATTCGTGTCCCACTTGGCCCCGGCCCGGCCCGGCCCGGCCCCAGACCGCACGGCCGAACCCGCCCGCGCCACCTTCTGGACCACAAAAGCTGTGGCAATCAGACGTCGCCGGGCCTACTGCCGCTGGGCGTGGCTGATGGTTTCCTTCCCGCCCCGCACGCCGCCGCCGCCGCCGCCGCCTCTGCGGGCCGCTTCCGGTCCGCACAGTCCCCCATCACCTTCACTTTCGACAGTGTCGGACAGCGAGGGTGCGGCCACCCCTCTGTGCAGAGGCCTATAGGGGACTGTGGGTCGTGTATCACCGCAGCAGAACAAAAATAATTAAGCTGTCTCAATCACAGTCCGTGCTCCCCGAGGCCCTCTGGATGATCAAAGGGAAGGTTAGGAAATGCCGCCGAAATTCGGCTGGCCGAACATGTTGCAGTGCTTTCGGAAATGTTTGATCACATCAAACACGAAAGATGCACTGCCATTTATTTATTTACATTGTAGTCGAATGTCCGTGCTCATTTCTGACAGTGGCCAGATGCGTGCCCTATTTCCACGTATTTCTAGTCTAGTTTGGCTTTTGCGTGCTGCCGGACGATCGATATAATACGCGATTATCTGCGACGACAAAACTGTCTTTGTCCTGCTCGCTGACCCGGCGCTGCCGCCGCTGCTGCTACTGCTGCTACTGCTGCCGCTGGCGGCTGCTTAGGGTGCGGACTGTAATAATATTGTCATTCGGCATGCAAACGACGGCGATGCGCCCCCCGCAACATGGCGTGTTTGCGGATGATTCATGGCTGTGCTGGCGACCAGGCTTAGGCCACAAGATGGCTGTTGTCGGGTGCTAGATAAGCCAGGCAGTGCCGGCAGCTCCTCCTCCTCGTGCGACAGACTTCACACCTCCTGATGGCGACCTTGCATGCCTGTTGCGTGCTGCAGTCAGGCCATGGCCATGCGCGAAGCCACGTCTTTCCGTCCATTTCCCCACTCGAAACTTTAACGGAATTCCTCATCTTCTGTCCGCAAGGTATCTCATTTTTTTTAAAAAAAAAGAAAATGTCAATTTCTTAAAATATCAGAACAATCTCAGAAAAAATTTCAGCAAAAAATCATGTTTTGAATCGAAATCATAGCGTACTCCGGTCTGTCGCAGACAGGGCGGCGAATGCGTCCCGGAAGCGGGTGCTCCTCTCCGGCCCGGCCCTCGGCCCGTCCCCACACGCGGAGATATTAGGGAGCCCCGCCCCAGCCTCCCAATCCCCCAATACAAGGCTGCAAAACAATTCCGCGGCAGATAAGGGAACGCCCCGCGCCTCTCACCTCAAGGGTATTTCCCTATTCCATCCCGCGCACTGATTCGCGCGGAGCGCCCGCCGCGTGGGAAGGAAATAATAAAAAAGAAAAGAAAAAGAGAGAACGGAAGGAAAGAGGCATTGCATCGAATATACGCAGTGAATCCTTTTCCCGCGGCGGTCACGCGGTGGCTTGGGTGTGCGGAGGGCTGGGCTGCCGGCCGAGGACCGCAGCAGCGCCCTATTCTGTCCCCGAGGGTCGTCCCGGGCGGGGTGCACCCCGCGGGGCCAGCCGGCGACAGGCACTGCCGGTCCGCGCGGCACAATCCGAGTATAAGAATGGGGTGATTGTCCATAACAACTTCGGAGGGCCTGAGGCCGCCTGAGGCCGCCTGAGGCGGGGACGGAGCGGACGGGGGCCGGCCGGGCGGACGGTGCCGGGCGGACGGTGCCCCGAGCCCAGCCCAGCCCAGCCCGGCCCCGGAGCGGCGCACAAAACGACGCACCAAAGCGACGGAGCAAAGCGATGTCAACGCGGCGACGCGCGGATCTGCGAAATGGACGGAGGGAAGGAATAAGCGTTTCCACAAACTGATCGTCGCCGCCCCTCGGCCGGGCTCCTGGCTCCAGCTCCGGGCTCCAGCTCCGGGCACCGGGCTCCGGTGCCGCCACATTCGATATATTTGAAATTGTGTTTTTGGATTTTGAATCGTATGTTTGCATAAATTATTTCTCCTCTGTAAAATTTATCGCTGGCGTTGTATTTGTTTTTAAGAGTTCATTTCTTCATTTCAAAGTTTCGAAAGCGTAAATCACGGAGCCCGACAGTCGAGTCCTCGCCGCAGTAGCATCGTCGGCAACGGCGCCGCGCCCCGCGCCCTCGCGACCACCGCCACTACTTTCCCTTTTCGCGCGAAATAAAAATAAAAGGAATCGGTGATGGAACGGCTGCAATGAGATATACAAGATCCTCGGGACTTTAGCGCGCCCTGGGAATTCCCCGGGCACGCAGCGCCGCCTCTCCTCTCCGCCGGCACCGTAAACTTCCGGCTCGGCAGGCCGGTCTCGGTCCCGGGCCCCGGCACATCCCTGTACGGGGCGGGCGTCGCGCACATTCATATTATATTGCCTGTCGCGAGTTAAAAAGTTGTCCCCTCCGGAATCAGATTGCCGGTGCCACAACTTGGCGAGCGGCAGGGTGGCGAGGGCTGCGGGGGGCGGCCGGCGCAGTGCAGGGGCAGCCGTCAGCCGGAGCTCTGGGGACGCGCCGCAACCGGGGCGGGGCGGGGCGGGGCGGGGCGGCGGGATTTGGGGGAGGAAGACGAGTGCGAGAATGAGGAGGGCGACGTGGAGGATTAGTGCCGGGCTGTGCGGAGGGGAGCTGAGGCAGCGCCGCCGCATCGGACTGATCGATTAGTCTAGGGTAGTTAGCGTACCAGCCCTCGGTAGCTCTCGGCGGCCCCCGCCTGCCCCCGGGCGGTCGGCGGGGGGCGGAGGGGCAGCGGTCTGTGCTGGTCATTCTTGATCGGAACTGGATAAGGGCAGCAGCAATAGCCCCGGGGGCCAGCACGGCCAGCAGGGCCAGCAGCAAAGGGTTTCCGGAAGGGAAGAGTGTCTTTGGCACGTGTACTAAGGCCCCGCCGCGCCGCGGGGGTTGGGCGGCCCTCCGGGGGCTCCAGGCGCTCCGGGGGCTCCGGGGGCTCCGGGGGCGGCCGGGCTGGTGCGTTGTCAATGCACCCCGAGGGCGAAAGGACTTGGCGCCGGTCCAGCAGGCGCCTTGCAGAGCCGGAGGCCGGAGCCGGAGGGATCATGCGGACGATAGGGGCTAACCACTTGCAGCGCGCAGCGCGCCGAGCCGAGGGCGCCGAGGGCTGCGGGGGTGCGGGGTTGGGGCGCACACCCACACCCAAGCGCGTGCACACATACACACACATGCGCGCGTGCGCACGCACGTGCGTACGTGCGATTTACAAGGAAGCGGATAACGAACTGTTTCCCTAAAGGCATTACACGTACCGCACAGCCGTATGGGTAATAGCATTGCACACGGAAGAACGTGCGCAGAAATATCTCCCGCCGGTAGACCTAATCGGGGAGAGAGGAAAAGCCTTAGGCTTTGAAGGACGTTTTCGGTACTGAATATCTTCTGAAAAAGGTCCATTAAGCTATGAAATTGTGGATTAGTTGCAATAAGGTAAAAAAAAATTAAATCCTTATTTAAATAGGAAGCAGATGATACCAACTCTAAATGTCTTCCAGTTTCTTAAGGCTTTTTAGGAATTGTCTGTGGAAGCAGAACTTATCTTTTGTTGTATTATGAGGGAGAGCCGAAGATATTTGAAAGGAAAGGAAAGGCAATTTTTGAGCGGCGAGGCGGGTGCAGGAGGAGTGGAGCGGGGTGCCTTCCTTTCCCCGCCCAGGATGGCTCGCATGGCTCGCGAGGGCAACACTGCCACGATGCGAAATGCGACAATGCTCGACGCGGACGGATACGGACGCGGATCGACGCGGACGCGGCTCCCCCTACAACGAAAGTACAAGCTAGCTGACACCTCTTTCTTCCATATTATTTAGTTTAGCTAGGCTATGCTAGTGCTATTTAAAGAGGTATCATCTGCTAAAAATGTTTAAAAATGTTTTAGGCCCTGTGTTTTCGCAGTGTGCGATGCGCGCGGCGAGCAGCAGAGGGGTGGCAGGTCTGGGTCTGGTCATTGCTCCTGTACGGGCGTGTATTTTTAATCCCAAGCTATTTCCGAATTCATCCCACGGCCGGGAGGGCGAGGGGAGGACTGTGGTTAGTTAAATGCACTATACCACCATCCCCTGGCCTGGGCCGGCGGTGCGGGGCGGCCAGACGCAGCGGACGCCAGGGAAAGAGGGGCGGTTCTCGACCGCAGTGTAAACTCGTGTGCCTGTCGCGAGCTGGGGGGATTTATTTGCGGTTTCCGATGGCCAGACGGCGCGGCGGTGGCGGCGCCCTTCCAAAAATACTGCCTTCTTCCCCCGAAAAAAACGTGCGGCTCGGAAACAAACTATAATAATTTCGATTTTGTTTGTGTGTGTGTGGGGGGGGGGGGTAGAAAGCACCACATAACTCATGTAATCTTAACTGTCTGCTCGCCGCCGCTCACTCCGGGACGATACGCTCTCAGCACACCGTGTCCTCCTGCGCCCCCAGACGGCGTCCTCTCCCCTGCAGCTCACGCGGGGCCTGATGCTGATGCATTGCTTCCCTTTGAGCGACGCGTGTATCGGAATGTATGCATGAGCCTTTTTACGCCGCGGCCGGGTCGGGAGCGTGACGTTCGTGGGGGTCGGCGGCGTGGCGGGGCGTGGCGGGGCGTGGCGGGGCGTGGCGGGGCGTGGCGGTGGGGCGTGGCGATGGGGGCGCGCGCGGGTGGCGCTGATTGTCAACATAAATTAGGCTCCGAAGTTTTGGTCCCCCGGCTAAGTCGTAAAGTTGTGAATCTGTCTGTTCGTGACGGGCCGGAACTGGCGGAGGAAGAGAGAGAAAGGGGGGGGGGGAGGAGGAAAGGGGGGGGGGGGGCAGCCGGAAGCAGGACTCAGGAGGCAGCGACTGAGGCTGGCAGGCGACACCTTGAAAATGGAGTGCAACGGACAAATATATTAATCAAACGCTCGCGAGACTTTCGCTCATCGCTGCGAGGCGCGATAAAAACGGGGGCCACGCCATCACTCTGCTGCCTGAAAATGCAAAATCGTCTTTCTCTCTCGCTCTTGGAAGGAACAACGCGTGGCGTCTCTGTCGTGGAAATAATGTAGGGCCGGAAGGGCAGCGACGTGGAGTGACTGGCAGCACGCATTGGGTGCGTGGGCATCCCAACACGCACCACCCACACATCACACACGTGCGCGCGCACGCACGCACGCCCACGCACACGTGAACTCTCCGAGTTCGGACAGCCCTCAAACTTATGTAGCCGACTGGAGGCGACCCGGCACCGACAGACTGGCAGAATCCAGTGACCCGCGCTCAGGTGGACAGGCAAAGAGTGCCTCGGAATCGGGGATGCGTTTTCTCTCTCTCTCTCTCTCTCTCTCTCTCTCTCTCTCTCTCTCTCTCTCTCTCTCTCTCTCTCTCTCTCTATCTCTCTCTCTCTCTCTCTCTCTCTCTCTCTTTTTTTCTCTATCTATCCATCTATCTATCTATCTATCTATCTATCTATCTATCTATCTATCTATCTATCTATCTATCTATCTATCTATCTGTCTATCTGTCTATCTATCTATCTATCTATCTATCTATCTCTCGCTCTCGGCCCGTCGCCGTGTGTCTTTGAAGTGTCTGCTATGGCGCCGTCGCTGCGCCCGGAGTTATAATCCGATGCTCAGTCAGCAACGAAACCTTTGGGATCTTTCACCAAATCTTTCCTTCGTTTTCTGTTTCAGGTGAGCCGCGACGACCTCCAGACTAGCCATGAAAGTGAGTGGAAACTAGGCGCCGCGGGCGTCTCTCCCTCTATCGCTCCGCGCGCTCTGCGACTGATCTGCTGTCTCGCTCCCACACTCCCCTCCGCTCCCTCCTTTGAGGCGTGGGAGTACTGCATGGTGCCTCTTGCACAGCTTCACTTGCGGGTACTTGTTAAGAAAAACTCCAAAGTCCGGAACTGCTCATTTAGAGTGGCCGGTCAGGCTATCCATCTCCATCTCTATTTCGATATTTGATGAGTCGCACTGAGAAAAATCTTTGGCTCCTGGACCAAAGGGTAGTTTAGTGCGTTCCACTTGGACCCTACATCTAAAACGTTTAGTCCGTAGGTCTAAACTCTACAGTGCTGTGCCTCAAGAGGCTGGACACGGAAGCAAAACTCTTGACACAGGCGCTAATCGTTTAGTGCGTTCCCAGACTTTCGGCCTGGGGACTAAACGTCCTGTGCCCAGAACCAAAAATTTTTCTCAGTGCGATTTGTGTGTGTTTGTGTGCGCGTGCGCGACTCAATCTCGACTCCAGTGAGGTCAAGATCAAGGTCGCATGTTAAGTCCGTTTGTACTGAGTGTAAGTGACAGAGTAGAGAGAGAAATAGGCGATAAGACGAAGTAGAGTGGTAAAGAGAGAGAGCGAGAGAGAGAGAGAGAGAGAGAGAGAGAGAGAGAGAGAGAGAGAGAGAGAGAGAGAGAGAGAGAGAGAGGGGTGGGGAGCGGAGCAGAGGGGCGGCAGGGTAATGAGAAAGGCCACGACTCTCTCTTCTTACTTACTCTCTCTCTCTCTCTCTCTCTCTCTCTCTCTCTCTCTCTCTCTCTCTCTCTCTCTCTCTCTCTCTCTCTCTCTCTCTCCCTCTCTCTCTCTCCAGGTCAATGCCACCCGCTTTATATGGAGATGAGTATCCCGCAGTTCGTTGTGTCTGCCGTTGCGTCATGTGCACCGTTCCAGCCAATTTAGATTAACCGACGCTCGGGTGTTTCACCGTAAGGGAAGAGAACGGCTCAGAGTACAACAAACTCTTGAGCAAACGGTGTTGTGCCGGCTGTCCCTGGACGGACGCAGAATCCGAGTTGGAGTCGCCTTTTCCTCTTGTCCCTCGGCCCCGAACCTCACCCGACCCGCCCGCTCCCCGGCTCCGTGAATTACTACTGCAAAGCTCTCGCTCTCGGGTTCGACTACGCAGCCCGTTGCTGAGACGCAATCCGCGCTGGGCTGCGCGCAGAAGCCCCGTAGGGTCCTGCGGGGGCTGCGGGGGCTGCGGGGGCTGCGGGGGCTGCGGGGGCTGCGGGGGCTGCGGGGGTCCCCTCAGGCTGGAGCCCCTGGCGTGGGCCGCTGCCAAATCCATCCAGGGCTTTGGCGTTCGCCAGGCGACACCTCGTTAGCCGCGCCCTCAGCGGTCACGTCTTCAGGCTATTTATTGAGCCGCGTACGCGCGCGTCCCCCAAGTCCTCTCGAGTTGAGGAGCGCGAGGCGCTTATTTGAGAGCCGCCGCCGCCGCCGCCGCTGCTGCTGCTGCTGTTACTCACTCGTTTTGCCAGGCAGTACCCTCGCTTTGGCGCCCCCGAACGGCTCACAAGCGTCGAGTGCCGCTAACCGCGAGTCCAGCGCCGTTCGGAATATACTCTCGGCACTTTTCGAGTCGAATTCGTTTTATGGTTATTGCAATTTTTTCTGCCAGCAAACGCTTGACTTTATCTTGCCTTTGCCGGCTTGTGTCCTTCTGGGTCCTTCTCCCCTCCCGGTATTTGGCCTCTTTCGGCGCTGTTTAGTCCTCGTGCCGAGGCGCGCAGAAAGCCTGGGCCCTTTACGTGGGTCAGCTCGGTGTTGTACACATAGCACCGAAGAACCGAAGGTGGGCTGTTGGGACCTTCGAAGTTTTCCAATCGAAATTTGAGACAGTAGCGGCGGGCAGCGCCCGAGGGGAGGGCAGGGGAGCTGTGTCCCTGCTGATGGATTGCCCCGCAGGTTCAGAGACCTCACCAGGGGCCGCGCCCGGCTAGCGCCAGCCATCTATCCGTCCACCTATCCATCTATCCAACCGGCCAACTGTCCATCTATCTGGCCGGCTGCCTCCAGCCGCCCGGGTGGGTAGGCCAGCCCGGCCGTCAGCGCTGCGCGGCGTGCTGCCTACCCGCCGCTGCGCAGGCGCTTCCCGTCCCGCACCCGTATAAGCGGTCGGAAGCAGGGCACTTGGCTAGCAGAGCACGCAGGATCGGGCCGCGCGAAAGAAGCAGTGTCGCGGTCTGCGGAGGTGTAGCGCGGCGGGGAGCGGGGCAGACAAAGTCCTAACCAACAGGAATAATCGTTAGGGCAGCGTGCGCCGGCCCCGCCGGCCCCGGCAGCAGCCCTCCGCGCCTGCCGACCAACTTGAGCCGTATCCTCCAGCGCGCACACCGTGAGCTGCGCGGAGCTCTCATGGCGCCGAAAGCGGCTCCTTACGGTTCTGTTTCTCCCCTCTTGTTCTCCGTTCCTTTCCTTTCTCTCTCTCTGTCCCTCAGCAGTTCCCTGTCGTTGCGGCCGGCGGGGCCTCGCGTGTGCCCTGCCGGAGGGAGCACACAACACGACGGTAGATAAAAGTCAGGCGGCGAAGCGTCGATAAGTAGATGGGACAAAATTAGGTTCGGGCGATGGGCGGGGGAGGGGGTGAAATCAATTTATTCCGGGAGAAGTGATAAAATTGGGTATGATACAGACCTAACGGACGGAGGAGGAGAGGGGCGAGGGGGCTACAATGTGCCGCTAATGACTGTTCCGTCGAAATTGCCTATACATAAAGTGAATTCGTGTTTAACAAGTTTGAGGAGCGGGCTATTTAAGGCCGCGCGGACCCTTGTGTCGGCGCTGACGGCTGGTGCGCTGGCCAGGTCACCGGGCCGAGGCGGCCGAGGCCCCCGACGGCCCGCAGCGTCCCTGCCAGCGCCGTGGCCACGTCCGGACCTCGTCTGGAAGGGTTGGGAGAGATATCGACGTAGCAGCGCGGCGGCGCGGCCTGTAGAGGCTCCGCACAGCTCATGGGGGGAATTGTATTTTCAACTTCAAACGGAACGCGTGCTCCGTGTTTTGAGAATTTCGCTTTTATTGCGGCCAACGCCCCTGCTGAGATCTGTGAGGCGAGGTGGCTGAGCGCACGCGGCCCGTAACGCGGCACGGCACGGCACGGCACGGCACGGCACGGCACGGCACGGCCGGGCGCGGCACTCAGCACCGGCAAGGTGTTGGCGAATCAGAATGCGGACCACGATGCTCCACGGGCACGAACGCGCACGTACGGGCGGTGAAGATGTTGCGCGCCTTTCAAAAGGCCCGAGCAGATAGATAGACGGATGGATAGATGGATGGGTAGACGGATAGAAAGCAAAGGGGAAAATGAGATGTTATACGGAATGGTCCGGCTCTCGCTACGCCGGCGGCCGGCGGGTCCCCGTCTGACACCTCAGCGGTGTGCCCCGAGTAGCAGCAGCACCAGCGAGGGAGATCTTATTTGGAGGGCGCGGAGGCACGAAAAACAGAAGAACTCTGCCAGATTTTTCAGCGAGATAACTCTGGGCTGCGTGCAGCCCCACGGCGACCGGACACAGCGGCCAGGTGTATTTCCCGCCTTGGGATCCGCGGGAGATTAAAAGGGTTCATCCGATAAGGTCGTTAATTTCCGCGTAATCTCACCGCGGCCGGGTCGGCTCGGGCTCCTTGGGAGCGCAGAGCGCAGAGCGCATGCGGCCAGCGCTTGACTTGCATGAAACGCCGCGATCACTCGGGCCGCGGCAGCCGCGGCGAGACCAAAGGCGCGAGCCCGGTCCTCGCCGTGGAGAGGCACAAAATTCCAAATTAAAATCATTTTCTTGGTCCCAGAAGATGAAAACAACTTATGTTTGCATCTTGGAAACCTTAAAAAATAAAAATGTAGAAGTTTACAAAAATAAATATGAAGTTTAATCTTTGTGTAGTTTTCCAATTTTCCGGGGAAGTAACGATTTTTTGGTGAGAACTCACAAGTGCCTTAGAGTGTAAGATGAATCTGAAGCGCACAGTCGTGGTGAGGTACGCCCTGTGGGCTCCTGGGCCGCCCCGCCCCGTCCATACCTGGGCCGCCCCCTGCGCTGCCGCCACCACACGCCACTGCTGCCTGCTCCGTTCAGTTGAACAAGTTGCGAACAAGTTAGACGCAGCCCGCGGCCCCGCGGCGCGAACCGTCGCTCCCTGGCGGGCCCGGCCTGAGACTGGCTCCCTGCTGCTCCCCGCGCTGCTCCTCGCTAGCTGCTGTTTCACACGACGAGCCGTTGGCCCGGCGCAGCCCGCCGAAGCCCAGCGCGGGCCAAGCGTTCGCCATGTCTCCTTTGATCAGCCAAGCATCCCCTTAATGAGCTCTTTCGGGCGTGCGCAGTTGCAATCGCCTTAATTACTCGAGAGCCGTGGTATTTCTCTTTTCGTTCTCATTTTCCCGGGGCTATATCCTCCGCCCGTTTTATGTGAATGCATTGGCCGCTTTGCTCTCATCGTGGGGGTCGATGCGATTAGTTTTATGACAGCAAAATTAAAGCGAGGGGCACAAAAATTATCTTCGGGATGATCTACAAATTCCACGCTGCTATCGCTTGAAATAGAGGTGGGTACTATCTTTTCACACTCCCACGCTAGTACAAAACACACACACACACACACACATACACAGACATATTTATATATGTATATATATATACACACACACAAACACAGGCATGGAGAAAAAACACTGCACAACATCTCCCGTAATTTTTTCTGTTTTTTTTTTTGTTCATTGTTTTTCACTGTGTCTCGCCACAGTAAAGCGAGAGTGAACAGAGAGGAGAGGGCGATGCGCTTGACTTTACACCGCCCCGCCCCGGGCCGCGGGCGTCGGCTGGCGTCGGCACCAGCGGGGGCTGCGGGCGTGGGCCGCCCTCCTGAGGTATTCGCAGCGTAATTGTTTTGACAACCCTGATAAGCCGCTCTGCTATTCCGCCGCGATTGTTTTATTCTTCGCCCCAAACCCACATACACATACACACACACGCACACACACACACTCGCACGCGCGCATGCATTGTCTGCCGCGCCGCGCCCCGCCCGCGGTTCCCCTCCAAACACACAACATTGCGCTATCGCCACACACACACACACACACACACGCGCGAAAATAAAAGAATTAGAAATGCGCGGCCGGTTATTATTGTGCGGGCTGATAGTGACGTTGTTTGTTGTCCATGACAGCGACGGCGTGCGGGATGCCAGTGGTCACCGGATTTGTTTTAATTTTTTTTTAAAGGATGAACTTGGACTTGATAGAGAAACGGTGCGGGATCTCACATATGATCAGCAAAGCTCTTCTGCTTACAGCTCTGCTGCCTGCTCCGCTATCTCTCTCTGACACACATACACCCGAACATAGGCCGTGTCCACGGAGTTGAGATATCCCGCTTGTTATTCCGAGGTATTTACCCGGCCGCCTGCCGCGCCGAGCTGAGCTTTCGACAAATCCTTTTCCATCTATGGAAGCAATTAACGTGTCGAGATGCGGGCCGTGCGGCGGCGATGCGGGCAACGCAAACAATAACGCCCTGCTGATCGAGAGACGCAGTCTGTCCCTCTCTCTCGCTCTCTCTCGCTCTCTCTCCCTCCCTCTCTCTCCCTCTCACTCTCTCTCTCTCTCTTTCTCCACGCAAGTTGGGGCTCCAACTTACCTGATCAACGTGATTCTGGTGGTATTAAGACACCCGGAAGTAGGCGGGCGATTAATTTTAACTTGGGAGCTCGTGTGTTTTGCCTCCCGGCGTGTATTGTTCCGCACCGTTTAGGAGGCGCCATACTTCAGTGACTGACTGTTAGTGTTGCCCTCCGAACGCTTCGTGGACGCCTATAGCCTGTGGTGGGGGCCCTGTGGGGCCCCTGTGGGGCCCCTGCCATGTCCCGTCATCGCTGGGTGACAGTCTTCGGTCGACGCGCCCCCACCCTCCTCCGCCCCTGGGTGGAGCCCGACCGCGGCCGAGGCCAGAACAATGCTCCACTGATGGTCGCTCTAATTTCCCTGCGGCATTTGGTGGGGTGGAGAAGGGGAGGGGGGGGGGTACCTTGCCGAGGACTGGACCCAACGGCAGGGGCTGCGGGCGGCCAGGCTTCACTTTGCAATTCTACATGTTCGATGTGGTGTGTGTGTGTGTGTGTGTGAGAGAGAGAGAGAGAGAGAGAGAGAGAGAGAGAGAGAGAGAGAGAGAGAGAGAAGGACTTTAAATCTAATTCTTGTTGTTCCTCCTCGCGTACTTCCTCATTGCTGTTCGCACCCGGATGGAGGCGCCCGCTTCCACGGCCTGCATAGCTTGCCGCCGCGCTGCAACCCGCAATAGCAGCGCCCTCTAAGCAGCTTCACTTGTTTGTGAGGCGTGATTCAGGCAGGCGGCGGTGGCGGGCTGTAAGGCTGTAAGCCGCTTGGCGGCTGCAGGAGCAGAGCGGCCGGCTCCGGCTGCACGCTGGCTTGCGGTGGTTCCGACGGTTCCTGCGGGTCCAGCGGCGATACGGTCCTCATTCATTATTCAGCCACTTGTCGCCGGCTGACAATCGCCCACTGTCGCCGCCTTCCTGTTCGCCCGCACCAGAACGCATTATGTTGATGGGCCGGTGACGACAACGGGCAGCGCGCTCTGTCGGCAGGAAGAGGAGGCGGTGGCGCGGTGAGTCCTCGCGGTGTCCGCTGCCCAGCCCATCCGCCGGCCATCCGCTAGCCGTCCGCCCCGCCGGGGGCACCTGACCTTGCCCAAATAATCTAATCACGCCCAACTTGTGCCGTGGGCGGTCGGTGCTGTGCGGTGCTGTGCTGCGGGCTGCGGCCCGGCAGGACCGGCGCTGTGCCGTGCCATCTCTGTCTCCTCTCGTCACGCCTGAAAGGCACACCAAGGTTGTGTGCCGCCTCGGGGCGGAGAGCCGAGCCGAGCCGAGCTGAGCCGAGCAGAGCACAGCCGAGCCGCGCCGAGCCGAGCAGAGCAGAGTGTGGCGGAAAGGTCGCAGACCGGCGGCGTCCAGTTCGCAGCCGGGCGACGTTCACCAGCCGAAAGTCACAAACGCGGCGAGAGGGGAGGAAATTGTTGAGCTGAGAGAGAGCCGAGGTGAAACCGGCTGCGGTCTGTGTTGTGGTGGCCTGAGCTGCACCCACCGCAGCAGAGCACACTGAGAGAAATGATTCGGCGTACGGACCAAATGTTTGGTTATCAGGCCTGAAGTGGGAACAAATCAAACACTTCTGACGTAGGGACGAAAACTTAAAACGGCATCACTAACGCTTTAGTGACGACGTCCGAAGTTTTCGTCCCTGCGTTTGAAGTTTTCGTTTTAAGAAGTGTTTGATTTGTTCCGACTTCACGCCTGATGACCAAACATTTGGTCCGTACGCCGAATCATTTCTCTCAGTGCAGCGCAGCACATCACAGCACAGCACAGCACAGTACAGCACAGCGCAGCACAGCACAGTACAGCACAGCGCAGCACAGCACAGCACAGCACAGCACAGCACAGCGCAGCACAGCACAGCGCAGCACAGCACAGCGCAGCACAGCACAGCAGCACAGCACAGCGCAGCACAGCACAGCACAGCGCAGCACAGCACAGCGCAGCACAGCACAGCGCAGCACAGCACAGCATAATGTTACATAATACAGAGCCCCCGTTCGCACGCCGCCGCACGCCCGGAAAAGACATTTCTCCTGCGGAGGTCACCGGACAAAGGGCGCGAGTAATTAATTGCGGGTCGGACCGCCGGGCCAGCAGCGTTCTCGAGTGGATTTTGAGGGGCAATCGGGCTTCTGCAGCTGCCCGGGGGTACAGTCACGATCGTCCCGCCATTAAGCAGCGGCGTATCAATTAAGGGCGCATTCCAATCAGTTCCGGGCGTGGCGCGGCAGCCTCGGCACGGAGCGCAGTCTGGATAAACACGTCGTGTTTGAGTGCAGGTGCATTCTCCAGGTGGCGGAGACTCCAGCGAGGGCGTATGGAGTAAAATAATGTGGCGGAGTGCAAAGCGAACGCGGAGAGGGGCGCCAACATTCGGAGACTGTTCTGCGAGAGGAACTCCAGAGAAGTCCAGTCGGCGACCGGCTGATGGACCACCACCCAGCAAGCTGATGGATCCCTTTGGAGAGGGTTGAGCGCCTGGATATTGGCATATTCGGCTCGCCCGGCAACGTGGGCGATTTCTTTTTGTCCTGGAGATTTTTTAAAAACATGATTACTATTTTGTCACTTTAACGAAATGGTGTACTTTCTTGGGGGTAGGGGAAAAATATTTAAATTGACCCGTTTTGTTTCCCCTTTTAATTTATCTCAATTAAAACGCATCTGACCTTTCCCGGACATTGCAAACGGCCCCTTCATTTCTGACGGAGGGAAACTCTTGTTCAGCGGCTGACGTCCTCGTTGCTCTCCGCTCGAGGTCCCCTAAGTAGTTTCCAAGTATCCGCGCAGCGTAACACTGCACTCGCTCCTTTTTTGATAAGTTAACTTTCGGATAACGCCAACTGTTCTTCGCCCCCCCCCTCTCTCTCTCTCTCTCTCTCTCTCTCTCTCTCTCTCTCTCTCTCTCTCTCTCTCTCTCTCTCTCTCTCTCTCTCTCTCTCTCTCTCTGAGTCGAATGAGAGGGAAAGTTAGAGGGAGCGGCCCATTTGTGCCAACCAGATTGTTTTCGAGCGATCGGGGCCAGAGTAGAAGCGAGAGATATGGAGGGTCAGCGGGAAAGTTCCAAGACCTATTCATCATATATTGTTGTAGGAACACGTGCTCGCGTAGTTTGTGCTTATTATCGTTAATCAGCGTCGCCTTGGGAGCGCCTTGCACGCGCGCGGGCGCACACAAACACACGCCCCGCCACGCCCACAAGCCACGCCCACATGCCACGCCCACATGCCACGCCTCCCGAATAAGGAAATCATGCAGAAGGAACTTCCCGCGCGTGCGACGGACATAAAAGAAACTTGATAGGTATGTTCGCGAGGATGCCTCTGATATCGAAATTCCGCTTTGACGCGGCCAAATAAATAAATAAGGAATTCGCTTCTCCAGTGAACACGCAAGCCAAAAAGGGTTTTGGATCGTTTTGGATGCTACATCAATTACTCTTTTGTGCACTCAGCACACGTGCTGATTGAGGCAGAAGTCAGCACTGCACAATTTGTTTTCTTGATTTTTGTTGTTGTTTTTTTGTGATATCGTCCATTGGACGAGAGCTCGCCAAGCTAGACAGACATCCCTGTCAGCCTTACCTCCGCCAGCCGTGCTGCTGAATGAAGCCGTAGTATAAGAGTTCCGAAATAGAAGTAGTGCCACACTCAGGAAGCGTCGGCGCGGTGCCGTTCCACTGCCGGAGCGGCGCTGGGCTGCACTGGGCTGCGCTGGGCTCGCCGGACGGCCGGAAATTAAAAGTCGAGTGGGTTGCCGATATACGTCTCTGGGCGTGCGTCATTGCCCGCCCGGCAGCCCCGCCCGGCACGGCAGCCCCGCCCGGCGTGCTCCGCCCGCGCTTCGCACTGCCAGACAATTTTGAAAGTCTCTTCTCGACAACATGCTGTGTATTTATTACCATTACCTTTATTTATTTGTTGTTTCTGGAAGCGCCATGTTTGATAACGTACGGGTGCCGTATTGTTTGTGACTGTGGGCCAGGGGCCATTGTGTGACCTTCCTGCTCTACATTTTTCTGCATACTCCACCCCAGCCCACACCCCGACGTCCCCACCTCTCTCTCTCTCTCTCTCTCTCTCTCTCTCTCTCTCTCTCTCTCTCTCTCTCTCTCTCTCTCTCTCTCTCTCTCTCTCTCTCTCTCTCTCTCTCTCTCTCTCTCTCTCTGTCTGTCTCTCTCTCTGTCTCTCTCTCTGTCTCTCTCTCTCTGTCTCTCTCTCTCTCTCTCTCTCTCTCTCTCTCTCTCTCTCTCTCTCTCTCTCTCTCTCTCTCTCTCTTTCTCTCCCTCTCCTGGGGTGCATCTCACCAGGGGGGGGGGGGGCCTTCCTCATCTCCCTCTCTTTATTTACGGGGGCTCCGACTCCTTATGGTGCTCGTCGCCACGCCCCGCCCGGCCCTGCCCAGCCCAGCCACGCCCCCGCGTGATACAAACGGGTTCCCCATGCTGGGCAGGTACGCCACCGAGCGCACATGAATATTCTCGCATCCGCTTGTCCCATTTCCGTGCGGGCCGGTCCAGGGCCTCTGCACCTGTTCGTCCACCGAGACCCCCCCCCCCCCCCACGACAACGCACCTGTGCGGCTGTATGATTCGGCCCTCCCACCGCTCGTTCCCACACATATTGAGACCACACCTGCTGGCAGGGCTGCGCGCCCATATGCCGGCAAGCGGCGGAATAATAGTAGTATTCAAAATAATAATAATAATAATTAATTTCACATTATTTTTATTACTAGCCCCTTTTATTAAAAAACAATTGACGCATCGTTTTTACGGCCCTCGGATTACGCTCCTGTACAGCAGCAAGGCGACACGTCCCCGCGGAAAAGGATTAAGCCGCGGCAGGGAGAGGACACGGCGAGCTCTGCGGAGTGTTTGTGTGGCATTCCGACAACAACTGCGTGTACCACAGGGGGGGGGGAGGGGGGGCACAAAGGTACAGAGGGGGGGCACAAAGGTACAGGCAGGCCTCGCCACAGCTAGCGCCACAGCTAGCGCCACAGCTAGCGCCACAGCTAGCGCCGCCCCCAACGAGACCACTCGCCGTTTTTCCCTGCACAGTTCTAGTGCGCGCACGACGGTGGGGTTCTTGAGAGGAGAGAAGAAGAGTAAGAAGAAGGGAAATAATGTGGTGGGGGGGCTGGAGGGGGTGGCAGTATGAGGCAGGCAGCTCCCTCCCTGCGCTCTTGGACCGAAATCTCTCCCCAATCTTCGGCTATTACAGACAGCGCCGCCGACGCCACACGACACAACGCGAAGGAGGGGGAGGGGGCTTCTCCTTCTAAGTGCGCGGCCTTCAGCAGCAACAGCGCTACGTGCACGATGGCAACAGAGAGAGAGAGAGAGAGAGAGAGAGAGAGAGAGAGAGAGAGAGAGAGAGAGAGAGAGAGGGGGGGGGGTCGTAGTCGCGGCACCGATTTGGCACACGGCACAGACTCGCGCGCGGAATCAGGTAAGCTGAGCGGGCCGCCGGGAGGGTGCCGCCGAGGCCGCCGCCGGTGTCCCTCGGTCGTCCGTCAGTGTGTGCGCGCGTGTGCGTGCGTGCGCGCGCGCGTGCTGTGGCAATCGTGCGCACGCCGCACTCAATAATAAATTTGCCCCCAAGGTTGGAGCCTCGCCCGGAGCCTCGCCCGGAGCCTCGCCCGGAGCCTCGCCCGGAGCCGCGGCCCGGAGCCTCGGCGCCGTCTCGCATGTGCGACGCACCGGTGGCGGTGCTAAGGCGGTATCGTCTCTAAAAGTAAAGCACCCCGGCGAGACCTCCGTCGGAGCAGCCGGAGCCGCCGGAGCCAGGCCAGGCGACGCCAGGCGACGCCGGCCATGCAAACGGTTGGCACGGTTGCCGCCTGACTCCAGGTCCTCCGGGTCCTCCGGGTCCTCCGGGTATCCCCAGACGTGTTTTCTACGGTACAGAGGGACCGTAGGAGTGTGTGTATTTATGTTCATTTTTTTCATATTTTTTTTCCTCCGCGTGGCACGTCGCATTCACGTATGCGAGAACATTTTCTGTTTTGTTTTTTGAAATACTAAAGCGGCGAATAATAACAGCAGCAGCGTGGAGACAGGTACATGCGTTACGGCGGTGGGGGAGAACAGCGATAAAGCCCAACAGACCGGGCGCGGGGAATGAAAATTTGCAATAATAAGGAAGTGCGGATGGCGAGAGAACAGGCACAATCAGCGACGCACACACGCGCGCGCACACATTCAGGCAGGACATAACACGGCGTGCGTTGTGCTGCGGCAGCGGTGGCAGCGGCGGCAGTATCCTCTCCGCCCACTACCAACCGTTTTGACCGAACAATGTCCTGCGCGTTTGGTAAGGTCTGATTACTTCTAACTGGTTGCGCTGCCCGCTGCTGCTGCTGCTGCTGTGGGCCACAGACCCCACCCCACCCCTCCCCAGCCCCACCCCCCGCCCGGGGGCACATACACCCGCCAGGCCCACCGTACGTCCGCCCCCCTATGAAGCTGTAAATAAGCTTTGTTGCTTTACAACGCCCTACAGGCATATGCGTCGCCCCCTCTCTGCGTCCTGCGGGAGTACACCCCCTGGATGAATGCCTGGTGCCGCCACTCTCTCTCTGTCTCTCTCTGTCTCTCTCTCTCTCTCTCTCTCTCTCTCTCTCTCTCTCTCTCTCTCTCTCTCTCTCTCTCTCTCTCTCTTGTTCACTGACCTTGCTCGGTGACGTCACACAGTGCACCGCCCGGACCTCCCCGGAGCCAACCAGAGCGCCGTAACTGGCCACCCTGCCCCGCTGGGTTGGGTTACGCCCGTGCTGCCTCCGCCACCGCCGCAGCCGCCACCTCGCCTGGCACTATTGTTTTCCGGACGAGCAGAGAGATGGCCACGCGCTAAAGAGAGGGAGGGACCGAGAGATAGAGAGTGGGAAATGTACACGAAAATCGAGACGCAGGAATTCCGTGGGTTTGATCAAAAGAAGTCGTTTTGATCAGGCGTTTTGACCAGAAGTCGGAAAGGTCAACTTAAATCGAACAGTCGATAGCATCTCGATTTTCTTTAGTCGGCGATTTTATTTTGCTGAAAGTGTATGTTGGCTGCCGAAATTTTTTTAACACAGCAGTAGCTTCGCACAAAACATATGTGTTTATTTCTCCTCTTTTTGTTTCGCGGGGCAAGAGAGATCGATTGGCTGTAACGGCGGCTAAAGTACAACGAACCCGGTGCTGGCACTTTATTACTATCGTGATTATATGCCGTGCGGCGCTGTGTTGGGATGCATCGTTTGCTGATGGCCCCCCGGGGAGTCCGCAGAGACGATTCCAGTGCGTTCCCAGCATCGCAGCTGCTGCTGCTGCTGCTTCTGCTGCTGGTGGTGGTGCTGGTGCTGGTGCTGCTGCTGCTTCTGCTGCTGCTTCTGCTGCTGGTGGTGATGCTGCTGCTGCTGCTGCTGCTGCTGCTGCTGGTGCTGCTGCTGCTGCTGCTGCTGCTGCTACCGCTGCGGGGGGTCCGCACGGCCGGTCCGGCACGGAGGCAGAGTGCCTTGTCCAGCAGTTTAGGGGGCAGTGAAAACCAGCCCGCCTGAAACTCGACTCTCATTTTACATGTAGGGTCAGGATGGGGTGAAAGCAAGGGGGAAATCACTCGTGAAATCCTGTGTACAAAGTCACAGAAATGCACCCGATTCTGCGTTCTTACCAGACTTCTAGATCAGATTAAGCATTTACGGGCTGTCATTCGTCCGAGAACGGCCATAAAAAGTTCAAAATTTAAACAAATATGGGCCGCCGTCCTGTGAAATCCTTTTAAATCCTGAAATCTGTGTACGAATTTCGGTCGAGTGATTCCCCCCTCGGGTGAAGCCCAGTTCAGCTTCTACCCCCCCCCCCCCAAAAAAAAAAAATTCACGTTGTATTTAAAACCGTGCGAGTGAAATTATAGTGAGTGAATGACTGAGTCAAAAAAAAACTACAGTATCAAACTCTAGCCAGTATTTGAACTCGCGAGGCACTCTCCCTTTTGAAAGGCTGCAATCTTTTTTCAGCATCACTTAGTCCACTTTTTTCTATTTTTCGATAAATCGTGGTTTTTGTGACCCCGTCCGTAGAGCCGTTCCCGGCCCCAGTGGGAGAGGAGGGGGGAGCCCACTGCGTTTTATACCGAAATGGATCGTGCGCGACCTCATTTCGAGATGGGCGCGTATGTACCCCGTTCTGACAGAGTTGAGCCGAACGGGTACGGAGAACTTGTTAATGAGTGCCCGCTGCCCGCTGCCCGCTGCCCGCTGCCCGCTGCCCGCTGCCCGCTGTCCGCCCCGATGGTCCACTCTGGTCTCTGGTCCGCAGGCTGACGTCCACACAGCGCGTCCGGCCCGGGGCTCTCGTGCGACACCATGACGGACTGTTATTTTATCCTTGGGCATTGAGCATGAGGTCCGCTCTGTTCTCGGCTGGGCCTGGCAAGGCCTACTGGCAACAGTCCTGCCTGCCTGCCTTGGTGAGGTCCGGTCCGGTCCGGTCCGGCCTGCTGGCGGAGCCCCGCGCTGATACACGGCCTGCCTGGCAGTGCCTGGCACATCGGGCAGCCCAGCCCGGCCCGGCCCGGCAGCAGGCCGCCCGTTTCCTCATGGCTTCTCATGGCACGGCCCATGGCCCGCCTTTGCCGACTCATTATTCCAGCTCTGCTGCCATCCCTTACGCCGCGCTGTGTAGCCAGCCTCCCTCTGCCCGGCCTCTGCCCGGCCTCTGCCCGGCCATGTGACGTGCGTGTTTGCGGCCGTGGTCAAGGCTGTGGAGGGGTCGTGAAGGCAGCAGCGTGCGTGCCGTGCGTGCCGTGCGTGCCGTGCGTGCCGTGCGTGCCTGTGCCCGCCACGGGACCGACGTGCGCTCATCTGGGCGCGGGGCCCGGCCCGATAGCTGGCTACGCAGCCGCGTCCAAATTTCTCATCTCTGGCGTACTTTGCCGCTACAGGTGTTGTGCCCGGGCGATTGCCTTATCTCTGCGCGCCCCCGCGGCCCCCACGGCCCCCCGCAGCCCCCGCGGCCCCCCGCAGCCCCAGCACTACCTAGCGTGGGGGACAGCGTTGCTCGTTTTGCCGACGTCTTGGCGGCGGAATTCATCAGCGGTATCAGCCTCATATCTGGGCGGGAGCAAGAAGTATGCCGGCGAGGTGGGGGCGAGAGATACGGCGCCGGCAGGGGGAGATGAAGGTCCCGGAGGCCCCGGGACTAGCGGTGCTGGCGGGGACCAGCTGCCATCGGGTGCCGTGCTTGGGAGCTTGCCGCTGTGCGGGGCTGGCGACGCCGCCACCCCCTGTGAGTGCCAGCTCTGCAGAGGGAGACGGAGAATACGGCCAGAGGCAAAGCAGAAGGCCTCCGCCGGACCGGGCCGAGGACCGACAACGTATCGAAAGAAAAAGAGGGCGAAACGGGTGCGTCTTCGAATACGGAGGGCGGCCACTGTCGGCCACCGTGGGCCCCCGTTGGCCCTACGGGTCCTCCCCTCCCCGACAGTCCCGCGGGGCGGCTGGGACACCTCAAGCGCTATTGCCCCCCGGCCCGGCCACCGCCGTGCCCCTCCCCGTGTAGATCATCCCGAAACTGCGAAGAAATGATAAGTAGGCCCCATGTGGCCCCCAAGGTCAGCATGACGAAACGGAGGGGTCGCCGGGGCGGGGGGCGGCGGGGGCCCTGGGAGGGGCGGGGCCAGCAGCCGAGAGGTCTCCTGTATAGGAGGAAAAGTGTGTGTCCTCTGCTCTGGACCATCACGGGCCATTTCCACGAGTGCGGTGCGGATCCCATACACTAACTTTTGCCCGGCGATTGGCCGCCGTTTCGGAGATGTACACACACACACACACACTCACACACACACACACAGTGTATCTGCAGTGCGCGATGTAACCATCGACCGCGTTTCTGCGGCCGACTAGCCCAACACGTCATCGGCGTAGGAAGGGACTGGGCGGGGGAGGAAGAGGCGGTGAATGTCAGTCGTGGACGCGGTGCCGGTGCGGGGGCCGTCGCGGACGTGCCGCGGACCGTGACCCACGTAGGCTGTGAATAATCCACCGGCGGCCAGGTCCGGCCGGGTCCGGGCCCCACACCAGCAGCGCGGTGAACCGTGACCATGACCCATGACGCCGACAGCCCCTGCCCGGCCCGTGGGCAGCCGGGCCCGACAGGACAGTATAGTTGGCCGCACAGAGGTTCGCATAGGTCGCCGTCGACCCCCCCCCCCCCCTTTTCCCGCGGCCACAGAGTAGCACATAAGGGACTTTGTGACGCGCAGCAAACCGTTGTTGATGGCGAATTCACGCACGAGAGAGAGAGAGAGAGAGAGAGAGAGAGAGAGAGAGAGAGAGAGAGAGAGAGAGAGAGAGAGAGAGAGAGAGAGAGAGAGAGAGAGAGAGAGAGAGAGAGAGAGAGAGAGTTAAAACCGAGTTATGTTGTTGTTGTTTCGTTTGCCCCTCTGTGCGCAGCCCGATGCAAAATAAAACAAAAAGGGTCGGTAAAGAAATGTGGTGACGCGGCGTGACACCATCCGCCCCCCCCCCCCCTAGGCCTCACGCTCGTGTCGGAACAAATTGCTCCGCAGACGCGTGAGGATGAGCGATGGAAAATCTATAATGAACTAGTAAAGCTGCTCACAACACAACGGAATGATGGAGCCTGGGCCGCCGCTGCTGCTGCTAGTGGGGCCGTGCGCCGCCTCTCCGGCTGCCCCGCCCTGTGACAAAATACCGATTCGCAATATGCCCTGCGGGGGGGGGGGGGGGAGCCGCAAGCCACATCCCGATCCCCCATCGACAGCCCGGAGGGCCGTGTACATCAGGGGCGCACGCAATGTCGATCCCTCTTCTCATCCTCGCGTGTCCCTCCCCCCACCTCCCGCCTCTCTCTCACACACTCTCCCCTCTCCCTCCCGGAGCTGTGGTCGCTGTGAGGGATTCGCCCGCTAAAACACCTGCGGCGCAGAAGTCCGGCGGCGTGGGTCTGTCTGCCGGCTGCCGTGCCGTCGCACCCTCCCCGTGCTCTGCACAGCTACAGCACGGCCAGCGCTCCGAGACGCACACTGTTTGAGCCAAAGCGCTCGGGCGGAAAGCTGCCATTTGTGGTCAACCTATGTACCAAGCCGTCCCGTCCCGTCCCCGCTCCGGTGGGTGTGGCTCCTGTGACTGCGGTGCAGGTACAGGCGCCTGGTTAGTGCTGGCTGGCTGGGCCCCGCTAGGCCCCCGCCGGTATATACCCTGTGCCGTGGGGGCGCCTTGTGCTTAACATGGTGCCGGTGCCCGCCGGTGCCCGCAAACGAGGAGGGAGGGATGGTGGAGGGCTAGGGGTCACGGTCTTTGTTTCCCCCATTGTGCCGACGCCCGGCCTCGCTTTGTTGCTCAGCTATTCATCCATCGCGCTCCCTTGGATATATTCGCCCGCAAACCACCCCCCACACTCTCCCGCGCCCCCATCGCCCCAACGCAGAGACTTTTTGCCCCCCCCCCCCCCCCCCCCGCGATTTGAGCGCGCGCGCGCGCGGATTGGAGAATCCTGCGGGCGGGAAGGGGTTCATCGAAGACAGGAGGGTGGTGGTATAAATCCGCTCGGAGCCTTTTATTTCTTCATGAGGCTCAGCAATGGTCGGCGCTGTGGTGGCGGATCACACTCGATTTTTCACGGCTCCCCGAGATTATTCGTGTTGTTTCTTTCGAGGCCCGCAGCCCGTTTCCGCGTCCTATCGAGACAAATAATAGAAATGGAGTCCTTACTCGGCCAGTGCTGGATCTAGGAGCGGCTTCAGGGGGGAGGGGGCAATGACCTACTTTTTGCCTACTTACAGGCCGGTTGCCGGTTGCCCACGGAGGGTCAAGAGGAGAGTTGTCCCCCCCCTTCAAATCCGCCACTGCCCCGGGCTGGTCACCAGAGCTGTCGGGACCGGGGGCTTATTTGGGGCTCCGTCAGAGACACCCTTGGCCCGAGCTGACAGCAGCGGGGCAGACCAGGCTTGAACACGAACTCAGCCAACTCTCTGCTTATCTGGCGCGACAAGACAACGGCCATTACGTAAAGACGTTGTTGATTACGTAAAAAAAAAAGCGGCAGAGGCGTGTTTTTGGCACCGCAGACTGGTCGGCAGCCAGGTGATCTCAGCACTCACCGCGGCAAACTGGGGAACTGCTGCGGGCCCCCAGGCCCCCCCAGGCCCCCTGGAGATGGAGACAGCCCAGACGAGGCCGGCAGGGGCACCGGCTCCCTCCTTCCCCCACTTCGTCTTCTTCAGCTTGCCACTGCTCTGCCTGATTTATTTTTCTCATCTTTTCTTTTCTCGTGTGCGTTGTCAGAGCCGGGCGCCCCGTGTTTTCGTCCTTGTCTCCCCCCATCTCCCCCCCCCTCTCCTGTTTTACTCCCTTTTTTCCCTTTTATTTATCGGCTTGTCATTATCCAGTACGGCCTGTCTCCATGTCTTCAGAACAGCTTTGCGGCGCTCCAAAAAAGAAAAGGGGACGTTTTATTTTATTCCTTTTCCCCCTTTTCTCTTTGGCCGCGCGGGATAATCTAAGGGGCCGTGGTGATCTCCTCAGATTAAGCGCAAAATTTCGATGGGGGGGGGGAGGACCGGCAAGAGACAGCGACTAAACGTGAGGACGGGCCGGAGGCCGGAGGACCCCAGCGCGGGGCACAGCGGCAAAAATGGAGACCCGCCGCGGCTCAGCGTTTTGACATGACGTGTGGGCGTGGGCACACAGCAGCGCTTCTGCACGTTAAGCAGGGCAAAACACGGCGTCCCCCGGGGCGGGACGGGACGCCTGCGGCGGTATGGCAGGCCGAAGTGGGATTGTGCGGCCATTCTTCCCCAACCGACAAAACCCCCCTCGGCTCGGCTCGGCTCGGCTCGGCTCCGCCGGCACACTGCTGTTATGAGTGTAGGCGACGTTTTAATGGCCGTGGTGGGTCACTCTCTCCCACTCCCGGCTCCCGGTCCTAGTCCACTCCGGCAGGGGTTAGGCCACGTCTTTGCGGGCAGCGCAGGGGATTCGGGTCCCCAGCAGCAGCAGCAGCAGCAGCAGCAGCAGCAGCAGCAGCAGCAGCAGCAGCAGCAGCAGCAGCAGCAGCAGCAGCAGCAGCAGCCCGCCCGGCGCAGCCCAGCCCGCCTTGTGGCGCTTTTAATTTTCTTTCTCTCGCCGCCCTTCGTTTCCGCCCGAAAGAACTACCGCCGGTGTCTGCCGCTAGGCCGCTGGGCCCAAGAGAGTGCAGCCCCGCCGAGAGCCTCAATTTAGACGGAGGCTTCTCAGCAGGGCTCATGTTCCGCGGAAATCCGTACCATATGCGATGCCCCCAAAATTTACACTTTTCGGGGTAGACATGAGAAAAGGGGCGCCATCTCACCTCAAGTCGCTTCTGAATTTCCTCCACCCCCCCTCCCCCCCATTTCCCCCGGGTGTACAGTGTCGCATGTTTTCGCCCCAGAAAAACGTCAAACGACAGAGCCGCCGAGCGCCTGCGAATGCGTGGGTAGGCCAGCCCGCACAACACGCGTGCACGCAACAAGTCATAGTTGCCTACCCAGCAGGCGCTATCTGTGCTCAGACTCTGGCCTGGCTTGCGACAGTATCGTGATGATGGCCAATCTTCGAGCCCCAAAGGCTTGCGTGTTTCATAAGACGGGCCCGCAGACCAGTGAGGGGAGCGCTGGGGCCTCTGGCTGAGGCGGGTCCTGAATACTCATTCCGGCCTACGCGGTCTGGTCCCCAGGGCGGTATAGGCGCAGCCGGTCCGAGTCTCCCCTGAGGCAGCTGAGTCAACAGCCCGTTCCAATTACACAGAAACTAAGCAAGCAATTTAGCGATCGGAGAATGAGGAAAAGGGATTGGCGCCCGGTTTTACCAGAGGAATGCTTGTGCGGTGCGCTCTAAGTGAATGGGACAGCGCACTGCTAATGCACACCCCATCGGGGGCGGGAGGGGGCGGCGCCACGAAAGTGATTTGGCATCGGCGAGCTACACGCGCGGCTGATATGCGTAACATGAGTCCATAATATCGAGCAAAATGTCCATCCGCGTTCCCCATTAAAGCGCTGTGGACGGGATTAGCCCCGCGGGGGGAGGCAGGATCACGCCCCCTGGATACCCCCCGCCGCGCCCCGCCATGCCCTGCTCCGCCCCACCGCGCCCCGCCACGCCGCGCCACGCCCCACCCGTACAAACACACAGACATAATGATAAGTCCCCTCGTTTTTCGACAGCGGACGCACATTGGGATCGGATGGGAGAGCAGAGCCGGGGGGGACGACACGGGTTCGGAGCAAATAAAACAAAAAGAGAGAGGGAGAGAGAGAGGGAGAGAGAGAGAGAGAGAGAGAGAGAGAGAGAGAGAGAGAGAGAGAGAGAGAGAGAGAGAGAGAGAGAGAGAGAGAGAGAGAGAGAGAGAGAGCGGTCGTCAAAGGTCCTTCTTTTTTTTTTCCTCTTCTATTCGGAGGTGAATCTGTAAAAAGCACAAATAATTCAAGTGCGTGCAAAACGGCGTGGTGGTCGATATGGACTTAAAGATGGCATGCAACAGTGTTTGCGAAGGGAACAGCGCAGAGCAACACCCACCCGGGCAGGCGGTGGCACGGCGGCACGCCAAGCGGCAGGCCTGCTGCAGTTGTATTCAGCCGGATATCTAAAGCGCGCGTCCGGCAGCAAAGTAAACAGGGACGGGCAAAAACGCGAGGGGCTTTTAGGAGCACCCGAGGGATATCCCGGGGCCGGCCGGAGCCGGCAGGGTTCTCTTCGGACTTGCGGCGGATTCGTCAAACAGGACCTGCTTCCCGCAGCAACGAGCCGACGCGCACCTACCGCGAGCGTGCACTCCGCTGCTGCACGGAGCCATGCGCCGCAGCTTTCTTCTCGGCCGGTTTTTGTTGACAATTTTTATGTTTTTTTTTCTTTCTTCTTGAAACGTTGCAGACGCGCCTTACGTATCTTATCCGTCTTTCATGAAGGTCGTCTTTCTGGCGGCACAACGACCAGAGGCCAGAGGCGCTGATGAACGAGGCGTCTTGGTGGTCGGAGGGGCTGCTGTGTGCCGGGCTGTGCTCTGTGCCGGGCTGGGCTGGGCGCCGCTGGGCCGGCCGCACTGGCTTTGTGCGCGTCCACATACACCACGCAGCGCTGCGGCCCGCCTGGCTGTGAGCCGGATTGTGGGCCCCCGCCAGCCCCCGCCAGCCCCCGCCAGCCCCCGCCCGCACAAAGGACTACAGCAGGCCACCGTAATTTGAACCCGAGGAAACGGCCCGAAACCCCACAGCCGAGCCGAGACGGGCCGGGACGGGCCGGGCCGAATGAGTTCGATGCTCCGACATCGCCATCAACGCTGTATGCCAACGGAGCAGAGCCCAGAGGCCTGGCTTGGCCCTGGCGCTGAGGGCCTCTAGCCCACTGCGTTTTTGTTGTGTAGTTTCTTGTCTATGCTTCCGGGCCGCCGCTCGTTCCCAACCCCGGAGAAACTCCTAAGGATCCCCCCCCCCCTCCTCCTCGCGCTGCCCAATCAAAGACGAGAGCAGGCCCCCTCCCCTTTCCTCCCCCCAAATCAAACACATCCCACACCTCACCTCAATCTCCCACATCCACCCTCCCCGCCCCGTCCGCTCCTCCCCATACCGCCGGCCCCTTTCTTGTTGTGATTCGGAGCCAAGAAGGCGCAGACAGACAACATCACGGCAAAGACCCCCCCCCCCCCCTCCCCCGCGTTCTCCTCCGGGTGCCGCGCTGCTCCCTGTGTGGTCGGGAGTAAGAGGGGGAGGGGGATATGATTCGCTGCGGTGCGAGGGGCCACCGTCGTCGTGTGTGCCCGGTAGCAAAACGTGAACCGCAGAAACTTTCGTGGATGTCCAATTCAGATCCGATCACATTCAGGGAAAGAGGCCGCGCTGACTGAAGCGGCTGAAGCAGTGACTGAAGCGGGTGAAGCAGCGGCTGCACCAGTGACTGAAGCGGCTGAAGCAGCGACTGAAGCGGCTGAAGCAGCGACTGAAGCGGCTGAAGCAGCGACTGAAGCGGCTGAAGCAGCGACTGAAGCGGCTGAAGCAGCGACTGAAGCGGCTGAAGCAGCGACTGAAGCGGCTGAAGCAGCGACTGAAGCGGCTGAAGCAGCGACTGAAGCGGCTGAAGCAGCGACTGAAGCGGCTGAAGCAGCGACTGAAGCGGCTGAAGCAGCGACTGAAGCGGCTGAAGCAGCGACTGAAGCGGCTGAAGCGCGCGGGGGAAGAGGGCCTCTCTTGCGATCGGTTCGCAGCTCCCGGCCCGCACTACAGACCAGGGCGACGTAATATTGGTCGCTTGGTTGGCTGGTATGTTGTTTTAGGGCTTACAGCGGGGCCCTCGGCCGCCCTCGGCGGGGCCCTTCATCCCTCAGCGGCCGCCATCTTGGCCGCCGCACGCCCTCCGTGCGCCTTAAGGCTCTGCTGCTCCGCCCTCATGAGATACCCTTGCAAATCCCCGCCGAGCCGCCCCCGGTTGCCCCCAGCAGCCCTCGGCCGCCCCCGGCCGCAGCCGGCGCCGCCCCCCGCCCGCCCCGAATCGGTCGCCCCGTCTGCCTATTTGGCTCGGCGGCCTTTACATGCGCGGGGAAATCCCGGCGCGCTTGGGAACAAAAGTTGAACCCTTCGGTGCAGTAGGCGATGAAGAGTCGGGGGCCGTTAGCTGGTGGCGCTGGCTGAGGGCGCTGGCTGGGGGCGCTGGCTGGGGGTGCTGGCCGGGGGCGCTGGCTGGGGGCGCTGGCTGGGGGCGCTGGCCGGGGGCGCTGGCTGGGGGCGCTGGCTGGGGGCGCTGGCTGGGGGCGCTGGCCGGGGGCGCTGGCTGGGGGCGCTGGCCTCGGCCGTGGAGTGCGGTGCTGCCCGTGCTACGTTCAGAGGCCGACATTAGCTGTGAAAAGTTTTAGCCACGCCTCGGCTGCCTCGGCTCGCCGGGCCCGCCGCACGACACACACATGTCCCAATCGGCTCCGGCTGCCCTTGAGGCTGTCCCGCCCTCCGCCCCCGGCCTCCGCCCCCGGCGGCCGGACCCGTCCCATAACGCCAGGCAACAACACTGTAGTGAGTGTGCTGGGAGCGAGCATAGCGAGTGCGTCTGGGTGTGCGTAGCGTGCGTGTGTGTCTGTTGTCAGCTTTGTGCCTACACATAGTGTCTAATTAACCGTATAGCTACTTTGTGTGTCGTGCCAGTGTACGGTTGTGCGTCCCGTCTGTGCGTGTGAGAGAACCCAACTCATACCGGTCCGGACCCTTTGCTTCCACGCAGGCCCTGCGTGGGCAAAAATAATGTTTTAAAAAATATCAGACGAAACCGGGACGAAACAGATGGCACAGTAAGTGGTGGTGGTGGTGGTAGTGATGATGGTGTTGGTGGTGGTGGTGGTGGTGGTGGTGGTGGTGGTGGTGGGTGGTGGTGGTGGCGGTGGAGATGGTGGTGGTGGTGCGGGATGCGTAACGGACTTGCAGTTATTACGCGTGTTCCCCCCGCGGTTGGAAAAAGGGGGTCGAAGAGAGGAAGGGGGGAATGGGGGCGTTGCGGTAGCGGCAAATGACCTTTGTTACAAATTGGGCCATCATCAGAGGCCCGGGCCGGCAGTGAGCCGGCTGGTGCATGGCGGGGGCGGAGCAGGGTGGGGGCGGGGCGGGGGCGGGCGGGGGATAGCGAAGCAGTTCATCATAGGCCGCCAGGCGGCTGATTGAGGGCGGGATGAGACACAACACGTTAGGCCCTAAGCGGGCCCATCACAGAGGCTGTCGGAGCTCCGAGAGCGCGGCGCAACGGGGCCGTTCTAACAGCATCAGAGCGACAGACGACGGGGGAAGGCGTAAGACGGCGTGTGCTGACCAGATTTTTTGTTGTGTTTTCCAGGTAACATTCCGAGGCCGTGAAGCCGGTGACTGAAATCAACATGAGGATCGGGCTCGTCATATGTGCCACCCTGCTCGGTAAGAAAATGCGTCTGTTACGTGCGGCCTTCTCTAGTTAATCTTCTGAATAAACAAACGAAAGGAAAAAAAAAGGGAGATTTTTCGCTGGATCATTTGTGATGTGGCTGGTGTTGGGCGGTGTTGGTGTTGTTCATGAGCTTAAGGGTGGGGGAGGCGCAGGGCTTACAAAGTCTTATAAACGCCAAAGTCGATTGCCAAACACGATATGTTTTATTTACATTAGGAAGCCGCCCCGCGTGTGAGCCGGAGCGTACAGCTGAGCGCAGTTTTCTTTTCCTCTTTCACATCGGAGCGGGACGTGATATTTTAAACGCTGTTCACTGTACAAAAATAAAAATACACGTCGAAGACGAGAGCGGCGGCAGCCATGCTATGACGCACATCTGAGATGTATTTTTGGAACGCGACGGTACGCGGTATATCGGCACCTGCCCCCCCGCAGGAGTCTGCCGAAGTCATGATGAAGGCCCTGTGGCGGTACATGTACCCAGAGGTGCCCGGAGGTGCCGGAGGTGCTTGGAGTTGCCCTGGGCCTGCTGCCAGTCGGTAGTGATGTAGGCAGGGACCGGGCCCGGCCTGGCTACACCGAGGGGCCGCATCGAGCCCAAGACCCTCAGCACCCCGCTCGGCTGCTCTTTTGAATTACCTTTCAGCGCGCGCGCGGCGCGGCAGCCGCTCGCTCACTCACTCACCCCTTTCCCCCGCTCCATCTCTACCCCCTTCTTTCTCCCCCTATTCCGGGAACAGCATTCTCGCAAACGCCTTCTTCGTCTTCGTCATCTTCTTGTTTACGTTCTCTCTCTTCTTGTTTACGTTCTCTCTCTCTCTTCTCTCTCTCTCTCTCTCTCTCTCTCTCTCTCTCTCTGCATCATTCTTAGCCTTTCTTCTTCACTCCTCTCTCTCCCTTCTCTTCGCCAACCCGCGGGAACATACGAACTTGTCGCAAGAACACCCCCTCCCCCTCTCTCCGCCATGTTAAAGTTGCTATGCTGCTACTAATATTCTGGAGGTATCGCAGGAGCGCGCCTCCGTCACCTCACTGCGCCTTTAGTTTTAATTAACAGGGGAATGCGTGGCGGAGTCGTCACGCACACACACACACACGCACTCGTGACGAGCCGACGAGACCAGCCCACTCTTGTGCTGGCTTAGTTCGAATTTTCTCCAAGTCATGCCTCCAACACTGCACACCACCGTGTTTATTGTGTGATGTATTTACACTCGCCTACGTCGCGTTCGAGCTTTAAAAAGACACACACGCACGCACGCAAAAAGAAAACGAAGGCTGACGGGGTTTCCCCTCCGCCGGTATATGACTGGCGGAATTTTAGTTTCCTTCGTCGGCATCCGCGGATCGACCCACATTTAAAGGTGCCGGCGGCGGTGTCGGTTCTCGGGAGAAGTGCTGACCGTTGTGCGATCTTGACCTTCCCAATCAGGCTGGTCAGCAGTCGGGGGGCCTGCCATGATGGCCGGCCGTGGGCTGTGTGTGTGTGTGTGCTTTGGCCCGGGGCCAGAGCGCCCGCCATGGACTCATGTCGGTGGGCAGGCAGGCCACCGCAGTTATTCCAGGGCTCATTCAGTCGTCTCAATTTTCTTTTCGATCTCTCATTCGCTGTTGGACGGGGGTGGGGTCCACGAAGGGGAAGTCTCATTGGCAAGCCAAACACCGTCCCTCCGGGCCCTCCGGTCCCTCCGCCCTGTTCTATGTCCCTCCTCCCCCTCCCTGGGTTTCACCTTGGCCGTTCATCTCATCGGTCGGGCCGCACGCACACCGCCGGCACCGCCCGGGACAGTGAAGGATCCCCCGCGCGCACAGCAGCCGCCCTGCGTTTGCTGTGCGCATTCAGAGCCTCTAGCGGAGACAAAGCGCGGCCCGGTATTATGGACGTGGCTATTGAATCACGGCCGATTGGAAACACATTCTCGCAGAGCTCCGCAGAGCTCCTGACAAGCGAAAAGGGGGCGCCAGGCGGCGGCGCCTCACCGTGTCACCGTGCCAAGGGGGACGGGACGGGACGACGGGACCGAGACCGTGATAGGGACCCGGCGACAAATCCAGTTTCATGCTGGCGAGGCGACGGACAGAGGGAGAGAGACAGAGAGATGGACGACAAACACTCAAGGTCGAAGGAGGGACAGAGAGAGATAGCGGCCGTCGCGTGTTTTGTCAAACGTTGCGAGGCAGTAGCAGCAGATGCTCTTTTTGCATCCCTTTACTTTGCATGTGCTATTCGTGAGCACAAAAAAAGGGGCGAGCGCTGTGCAGAATCTGGCGTGCCCATCTCTTATCTGTGCCGTGATTGGCGTCGCCGGCCGACAGGTCCCGGCCCTCCGGGTGTCAGTGACCAGTCAGTGACCAGTCAGTGACTCGTGAGGATCAGGCGGCGCGCTGCCCGGCACGGCGGCACGGCGGCACAGCCCCCGCGCATCCTCCCGGAGGGGACGGCGGCGGACCCGAGGGGGTAGCTTTTCAAAATCGCGAAACCGATCGATAAACGACGCCCGTTACCGGTATAAATTGCAGTCGTTCGTCTTCGTTCCCGCCGTGGCAGTTACTTTGAATGCCCGGGCATCACAGGGGGCGGGCGAGGGGACGGCGGTGTCCCGTGGGGGCGGCGGGGGCGGCTGCCGTGACTGGTGGCCCGGGGGCGGCCGAAGGCGAGGCCCGCCCGGAGCGGGTACGGCACGAAGCCGTCTCTTAACAGAAACTGATGGTGGGCCCTGCGAAGCTGAGCCCTCGGAAGAAATCGGACGGCCCTCCGACCCTGAGCGCTTCGACCCGCTGCGACCCGCTGCGACCCACTGCGACCCGCTGCGACCCGCTGCGACCCGCTGCGACCCGCTGCTGTCCTGGCCGCCGGGTCGGACGGGTCGGTCACTTTGCACAGCCGGCTTGACCTGCCGAATGCGGCGGCGGCGTCCCCATTGATGGATGCCGACTGGCCGGCAGCGGGATCGGGAAGAAAGTATTACCAAGTTTGCTCCCCCCCCCCCCCCCCCCCCATACCCATGCCGCTGCAGACCCATCCGACAAATCTGAACCGTCGGAACAGCGCAGCAGACCATCAGTTAGTGTTATTATTTGGCCCGTCTTTGCGTAAAGTTTGCAGCGGGATACCAAACTACTTGGTCTACTCTTCCATTATTTTTTTTAGAGACGAACGCAGAAAGCGCTTTGAGATTCCTGCGCGCAGTGTGCGGCGAGGGACGGGAGGGAGAGAGCGAGAGGAGAGAGAGAGAGAGAGAGAGAGAGAGAGAGAGAGAGAGAGAGAGAGAGAGAGAGAGAGAGAGAGAGAGAGACAGACAGACAGACAGACAGACAGACAGACAGACAGACAGACAGAGAACGGGCAGAATTTTTTCCCCTGCTTCTTCTTCTGAGTGTAGAAAGGGGAAATGAATAAGCAAATGAGTTGGAAGGCGGTGGGCAAGGAGGCGAGAAAGAGAAAGGAGACGATAAGGCCAGCCCTGATGTCTGACGGTATCAGCGTCCTGATCGGGGGCCCCCCGTTCGCCGTCATTCTCCCCCTCAGCCACAGGGGAGGTCCCCAGAGGTCCCGCCGCCGGGCCCCGCCGCCATGCACTAGACCCTCCTGCTAGCCTCGCGCCGGGCCCCGTCGCAGGACGGTGGCGGCGAAGGCGGCGGTGACTCCTAGAAACGAGCTGCGACAGACACGAACGGAAAGACGCAGGGATGGCAACAGGGCCGCGCGGGGTGGAGGGGGGGGGGCGGACCTGTTCGGCGCGCGCAGGTGAAGAAGGCGCCATGAATTTTCGCGCTTCATTTATCAGAGGGCATTTTTCACCTGCTCCCGGGTCTGTCGCCTGCCCCGCGGACCGTTTAGCGACGTCCGCAGCAGCCGCAGCGGAGGGGAACCGCAGGAGCAGACGGCAACAACAGCAGACTCCACACCGCCGTGTGTGGAAGAGAGGGAATAATCTGACAGAAAAATGAAGAAGTAGGTTACGCATTTCGCATTTTTGCACTTCAAATCTCCCGCGTTCCTTTTGATCAGAAAACGTCATCTGGCCCTAGTTTTGGGATCCTGCCCCGGAGCTCACCCAGCAGGCCGCATATCTTCAGCGCTAAGCTCCTTGTCGTCCAGACTTCATATGTTCATGCTCCGCATATGCTTCACAGCGTCTCACGCAGTAGTCATGTCGACGAGCTGCTGGCATCCTCCACGTGTGGAACGCACCACCCCTCGCAGGTCCCGCGATATATGCCGGAACAATGAGGCGTTGCACGTCAAACATCGCTGGACGGATGGACGCAAATTGTCTGCTCCGGCCCCCCCCCCCCCCCGCTCGCTCTCTACTTGCTCCGTTCTCTCCTCGCCGTTCTCTTTGCTTTTTCGCGCGCTCTGGGGGTGCGCTAATGACGTGCACAATGGCGCCCAGGTGTTGTTGTTGGTGGCGCGGAGCCTGGAGCCCGCGGAGCGGCAGAGCGGCGGCCGCCAAACCCCATCAGTTTGGCAACAAAGGAAGGGGCAAAAACAGAGGCAGCAGCAGCAAAATGAATGTTTTAGAGAGCTGCGCTGATGGCGGCGGAACGGAAGGGGTTGGTAGAGCATCCCGCGTGTCAGCGCCTCGGACGTGACACTGGGGCCTCCGCCTCAGACACTGACAGTCTCTCCTGTGTTCTTTCAGGGTTTGAATACCGCTCCTCAATTATAACCTGGAAGTCCACAGGTGGTGGGATTCCTGAGAAATCTCAGCACGTTTATGCTCCGGTGGTGTGGTCGGTGGTGCTGGGAACATTACTCCTCAGGAAAGCCAGAGAGGTTTTGTTTGAAGGACGGAAGTGGAAGCGAAAAGTGGACGGCCAGTAGTGGTGGGGGTGCATGCAGACCGATACGCCGAGTACCGTGGCTTCAGAGAGAGAGAGAGAGAGAGAGAGAGAGAGAGAGAGAGAGAGAGAGAGAGAGAGAGAGAGAGAGAGAGAGAGAGAGAGAGAGAGAGACAGAGCGCCAGTCCACAAGTACAAATGGCACTTTTTCCTCCTGGCAGAGCCGAAACTCGTCCATGCCTTTTAGACCGCATGCCCTAACTTTCCCGGACCGCGCCGCGCCGGGCAGCCTGCGGGTTCCTTCACCCCTCCCGCACTGTTTACTGCAGGCGCCCTCCCGCTGCACACCGTATAACCTCGATAACCTTGACAGCGAGACCATTTGCCCCCTTCCACCAAATAGTCTCCTTTCTTCTCTTGTCTTTGAATTCAATTTCCGTTTTGCCCCCACCAAAAAAAATACTAATAAAATCAAATATAAAGTGTGGAACGCAGTGGAACGGAACAGAAAAAAAGTCAGCGACAAAAAACAAACGATGCGAAGCATCATGCGTGCGTGAATGGATTGCGTATTAGTGCGCCATATACAGCACGCTCGCGCTCTCTCGCACGCACACACAGCCGCGCGGCGCTGCGCCCACTGTGCCCGGAGGCGTGGCGAGCACCGCTGCGCCGCTGCCCCGACTTCCGTGTTTGTCTTGCTGACGAGTCATATCTGCCTCGCACAATCCCGCTCCGGGCCGCGCTGATCTGCCAGCCGGGCGGCCTCGGCCCCGGCCCTGGCTCTGGCTCTCGCCCCCCGGCCCTGGCTCTCGCCCCCCGGCCACACAGGTTTACATTTTTACCCCCTCCCTGCTGGGCCCTGCTGGGCCCCACGACCCCTCACACAGCGCCGCACCGAATCAAGTCGAATCTACTCCCTTTTACGACCCGGGGGGCGTTTTCATCGTCCGCGCCAGTGTGTAGGGAAAGCAGGCCTCGGCCGCCGACGGGACGGGATGGGGGCGGACGGGGGCCTCGGCGGTGCCGATCGATGTTTTCGACGGCGGTCATGAAAACGGGCTGACACGAGCCGACTGGCCGGCAGCCCCCGGGCACCTCTCCGGGCACCTCCGGGCACTTCTCCGGGCACCTCTCCGGGCACTCCGGGCACCTCTGGGTACTTCTCCGGGCACTTCTCCGGGTACCTCCGGGCACCTCTCCGGGCACCTATCCGGGCACCTCTCCGGGCACCTATCAGGGCACCTCCGGACACTTCTCCGGGCACCTCCGTGCACCTCCGCGCACCTCCAGGCACCTCTCCGGGCACCTATCCGGGCACCTCTCCGGGCACCTATCCGGGCACCTCCGGACACTTCTCCGGGCACCTCCGGGCACCTCCGGGCACCTCCAGGCACCTCCCCGGGCACCTCTCCGGGCACAATCCGCATCTCCTTCATCTCATCATCCCCCACTCTCTCTGAAGCCAAACACACGGTGTGCCTTATGGATACAATAGGGGCCTTACTCGCTTCTTCCGACCCCCCTGGGGGTCATAAACTTGACGTGTTCAGTTCGCGTACAGAGTTTTACTGCGCACGGATTCATGTCCGTTTCAAGGCAGAGTATTTTGTTTTGCGCCGCTTTCTTTCCTGTCTGTTTTTTTTTCCTACACCCAGCGACCAGCCGTTGACATGTCAGGAACGGTCGATGCACAAGAGGGTCGACTTCCCTACCGAAACCCGCGCGGTACCAACAGAATCACGTTGCAGTTGTTTGTGTTGGGGAGTTTCCTTTTTATGCAGCCGGGCCGGGCCGCTGGTCGGCATCTGTGGGAGGCTGGCGGCGCCTGGCGGCCAACAAGCCGGACCCGCAGGTCAGGCCTGGTCAGGTGTGCGGCACGTCCCAGGAAGTGCGGCCATAAGCAAAGGCTTAGGCCCGCAGCGGGGGGCCGGAACACCTGAAGCCGCTCGGCAAAACTTTGGCGCAGCAGGCGCCGCTACAAAACCGCAGGACCCGTCGCGCTTCGGCCGCGCACGGACACTGACACACACACACACACACACACACACACACACACACACACACACACACACACACACACACTCTATCTACAGTCTCGGTAGAGCAAGCTTTTCCCGTGCTCCAGTACTAACACACTGTCCTTTGCATGGGAGCTGGAGTGGAGTGGGTTTTTGTTGTGAGAGGGAGCAGCAGAGAGGAGAATGGTGAGGCGAGATGGAGAAGGAAAGAGAGATAGGGGGAGGGAGGAAGGGGGAGGGAGAAGACGGGCGGGGTGAGTTTGTTTATTTCACCGAAACTTGACCCGCACAAGTAGTTCAATCAGGGCCCGGAGTCTGCCCGGCTGGAGTTATCGGACCTTGGCCCCCCTAGTGGTGGTAGTGGTAGCAGTGGCTGCGGTGGAAGCAGTGGTGTTGCTGTTGTGCCCGAGCCCAGGGCCAAGCGGATTCATTATTCAAGCTGATTTTTCCCGTCTCTTCCGCTTACAATCTTAAATTCGCTCCCCATACACCGGAGTATCCCTTCCGGAAATGGATCTGCTAATTTGAATTTCATTTCTGCGCGAAAACTTGGCCCTCTCTCATGGTTTTATTTTCCTCCCCTTTCTCTCTCCCTCTTTCTCGCGTGCTATCTCCCTCACTCGCCATCTCGCGCGCAGTTACCCATCCTCCTCCCTCCCAATTCCTTTCGAGTGTGAAATACATTTTCCAGCGTGACGGGTACAAGTCCTGTCGGAGTTATGGGTGGTCGTTTCATCACGTCAACGTGTACCCACCGGCGCTGGCTAGAGCTGGCGCCACGCCGACCCGACACCGACCCTGAGTGACCTTGGCAATAACAGCAGAGATAAAGGGGCGCATTAAGAATGGCTCAGGAGGCGGGCTGGAGTCGGGCCACCTCGGCTGACCACCCTCCAGCTGCCCGGAGGCGGCCGGGCCGACTCACGCCGCCCGCTGTCTTTCTCATAACACGGGTGGGTACCGCCAAGCTATGACTACTCCGGCCCTTACGCCAACGAACGACGGACGACAGACTGTAACCACCACTTTCTCACCCCCGACACCACGGGTCCCTTTCTGCGTGCACGCACTGACGAAAAGGGGTTGGTGTTGGTAGCAAAGCCTCAGAGGAAAGAAACAAACACGCACCCGTATGATGATGGTAGTAGTTGCTGTATTGCGGTCTAGGGTTCAAATACCGTCTGCAGAGTGGCGTGCTTTTTTAAAAATTTGTATTGTGCTTCTGTCGTCTCGTATTTAGCAAACCCTTTGTTTCCCGTGCGCGTATATAGCTTAACTGCCGTCGAAAAGTACGGCTTTCCCTCGTCCGGTTGCGCCGTAACGCCTTTCGAAGGCAAAAACAAAAAGAGACGTACAGTACACGCTCTCCTGCGCGGGAGCCGCGGGAGCGTGGCGCGCTGCCGGCTGCCAAACTGACACACTCCGGCCGCTCCGGCTCCGGCCGCTGCCCGCCGCACGATGGATCGCCGCCGGAGCGGATCGCCATCAGTAACGGTGCACTTCATTAGCGGGCCCGGGAAGCGGCGCTCTCTGCGCTCCGGATCGAAGCTGGAGGCGGCGGTGGGAGTGGAGCCCCGGAGCCCAGAGCCCGGAGCCCGGAGCCCGGAGCCCAGAGTCCAGAGCCCGGAGTCCAGAGTCCGGAGCCCAGAGCCCGGAGTCCAGAGCCCAGAGTCCAGAGCCCGGAGCCCGGAGCCCAGAGTCCAGAGCCCGGAGCCCAGAGTTCAGAGCCCGGAGCCCGGAGCCCAGAGTCCAGAGCCCGACGAAGCCGCTGAGCCGCTGGGCAATCCGTCCTGCGGTCACCCGCTGGGCCCGCCGGCCCCGCAGGGATGTAGATGGCTGCTCCGGACTGTAAATCCGGGGACCGCGGGGGTGGGCAGGGCTCGGAGGGGGCTGGAGGGGGCCCGGAGGGGGCCGGAGGGGGCCCGGAGGGGGCCCGGAGGGGGCTCGGAGGGGGCCCGGAGGGGGCCCGTCGGCCGCCACAATTGATAACGGCGCCGTACTTCTACAGATGATGGTGTCTGACGAGGTGGTGTTGTTCCTGTTGCAGCGGGGGTGCTGGCCGGGCCGCCGCAGCGGGCAGCGGGGCGCGCGCTGGAGCGGTACAAGCGCTTCTCAACGGGCGGCCTCTACACGGGGCCCTTCTTCGACCCCACCTCCCCCAACAACATCACGACGCAGCTCGGCACCCACGCCTACCTGCCGTGCAAGGTCAAGCAGCTGGGCAACAAGTCGGTGAGTACACGTGCCCTTTGCTCCGCTCCGAACAAAGAAGAGTGTGCGCTCTGGCCGTTAATCACTCGAGCAAAATTTTTGTTCTCATTTTCGTTAATCGCAACACCAGGTATGAGAAAAAGGGAGGGCACCTTGTGGGTGAATTATACCTGCGGTAGCCGTTAACGTTGCATGCATTAAGCGCATAAATTAAAAAGCGGCATCAAACTTTCGCGCTCCGAAGAAAAATTGACCTCATGCTCCGGAACAAAATAAAATAACAACTACCGAAACTTGAGTGCAAGAGGAGAAAAAGTTCCGAGAGAGGAAAAGACGAGTGCCGACTTATCGACGTACTTGCTTCTCGCGCGTCACGCGGGAGGCGCACTGAGTGTGGCTGGGAATAGAGTTTTAAATGTCCCGCGCCATAGACGCCATGGGGCCGACCGTTACCGATGCGCGACCATCGTTTCCTGCATATGTCACCGCCAAATTGGCCGACAAGTTGGCACCAGGTGGGCTCGGCCCTCATGCCGCCCCGCCCCGCCCCACCCGCCCTGCCCCGCCCCGCCCCGCCCTACCCCGGCCCGCCCTGTCCCGTCCCGCCCCGCCCCGCCCCGCCCCGCCCCGCCCCGCCCCACCCGCCCTGCCCCGCCCCGCCCCGCCCCGCCCTGCCGCGCCGCTCACTCGACTCTGCCGCCCCGTGACGTAAAGGAGGGGTAGCGGACTATCAATCTTGCATCAGTGCCATTTATTTCTCGGGCAAGTCGATATGGGGGGGACGTGAGAGTGTTGCCTTGCGCACTCACTCCCGCGCAGCCGTGACGGGGACGGTAGGGGAGGCGCAGAGGCAGCCGCGCGACGCGTATTAGATATCGGGTGCCGCTTCAAAAACAGGAAAGAGTTTGACGGAACGGCGTGTGGGTACTTTTCTCGTCGTGAATATATCCTGCGCACCAGCATCAGGTTGAAGGTTGAGCCTGTTGTAATCTCGGTGCGGACACGCACGCGCGGTCTCTCACGCACACACGCACACACACGCCGAGGCCGCGAGACCGCGCGCGGCTCGACTCCCTTGCAATGCTGATCCCGGGTGAAGCTCTACAGCTGTACGTCTGCATCATCCAGGCAAACGCGAGCGAGTCAGACAGAGGGTCCTCTTTTATTCATGTTCCGCGTTGCCTGCCAGTGTGGCCCTTCCACAGGGCCCGCCGCTCCGCCCTCCCGCCTGCCCCCCAGCACCCCCCGTGGGCCCACCGTCACCCCCCCCCCCCCCCCCCGCAGAGCCGGCCGTCCACCCCACAGATCGTATCCCACCGAGCGATCCATTGTGACACAGTCCTTTGCCTGAATTAACTCTCGGCCCGTTACGCAATGGCCCGGATATCCCTGGGATCCCCAACACCCCCCCCCCCCCTCCGCTGACAGAACCCCTCTGCTCCTGGAACAGCCTGCATACGCATGGGGATTAACGACTGGCCGCTGTACACGATTCCTGACGTAGAAATTCACTGTCGTCACCCCTCCCCATTCTTTCTCTCTCTCTCTCTCTCTCTCTCTCTCTCTCTCTCTCTCTCTCTCTCTCTCTCTCTCTCTCTCTCTCTCTCTCTCTCTCTCTCTCTCTCTCTCTCTCTCTCTCTCTCTCTCTCTCTCTCTCTCTCTCTCTCCTCTCCCTCTCTCTAGCTGACCAGAGCAGGACGATAGAGCGTCCCCACCTAAGTCCGCTCAAATCAATACTCCCCTGCTCTGCCTGGACAAACTTCTCTGTTCACGCGTCCCTTTATCCCTACCCCCTCCCCTCTCCCCCTCCTCTCTCTCTCTCTCTCTCTCCCTCTCTCTCTCTCTCCCCCCTCTCTCTCCCCCTCTCTCTCTCTCTCTCCCCCTCTCTCTCCCCCTCTCTCTCACACACGCACACGCACGCATGAATCGTACACACAAAGCCGGATAAAATCGTCGCTGGGGGTCGGCGGTTCGTCGCCAGGTTGTACGCCGCTCGCCGCCCCCGTAAACGTTAATTGACGAGGCGGGGCTCCATTATACACGCCATGTTGTCCGTAAACATCAATTTTTCGATGTGCGCCGCACGGCCGGGCTGAGACGTGTACTTAACCGAGTTATCCCCGTGATCGCGCCCCACTGGGCTGGGGGCTGGGGGCCGGGGGGGGGGGGTGGGGGCGTGGGCTAGGGGCAGGGGCCAGCAGACCAGACGAGATCTGAAGCGCGAGGTGTTGCATATATGAAAATCAAGGTGATGAGGGGGGGGGGGAGTTTTGTTCAGTGCTTTTTCCCGTCAGTGTGATTGCTGCCTACCCCTTGTTCCTGCGCCGGGCTCCGGGCTCGTTCACATGACGGGTAACTACATCAGCGCCCCGGCCTGCCCTGCCCGACCCGACCCGACCGGGGAAGATCCCGTACCGGTCCTAGTACTCCGGCGAGGCGCGCGCGCTCGTCCCAACTCCCCCGACGATGAGGACGCGGGAGGACTCCGAGCTCGGGGCTCGTGTTGCATGCGCCAACATGACACACACACTGCAGTAGACGTGGCCGCCTGCAACACCCCGCTGGGCCGTCACCAGGTGACACCCTGCTCTGGCGGCAGCCGCCGCAGCAGTGGCCCCTCGGTATGAGATGAGGGCGGGCTCTGGGCTCGGCGGTGGCGGAGGAGGTAGAACAAGGGCTGCGGCCCCCCAGCCTCGTTATGAGATATCCCACGGCGGCGTCCTCAGCGCGGCGGAGGCTGCGGTGGTGGCGGCGCGCAGCGCGCTGTATACTGCGGGGCCCCGGATTACCATGCGCCTTTTCTTTAGGCGGACAGAGAGGGCCGAAGAATTAGAGCGAGATATACTGAGAGGCGGGGAAGGGAGAAAGAGAGGAAGAGAGAGGGGTGGGGTTGGGATTATTGTGTTGGAGACGGGACTACGAGTTTGGGAATTTTAATCCGCACCTATCAATCCTACAGCGAGAGGAGCAGGGGGAGGAGAAGGAGGAGGGGAGCGGGCACTTCTGGCGCTTCACGTGGGCTTCACGTGATTAAGCGGAGAACGGCAGCTGCTGAGGGCACCGTGTGTGTGTGTGCGTGAGGCGGCGTGTCCCTGTTTCATTAGCACCTGTTTGTACGCACGTCTGCTACGTGGGCTTAGGTGGTGAAAATTGGGTTAACAAGTCAGCGAGGGCTGGACTCAGGGGAGTGGAGTGCGCCGCTGTAGCCGCTGTAGCCGCGGCCGGCCCGAGCCGCTGTAGCTTTAGCTGTAGCCGCGGCCCGGGCGCCTGCCAGCGGGAGGATAGGCCGACCCGCTCAACACGTATGCTCGGCGGGCCGGCGGCGCAGCCTACCTCCCAGGCGCCTCGCTGCCTCGCTGCAAGAGGGAAGGCGTCGAGCGGTGAACGAACGTGGGTCCGGGCTGAATATTTGACCTGGCGTCCTGGCGTGAGAGGAATGAAACCGGATATGAGAGGCGGCTTTTCAAACATTTAAAAAATAGAAACAGGAAACCCGGGGGCGGGAAGCAGGCGCCCCCTTGTGTTCGATGGGTTGATGAAATTAGATGTGTTATTGGCGAGGACCTTGACCCAATTATCGGACTCCGCTTACGTTTCACAATCGAAAATCACCCTCATTCAATTTTCTTTCTTCTGTTTCGGTGGTACTTAACCGTGCGCAAGGGAGGGTCTGTGTGCGCTCGCTTGAGGCAGGGAGGTCTTATAATTACCCAAGCCAGGATAACTACTGTTGAATGAGAAGGGATAAACGAGACGAGGAGGAAGTAGCACGGACGGGCGAATCGTAAAGCAAATGTTAGGGAATGAAACTCAGGCGTGAGCAGACCGACAGACACGGCTGGGGCCCGCTATGGACGCCCGGAGGAGCACGTTAAATATGGCCGACACTTACGTCGCGTACGGCGTAATTCAGGACGCAAAGCGCGCCGTGCAAAATATTAAAGCATAGGGGGCAGGGGGGGGGGCGTGCGTCCAGGTGCGACGTCAAGGCGTCAGGTGACACACTCGTCGCCTTTGATCACCGACGACACGCAACTTTACGCTCTGGGCAGAGATGCTCCGGGCAGAGATGCTCCGGGCAGAGATGCTCCGGGCAAAGATGCCACGGGCAGAGATGGCGCATGCAGGCAGGAGCCTCCCCAACTCCCCAAAACACACAAACAGATAGGTATCGAGATTCGAAGGAAAAGGAATGGGACTACCGGTACTCGAACCCGTGACGACGGTGTACTAATGTGTACTTGCGGCCACGTCACGTCTCTTTGGTCGCCATAAGTCGAGTGTCGCAGGCACTGCTATACTGCTAAGCACGGGCCCTCACGGCCGCTCACGGCCCACATGACTTCGTCCCTCCATCCATCTCTCTCTCGCTCTCTCTCCTACTTCACGTGCTCCAGTCTCTCTCACACTGCGGGGCGTAATGACAGCGCTGCGGTGGCGAATGAAAAGTTTCGAGTCCCATCAAAGTTTGTCTGCGCCCCGAGTGATGAGTCCGACTTATTGCACAAACACCCGTTGTCTCTCCCTCTTCCCCTTTCTTCATCACCCCCTCACCCCCCCCCCCCTCTCTCTCTCTCTCTCTCTCTCTCTCTCTCTCTCTCTCTCTCTCTCTCTCCCTCCCTCTCCCTCTCTCTCTCTCTCTCTCTCTCGCTCTCTCTCTCTGACGGTGCATCCAAAAACAAAACCCGCTTTTGCAATAATGCGGCGACGTCGGTCTCTGTTTTACTGCGGCCAGTCCGACGACCGCGATGGAGAGGGGTAGTTTGGAGGGGCTGAAGAAAACTTGACTTTGACAGGGAGGTTGGGGAGGGAGGTTGGGGGGGGGGGAACTCGACCCCGTTTTGGCGTCGAAGTAATATTATGAGTAAAGCGGCAGGGGAAAAAATATAGATCCGCCTTTGCATAGGCGGGTCGGGGACCCAGGCTGTGCGGTGCGGCGGTACGGCCCGGGAACGTCTCCTGCTGCAGCTGTCGGGGGCTGCCGGGGGCCGCCGGGGGCTGCTGGAGGCCAGGGGTTAATGAGCTCCCTGCTGACTGCATTGTTTGTTTATCCACCGCGCGGTCCTCGGCGGCCCTCAGCGGTCCCCGGCAGGCCCGGCCCTGTGCAGCCTCTGGCAGCTTCTCACGCTTGCAGCCGCCATGCAGCGCTGTGTCACAAGGAGCACTGTGCTGGAGACCTCTGGACCCTCATCTTTGAGCTCCAACCAGACTCTGCGGCAGGACGTACCTTATTTTAAGGTTAACATGCGCGTTTTCAGCACGATGGGTGTCGGGCGTGTGTCGGTGAGCACAGAGAGGGAATTATTCACCCGTCCCGTTTTCACCCCTTATTTTTTCTGTGCACCGCCGCCGCCGCAGCCGCCTGTCCGCTCATGATGGGTGGAGAGAGAAATAGAGAAAAAGGTTTAAAAAAAAGACGAGAAACAGATAAAAAAAAGTAAAATAAAGCGTGCGAGCACTTGGAGCTGTCGAAATGCGACTCCCACCGCCATGGGCGCCATGGGCGCCACCCCGGCTCCGCCCTGGGCTTTTGTCGTGACCAGTCACGTCACGTGACACGCTAGTCGATGCGCGCCGCGTCGCGCAGGCCATCGGCCTTTAGCGTCCGGACGTGTCCTAGGCCTGGCGGGGCCCGGGGGGGCGGGGCCCGGTCGCGTGCTCCATTTGGGACGTTGCACTGCTCCTTGTTTTCTAGTCGGCCGCCGCTCCGCTCCGTTTCAGTGTTTGCGTGCCGTGTGCATGTGTAGAGCGGCAGATTTGGCTTCCGGTATTCCCCCTACCGTCGCGCTATGTGGAAGTTCTGGCCGCCCCTTTCTCTCACCCCCAGCCCACTCCATTGAACTCCTCTATTTTTTTTCCCTCCCCGTGGTGGTGGTGTTGGTGGCGGTGGTGGCCATGGTGGGCTGTTGTTTGGCTGGTTGATGCGTTCGCCGCCGGCAGCCGCTTTTACGCCACACGCAGAGGTTGGCGGCCCTGGCGGCCCAGGCGGCCGTTGGCGGCCCTGCTGCGCGCGTTTTGCTTCATTTTCCTCGGCGCGCGCTCAACGCAAAAATTAACAGCCAGACGACTCCCCGGCCGGAAGCGGCCTGCCTGCCTGCCATACGGGCCCTCCGCACCCACCGGTTTACGAGGGTCTCTCTCTCTCTCTCTCTCTCTCTCTCTCTCTCTCTCTCTCTCTCTCTCTCTCTCTCTCTCTCTCTCTCTCACACACACTCTCTCTCGCGTGCGCGCTCCCGCTCTAGCGCTCCACCTCTAGCGCACCCTCTCTAGCGCGCGCGCTCTCTCTCTCTCTCCCGCGCGCTTTCTAGCACTCTCTCTCTCTCTCTCGCTCTGTAGCACTCTCTCTCTCTCGCTCTCTAGCACTCTCTCTCTCTCTCTCTCTCTCTCTCTCTCTCTCTCTCTCTCTCTCTCTCTCTCTCTCTCTCTCTCTCTCTCTCTCATTTTGCTTTGTTGAACTGGATTGTCTGTATTTAAAAACCGGTACATTGGTACTCTCGTAGGACTTTTTAGTCTTTTGTACCTTCAATGAAATAAAACTCAAACTCAAACTCAAACTCAAACTCTCTCTCTTACACCCACACCAACCACCACCCCCCGGCCCCTCCTTTTCTTTGCACGGAATAGGCCTGATTGAATCGGCGCCGCGTAAGCGGGCTACCGAGGCGAATGAGACAACGCGTGTCCTTCCATTATCCTTGATCGCCCTCCCCTCCCCGCTGGCAGCCGATGGCAGCCGATGCCAGCCGATGGAAGCCGATGGCCTGCCTTGGGCGCGTTCGTCCCCCAGGGCCGGAATGTGCAGCCCGACCCCGGCGAGCCGAGCGATAGCCGCACGCCCGGGGGGACCGCGGGGGGCGGAGGCTCGGCGATGGCGCTGAAAACTGACGCCGCTCACAACCCTTCATCCCTCCCCCCCCTTCCCCTCGAGCTTCAATTTTCAAAAGCGGAGCCCCATCGCACCACAGGCTGTGCCGTTGTGCCAGGACCCCGCCGGAAGCACGGCCGAGGAAGTATGGAGGCGCCCTCTGGAGACGCCTGGCGGGTAGGCAGACCCGCTCGCCACTCGTGTGCTGCGGGCTGGCCTACCCTGCCGACCGCAGGCGTCGTCGTAGCTGTGCCGTGGCCTACCACATATGAGGCTCTCCCGTCGTTACGGACACGACACCGGGAATCTTACCGCTGGCCGAGGAGCTGTTAATGAAAGCTAGTTAACTTTGTCGTTTGGCTAAAGTAGGAAAGTGCAAAAGCAACCAACTTACAGCAGTGTTATGCCGGGGAGCGCCTGGTGTGTAGGCAGGCCCGCGCGGCTGCCCTGTGCTGCGGTACAGCCTACCCGGCCGGCTGCAGGCGCGCGGCGGGGGAGGGCACCGGAGGGCACTCGCAACGAGTCGTAAACAAAACAAAGAGAGGAAGGATGCGGTGCGGTTCATTACGTTAGCAGCAGCAGCAGCAGCAGCAGCGGCAGCAGCGGCAGCAGCGGCAGCAGCGGCAGCAGCGGCAGCAGCGGCAGCAGCAGCAGCAGCGGCAGCAGCGGCAGCAGCGGCAGCAGCAAACGCAGCAGCGCAGCAGCGGCAGCAGCAGCAGCAGCAGCAAAGCGCAGCAGCGGCAGCAGCGGCAGCAGCGGCAGCAGCAAAGCAGCAGCAGCAGCAGCAGCGGCAGCAGCGGCAGCAGCGGCAGCAGCGGCAGCAGCGGCAGCAGCGGCAGCAGCGGCTGCAGCGGCAGCAGCGGCAGCAGCGGCAGCGCGCGTTCAGCACGGCCGGCCCGACCTGACCCGACCCAACCCCGGCTGGCCTGCTCGCAGGTGACGAAGGTGGAGGCCCCAACAAGCCCTGGGAGTGTGTGTGCCCCACCCCGCCCCCGCCCCGCCCCCGCCCCCGTCCCGTCCCTGTCGCCGGATATGAGTCTGGCCGCCCTCAGCCAGAGATAAGGACCTGGCAGCCCTATGTGAGCCCTTCATAGGACGTTCCCTCACCGAGAGTGGTGTGTGTGGGTGCGTGTGTGGGTGTGTGCCCCCTCTTTCCCTCTCCGTCCTTCTGCTTTTATTTTTCTTTTTGTTTTTCCTTCTGGGAGCCGCAGTTTAGAATTTTAGCGTTATTACTGGATGGGAACGCCGTGCTCCGGACGAGAGCGCTGTTGTGCAATCTAGAATAGTTGCGCCTTTACTTGTGAAAGCCAAACGATTGGACCGAAGTGACGACTGTTGTGGGTTGAAAGTCAACAGCGTCGCTGTCCGGCGGCCCCGGCAGCCCCGGCAGGTCCGGCGGCGTATGTGGCCTCTTATTGGCAGACCGGGCCAGGCCGGCCCCTGGCGCTATTGCACTACTGGAGTGGCAACTCGGGGGAGGAGGAGGCGGCTCTATAAACACTGGCCGGCCCGGCCCGGCCCAGCCCCCGCTCAGCCCACATATGAGGGGAAGAAAGATTTAGATACAGAGAGATCGCCACATATGAAGCGTGCGTGTGGCGTCCGGCGGCGCCTCGAGGGGAGTGGGGAGTGGGAAGTGGGAAGTGGGAAGTGGGAAGTGGGAAGTGGGTGGTGGCGCTGGACTAGTCGGCGCCCCGAGGGTCCGTGTGGACATTGGCACTGCGGGAGGAGGGCCAGCCTTCCTATTTTACGGTGCCCGCACAGAGGGGCGGAGCCCACGGATATCCCGTGATCGTATGCATGGCCGGCCCCACTGCCACTGCAACTGCCGCTCCGCTGCCGCTGCCACTGCTCCGCTGCTGCTGGCGCTGCCACTGCCACTGCTCCGCTGCCGCTGCTACTGCCGCTGTCGCTGCCGCTGCCGCTGCCACTGCCACTGCCACTGCCGCTGCCACTGCTCCGCTGCTGCTGGCGCTGCCACTGCCACTGCTCCGCTGCCGCTGCTGCTGCCGCTGCCACTGCCACTGCTCCGCTGCCGCTGCCGCTGCCACTGCCGCTGCCGCTGCTGCTGCCACTGCTCCGCTGCTGCTGGCGCTGCCACTGCCACTGCTCCGCTGTTCCGCCCCACCGGCAGCCGCGTCCGGTCACCCGGTCCCAGAAACAATCGCTGCCCTCTGGTCGATGCACTTCCCCACCCCGTAAGTGTCAGCGACTGGCCTCGGCATCGGCCGCTGCTGCCCACAAATAATCTACTATTTTTCTGTCCCCTCTCGCTCGCAAAGCCTCCCCGTTCCCGCGATGTGTACCGGGCGCTGGGCCGTATTGTCACCACGGCTGCTCCTGCCACCTGCGCTCCGTTCGCGGCTCGGCTCGGCTCGGCCCGGCCCCGCCCGGCTCGGCCAGGTTCTGCTCGGTCTGGATCTCGGCTCGGCTCGCACGCACCGCGGGGCTCGGCGAGTGGGCCCGCCGAGGGCAGCAGAGTGTCCGTATAAATCACAAACGCTCCTCTCGTCCCTCCGTCCGCCGGCCTGCCGCCCGCCGGGCCGTGTGCGATGTGCAAAAATACGGCGTTGTATCGGATCCGACCCGCGGACTTCGCGAAACATCGGTGGGGGGCGACAGAAATGATTGTTTCTCGGATCTTTTCGCTGTGCAACCCTTACTTCCGGGTGCTGTCGTTTGCATATGACTCTCTCCCTTTTTTTCTCCCGGTTGCTTCCTTTCCCTTATTTTTTTTGTCCCTTCTTTGTTATTATTAAGTAGAAAGCGAAATCGTTCAACCTGCAATCTCTCTTCCTCGATCGAAACTGTTTCCTTACAAATCTTGAAATAAAACGGCAACAGCCGTTCGCGTGCTCCCAAATTCAAACGGCCGAATTGGCCTAACGCACACAACTCACCCTCCGGAACCCTCGGAGTCTGCGCAGCCGGCTGGGCCCCGGGCCCGGCCGCCACCTCCGCCACCTCCACCACTTCCCTCCCCGCCGCCGTCTTCCCTCCTTATTTTATTCACCATCTGTTACCTAAAAATTTCATTCATTCCCCGCCCGGTTAGCCATTCTCCTTCTGTTCCTCTTCTTCCCCCCGAACAATGGTGCTCGCGGCCTTGCCCGTTGGCCCTCATCCCCTCCCCCCTTCCCTACACCTCACCCCCACCCTACCCCTTACACACACACACACACACACACACACGGTTATCCTCCAAAGAACCACACCGCTGAGTGCGTTTCCAGGCCTCGTGATGTGATTTCCGTAAATGTTTCACCGCATTGCTATATACGGCGCCCGCTGCAAAATAGGACTTCGCGCTCTGCACTTGGCGTTTGGTCCGGGGGTCTGATGGACACTTTCTTTTTTTATTTAAGAAAAAAAAATGAACTGAAATAGTGAAGTTCTGTTATCTCCTCGGAGCGGTGCAGCGCGCTGGCTGCTTGCCAGTCTCACCCGGCAGAGCGCTGCGGCCCGTATACATGGCCAGGGCGGTGTAAACCGTCCTCTCCTCTCCTCTCTCCGCCCCGCCCCGCCCCGCCCCTCCCGCTCCGCGCACACGGATCGTGCGAACGCAAACTATACAAACACATGGCGACCACAGCGGCGCCTCGCCTGCTCTGCGCCGCTCTGCGCCGCTGCTCTGCACTCGGCCCGCTCAAATATGGTAGTACCGGGTCCGAGTGACGAGAGTGCTCCGGCCCTCCGGCCGCGCAGGGGGGAGGGGGGGGGGAACCGGAGGGAACAACTCTCCGACGAGGAAGTGGCGATGCCAGGAGAGGAGAGGAGCCTTTGAATCAGCAACGAAGACGTTCGCGCAGCGTCCGTCTCGATTAAGCTTCACTATCCCCTCCCTCTGTTTTCTCGTTCACCAACCTGCCACGCCCTTCCTTTTGCTCTGTGTTAGAGGTGTGTGTGTGTGTGTGTGTGTGTGTGTGTGTGTGTGTGTGTGTGAGTGTGTGAGTGTGTGTGGATCGGCTTAAAGGCCCACGGGCCGCTGCTGCTCCGGTTCAGTGAATGCCCGCGACTTTATTCGGCCGTGTTTGCTTTGTTTCAGGTCTCGTGGATCCGGAGGCGGGACGCGCACATCCTGACCGTGGACCACTACACTTTCATCGCTGACGAAAGGTTTCAGAGCTTTCTCATCGAAGGGACGGAAACGTGGACACTCCAGGTGCGTTATTCCTGTTCTACAACGCGCTTCGCATTTCAAGCTTCTGGATTTCCCGCGTCGGAAAGTAAACGGACGAGGAAACAAGTGCAGGGAGAAAGGGGGCGATCTTTTGTAGCTGACACCCCTCCTCTTGTGATGCTGCAGGTTAAATACGTCCAGGCGAGAGACCAAGGGGATTACGAATGTCAAGTCAGCACCGAGCCCAAGATGAGCCACTTCGTCAAGCTCAACGTCGTTGGTGAGTACACGACCTTCTTTTTTGTTTTCTTTTGCTCTTTCATTCGTCCGAACGTGCGCACTCGTCCTCCTGAACAAGGAGGGGTCGGGTCCATAAAATCTTAGTATCACGCGTCGTAAACGTCTCTCCGCGGCTCCTTCTGCGCTGCAGAGAAACGATATCTGAACAGCGACCCCTACTGCTGCTGCTGCTGGGAAAGTTAAAACTATATACATTAGGCGGGCGGTGAACTCGGGCGGGGCGGGGCGGGGCGCGCGGGAGAAAGGGGTTTTACACACTCGTTAGAGAAGGCAGTGCGCGGGGGATTAGGAAAGAAGGAGAAGATGAGGCCGAGGCGGCAGATATCTCCCGCTCCTTTGTGCGCGCTGCAGTTTTGGCTAGTTGAAAGGGGCCTCGTTAGACATGAATATTCTCATAATGTAGGCTTATTACGGTGGCCCCGTGCGGGGAGGGGGCGTGTGGGGCCGAGCGGGGCCGAGCGGGGCCCCCCGCGGCGGCGTGTGAGGCGGCGAGGTAGAGTCGGGGCCTTCTCGCTGTTGCTGAGCCGACGCGACTACTTTTCGGCCTTATTGAAAGGCAGTGCGCTGCGCGCTGACTTCAAAGGGACATCAAATTGACCGACGGCTGTAGTAGTGGGGGCGGCGGCCAAGGCGGTGGCTGTGAAGGCGGCAGCAGTTTACCGCCCCCGCTGTCAGCACGTTCCAAACTGTTTTCTTTTATACGGCAGTGTAACCTTCTGGAAGGATAGGCCGAGGCTACGACGTGTTGCCGTGCGCAGTAAAACTGGCATTATAAAGAGAACGGCCGTTTTTGTTTCCTGGTCCGAAACAATTAGGGCGTGGCATCGTCTGTGGACACGGGCCGACCATTCATCCTGACCGGTCGGATTAAATCCATCAGGACGACAGGAAAAGAGAGAAGAAAGGCCTAACTTCCCTTCAGACCAGCCCACGTCACCGTGAACGGACGTGAGGGGTACGGTTCCCCGATGCGCACGTGTTGACGGTCATCGCGGCACCGTTAATGAAAGCCGTTTTTACCGCGGGTGTATTCTATTGTACTGCGATTGCTCCGATAGCTCCGACCGGTGTCTGCAAGTGTGTGTTGCCTGGCGGAAGATGACACAATGGATGAAAAGGTGTGGGGCAGTGAGAAAAGCTGAGGGGGTGGGACGGGGCTATAGGGATGAAAAATGGCGACAAGCCTGCTCAAAAAAACTGACCGCCATCATTCTTGTGCGTGCCTGCACGCGCGCGCGCGTGTTAGTGTGTGTAGGAGTAGGGGTTGGTGGCGGGTGCAGGGGAAAAACGAAGCAAGGGGCGGTCATATTGATTGATTGACAATGTTAAAAAAAGAGACTGTTTGAGAGAACAGAGCGCGTGACGCCTCGTGGAGCAGTGACAGCGGCAGGAGTTGGGATGCATTCAGCGATGGCTTCCAAATCGCGGGGTCTGGAACACCCGAGAGGCTTTTGTTTGGGAAGAATATAGAGCAGAAAAATGAGTACTCGGGGGAATGTCTGAGGTGTTCGTGTGCGATAAGCACAAACATTTCTCCTCATCGGAAAGCGATTTCGTCTCCGATTCGATAGCCGTACCCGACCATCAGCGAATTTGGCCTTCTGCGACGACAGAACGGAAACTTTTGGCGTGATCTGTTCTTGTTTGGAAAGCGTTGGGGCAGAGCTTGCTCTTTCTTTCTGAGGAGTTGCGACTCTTATTCTCTCTCTTTCTGTCTCTCAGTCTCTCTCTCCTCTATGCCGCCGTGTCAGAAAGCGCGCGGACACATGACAGCAGCATAGAGCGCAGGATAGAGTATTTTTTATAAGGTGGGTAGGCATGAATGGTGGGTGGAAATAGAGGGTGGAAGAGGGAGGGGTGGGGGTGGGGGCCTCTGCGGTCGCTCCCCATCGCGCGTCTCGCGTAACCCTTGACCATGATGGGTGGTCGCGTCGATTCGCTCTGGCAACATTGCATTGTTTTTTCTTTCTCCCCCCCCCCCTCTCCCCACTGCGTCTGGTGTATCCCTTCCTGCCCGTGGTGGTTGGTCGAGGTTCCGCTCCATTCTTTTGCGGTCAGGAAAAACTACTAGACTGTTCGTCCGGTCCCGGCATTGCCTGTGCTGTGCTGGGCTAGGCGCGGAGTCCTCGGCAGTCCCCTCCGATCCTGCCGAGAGGGGGCAGCTGGGCCGGCTATGCCACCGTAGCCATGGCGGCAGCCCGGAGCTAACAAACGGGTGATGACCACGCACGGCGAGTCAAACTCTGCCCAGTAAATTTAATAAACCCCGCTTATTCCTCTCTGTGAGGGCGGGCAAACAAACAGAAATCCGCCGCGTTTATTTTTGCGAGCGTGTTGCCCGTTGCCCCGCCAAGTCCACTCTCTCTCTCTCTCTCTCTCTCTCTCTCTCTCTCTCTCTCTCTCTCTCTCTCTCTCTCTCTCTCTCTCTCTCTCGCCTTCCGCTCGCCTGCCTCGCCCGTTCTTGGCAAGGACCGGCCCGAGAAAATCCGCAACACAGACGTTATTTTCAAGGTTGGCATCCGTGACGTGATCCGTCTGGTTGCGCTCCGCAAGGCGGCGGTGGTGGAGTGGGGGCGCCTGCCTGCCTGCGGCTGCCGGGCCGGGCGCAGAGTCTTCATTCTGGGCGCGATCGTCGGACCGTATTGTGAGCACAAAATGAAGATAAAACCCGGGCGGCATGAGAATGCGATGCGATGCGATGCAATGCGATGCTGCTCGTCGGCTTGGCTGCATTTTCAGTTTACCGGAAAGAGTATCTTCGGTGCATTCCTGGCTGGAGCGGACCCGGGCCCTTCCGCAGCCCTCCGGGCGTCCGCGGGGGCCGCGCAGAGTGGTGCCTCAGAGCTCTCGCCACTGCACCGGCACGGCCAGAGAGAGGTGGAGAACGGTAGCGAAAGCAGAATGGGAAAGAAAAAGAAAGAGGGAGAAATCCCGACCTTCGCCTGAATTTCCAGGCCCTCAACTAGGTGTAATTTAGGAAGCGGGGGTAATTCAGGAAGAGTGCTACTATTCCACTCCACCTGCAATTCTTCGCCGCGCCTGCCTCGGCTGCTCTCTCTCTCTCTCTCTCTCTCTCTCTCTCTCTCTCTCTCTCTCTCTCTCTCTCTCTCTCTCTCTCTCTCTCTCTCTCTCTCTCTCTCTCTCTCTCTCTCTCTCTCTCTCTCTCTCTCTCTCTCTCTCTCTCTCTCTCTCTCTCTCTCTCTCTCTCTCTCTCTCTCTCTCTCTCTCTCTCTCTCTCTCTCTCTCTCTCTCTCTCTCTCTCTCTCTCTCTCTCTCTCTCTCTCTCTCTCTCTCTCTCTCTCTCTCTCTCTCTCTCTCTCTCTCTCTCTCTCTCTCTCTCTCTCTCTCTCTCTCTCTCTCTCTCTCTCTCTCTCTCTCTCTCTCTCTCTCTCTCTCTCTCTCTCTCTCTCTCTCTCTCTCTCTCTCTCTCTCTCTCTCTCTCTCTCTCTCTCTCTCTCTCTCTCTCTCTCTCTCTCTCTCTCTCTCTCTCTCTCTCTCTCTCTCTCTCTCTCTCTCTCTCTCTCTCTCTCTCTCTCTCTCTCTCTCTCTCTCTCTCTCTCTCTCTCTCTCTCTCTCTCTCTCTCTCTCTCTCTCTCTCTCTCTCTCTCTCTCTCTCTCTCTCTCTCTCTCTCTCTCTCTCTCTCCAGCGGGCGGGAGTGCGACAAGGATGGCGATCGCGTCGTCACGTGACGAGAGGCTACAAGTCGGGATAGCGATAGAGGGCAGTGGAGCGGCAGCGGGGCGAAATTATCCGGCCACCGTCATTCCAGCAGCGGCTGCCGCGTTTTTATTCAAAAACTAAACATTGAGGTTGTCTTTGAAAAACAAAAGGGAGAAAGTAATTGGTTTCATAGCTCCATTTTTATTTTTTTATTTTTTGCTCAATACCTTTGGCAGTGGCGTGGGCGAAAGAGCACATACACAGTGAGGTGGGGTCCGGCCAGGACTCGCAGGGCCTGCAGGGCCCGCACGCTACAGACCTAGCATAGACCGCGGAGGTGGTCATAAACCACCGCAGTACGACAAAGGTCGTCCCCAGCCGGAGGGGGTGGAGGGGAGGGGTGGGCCTCAGCTGGCAGCGGCACTGCGTGCGGCACACAGCAGGCAAGGCGAGGAGCAAACGGGATTAGCGGTTCCAGAGCGGCGCACTGCCCGGGCTTCCGGCCTGATAACGGTTTTTGTCCTTGATGGAGACACGCGGAACAAGAAAAGGAGCGAAAGTAAACGTAACATAGTAACAGTGAAAAATTAAAAAAAAAAAAAAACTGTCAGGCACCGGTGCAGGAATCGAACCCCCGTTACTACGTCGTCGTCGCTCGCCCGTGTACACAACAGCAGGCACGACCCCGCCGACCCCCCAATATAAATTCGCACGTTGCCGCTCAAATCATTCGGTCGGTCAGCTCGGAACGCTATAGTCCGGCAGCCCGGCCCACCAATCTACTCTTCTCCACGCTACGTCCACGCACACACACACACACACACACACACACACACACGCGCACACACACACACACACGCACACACACACACATTCGTGGCGATACGGCTGCGTTATCGGCCGCACGAGATTCAAGCCAATAATAAACGCCGTCGACGAAAAGAGGGGAAGGGGGAAGGGGGAAGGGGGGGGGGGATGTTTCGCGAATGAATTGATGTGGGCGTTCTGCCGTATCGGCAAAATGGTCGGTGAGTAAACGGGCGCGGCCGTGAGGACGCTGGCGGGCCGCTGCCGCTGCCACTGCCGCTGCCGCTGCCGCTGCCACTGCCGCTGCCACTGCCGCTGCCACTGCCGCTGCCACTGCCGCTGCCACTGCCGCTGCACACACTCGGCGCAGGATCCCGCTCTCGGTTGGAGGAAGCGATGCTATTTTATTGGCGGGGGGGGGGGGGGGGGGGGTACGCGAGACCCGAGCGACAGAGTCCCCCTATCTTTCCCACTCCGCGCTATACGCAAAACGCGAAAGTCTAAATCGGGGCTTACAGCATGTTCAGTGCCTCCGGCCCGCTCCGCCCATTCCGGAGCCGCAGGGCCGCGGGCTCAGCAGTTTCGCATACTCTCCTTCCGGAAGCGGCACTCACGCTGCCGCCGCCGCCGCTGCGTCGCGCGAGGAGGGACGGGTGAACACAGCAGTGGTGTCTGTCGGATCCAATCATTTGTCTCGGCTCTTTTTTTTTTTCCGTCTGTCCGTTCCTGCGGGAAACAGAGCGGGGCTGCAGCAGAAAGTGCAGCGCGCAGCGGGGCGGGGCGTGGCGTGGCGGGGCCCGGAGGAGAAGCCTTGTCGGCCCCCATTGTCCTTGTTTGATGCTTCTCTCTTGACACGCGCCCTCTCTCACTCTCTCGCACACATGCTCGCACTGCGTTCTCTCTCTATCTCTCTCCCTCTCCCACTCTGTGTTCTCGTCGTGGGCATGAGGCCATGATGGCGCCGCTGACGCCGCTGGGGTGGTTAGCGCCCTCCTGTGACTGTGACCCTCCGTCTATGAACCGCCTGTTTCCCCTTTGGACTTATCTTTCCCTCCCTCTTTCTCTCTCCCCCCCTCTCTCTCTCTCTCTCTCTCTCTCTCTCTCTCTCTCTCTCTCTCTCTCTCTCTCTCTCTCTCTCTCTCTCTCTCTCTCTCTCTCTCTCTCCCCCTCTCTCTCCCTTTCTCGCGTCGACTAGTCGTGTCTCGTTCGGCGCGTCACGTTCCGCCCATGGCCTCATGGCAAATGCTCATGGCACATCCATATGGATGACCCAGTTTTCGCGCCGGAAAAGTCGCCGGCCCATGCAGGCAGCTGTTGTCGCCCGCTGCCGCTGGCTGGCGCTGGCGTTGCTGCCGGCCCGGCCCGCTGCCTCTAGAGGGAGCTCAGGCAGGCAGGCGCAAGGCGATGACCCATTTGCTTTGCCGATGAGTGTTTGAATTTGGCGCCCCGCGAGGATCACCGGCCGTCCGGCTGCAGCGGCGCGTCCGCCTCATGGCTGCTCATGGCTGTCCATGGCCCGGCGGCTCGGTGCCTCTCTGGACGACACACAGCGATGCACAAACCTGGGCTCAGGGATCGGGCCCGCCCGGCCCCCGCCCCGGCCCCGCCCAGATCGATGCAAATCCGATGAGTTTGTACAAAGCCGCGGTGGGAAGGGAAGGGTGCGGGCCGTGGCTGCCTGTCGGCTGCCTGTGGCTGCCTATGGCTGCCTATGGCTGCCTGTCGGCTGCCTGTGGCTGCCTATGGCTGCCTGTGGCTGCCTGTGGCTGCCTGTGGCTGCCTGTGGCTGCCTGTGGCTGCCTGTGGCTGCCTGTGGCTGCCTGTGGCTGCCTGTGGCTGCCTGTGGCTGCCTATGGCTGCCTGTGGCTGCCTGTGGCTGCCTGTGGCTGCCTGTGGCTGCCTGTGGCTGCCTGTGGCTGCCTGTCGGCTGCCTGTGGCTGCCTGCCTGGCTGCCTGTGGCTGCCTGTGGCTGCCTGTGGCTGCCTGTGGCTGCCTGTGGCTGCCTGTGGCTGCCTGTGGCTGCCTGTGGCTGCCTGTGGCTGCCTGTGGCTGCCTGTGGCTGCCTGTGGCTGCCTGTCGGCTGCCTGTGGCTGCCTATGGCTGCCTGTGGTTGCCTGTGGCTGCCTGTGGCTGCCTGTGGCTGCCTGTGGCTGCCTGTGGCTGCCTGTGGCTGCCTGTGGCTGCCTGTGGCTGCCTGTGGCTGCCTGTGGCTGCCTGTGGCTGCCTATGGCTGCCTGTGGCTGCCTGTGGCTGCCTATGGCTGCCTGTGGCTGCCTGTGGCTGCCTGTGGCTGCCTGTGGCTGCCTGTGGCTGCCTGTGGCTGCCTGTGGCTGCCTGTGGCTGCCTGTGGCTGCCTGTGGCTGCCTGTGGCTGCCTGTGGCTGCCTGTGGCTGCCTGTGGCTGCCTGTGGCTGCCTGTGGCTGCCTGTGGCTGCCTGTGGCTGCCTGTGGCTGCCTGTGGCTGCCTGTGGCTGCCTGTGGCTGCCTGTGGCTGCCTGTGGCTGCCTGTGGCTGCCTGTGGCTGCCTGTGGCTGCCTGTGGCTGCCTGTCGGCTGCCTGTGGCTGCCTATGGCTGCCTGTGGCTGCCTGTGGCTGCCTGTGGCTGCCTATGGCTGCCTATGGCTGCCTGTCGGCTGCCTGTGGCTGCCTATGGCTGCCTGTGGTTGCCTGTGGCTGCCTGTGGCTGCCTGTGGCTGCCTGTGGCTGCCTGTGGCTGCCTGTGGCTGCCTGTGGCTGCCTGTGGCTGCCTATGGCTGCCTGTGGCTGCCTATGGCTGCCTGTGGCTGCCTGTGGCTGCCTATGGCTGCCTGTGGCTGCCTGTGGCTGCCTGTGGCTGCCTGTGGCTGCCTGTGGCTGCCTGTGGCTGCCTGTGGCTGCCTATGGCTGCCTGTGGCTGCCTGTGGCTGCCTGTGGCTGCCTGTGGCTGCCTGTGGCTGCCTGTGGCTGCCTGTGGCTGCCTGTGGCTGCCTGTGGCTGCCTGTGGCTGCCTGTGGCTGCCTGTGGCTGCCTGTGGCTGCCTGTGGCTGCCTGTGGCTGCCTGTGGCTGCCTGTGGCTGCCTGTGGCTGCCTGTGGCTGCCTGTGGCTGCCTGTGGCTGCCTGTGGCTGCCTGTGGCTGCCTGTGGCTGCCTGTGGCTGCCTGTGGCTGCCTGTGGCTGCCTGTGGCTGCCTGTGGCTGCCTGTGGCTGCCTGTGGCTGCCTGTGGCTGCCTGTGGCTGCCTGTGGCTGCCTGTGGCTGCCTGTGGCTGCCTGTGGCTGCCTGTGGCTGCCTGTGGCTGCCTGTGGCTGCCTGTGGCTGCCTGTGGCTGCCTGTGGCTGCCTGTGGCTGCCTGTGGCTGCCTGTGGCTGCCTGTGGCTGCCTGTGGCTGCCTGTCGGCTGCCTGTGGCTGCCTATGGCTGCCTGTGGTTGCCTGTGGCTGCCTGTGGCTGCCTGTGGCTGCCTGTGGCTGCCTGTGGCTGCCTGTGGCTGCCTGTGGCTGCCTGTGGCTGCCTGTGGCTGCCTATGGCTGCCTGTGGCTGCCTATGGCTGCCTGTGGTTGCCTGTGGCTGCTCGGGGGTGCACAATCCGTATGCCGAGTGCCGAGGCCCCAATGGAGCGACATTTTTATGGGCTCATTCCGACTTTGAAAAAAAAAAATTTAAAAAAAATGAGGTAGATCTCCATTCACCTGTCTGACGTGCCGTCCTCCGGAGAGCAACGCGAAATGCGAACGCGACGAAGGGCACTTTCTATGCGAGCGGGAGCAGAGACTCCAGTGGGCGGAGCGGAGGGGGCGGGACGGGGCGGGACGGGCTTGGTGACGGTAGCGGATTTGGCGGAAAGATGTTTTGTGTCCCAAGGCTTGCCGAGGGGATTAGACCGTCCGTCTGTCTGTATCTCTCTCTCTCTCTCTCTCTCTCTCTCTCTCTCTCTCTCTCTCTCTCTCTCTCTCTCTCTCTCTCTCTCTCTCTCTCTCTCTCTCTCTCTCTCTCTCTCTCTCTCTCTCTCTCCCCTATCTCTCCCGTAGTCTGTCTGTCTGTCCGAATCCCTCGCTTCCAGCCTAGCCAGCCTAGGAGTGTTTTCCTCTGCATTTCTACGCTCTCTCTCTCTCTCTCTCTCTCTCTCTCTCTCTCTCTCTCTCTCTCTCTCTCTCTCTCTCTCTTCTCTCTCTCTCTCTCTCTCTCTTTTCTACCCAGTTTCCTGAGCTCCGCACGCACAGGCCACACTGCTGTAGGTACACAGTACTCACGGCCCTCCTCCTCCCCCGAACACACCAGCTCCATTCTACAACAACTGGGCACTGCCGACATATCCCAGTCTATAGTTTGGCCGCCGCGCCCCGCCATGGCGCCGCGGCCTGTGTTTCCAAGTTAATTCTCTCCCGCACGCACATTGATCTGGTCGTGGCCTGCGTTCTGCGCGCCACGGGGGGCGGCCATCTGTGCCCCGGCCGCCGCCGAGTTGGGTGGTTGTGTGAGGCGGGCCCAGGGCGCCCAGGCCGGGCCCGGGGGCGGACGGCGGCGGCCTCTTTGACGCCCAAAACTTTGGGCGCGCGCGGGTGCTCTGCGCGCCCCCTATCGGCCATCTCCCTAACTAAGGCACGGCGTCAGTGGGCGCATCGAAGGAGTCGTCGCTGCAATCTGCTATCGTTGCCGCGGCAGATGAACAAAACTTTAGGAAAGAGAGAGAGACAGAGAGAGACAGAGAAAGGGCAGAGAGAGAGCGAGAGAGAGAGAGAGAGAGAGACAGAGACAGAGACAGACAGAGACAGAGACAGAGAGAAAGAGAGAGAGGGGGGGGGGGCGAGATTGAAATCACGTCGCGAAGAAGGCCGTAAAGGTCTTTTGAAGTGGTGCGGTTCTCGTTCTTGCTAAATTGAGTTGTGGGGCGGATGAGAATATGTAGGTCATCGGGTAATGGCGTCGACAGTTGTTGTTGTTGTTCTGAACCGGCGGTCCTCTTTTGTGTTCACAGTGCCGAAGATCGAGATCCTGGGCTCGTCTGACATCTACGTGAAGACGGGCTCGACGGTGAACCTCAAGTGCGTCATCACGCAGTCGCTGGAGGAGCCGGCCTACATCTTCTGGTACCACGACGGCGAGCGGGTGCTCAACTACAAGCCGGGAACCAAGGACATCCGCGTGGAGCGATCCAACGCGGACACCACGGTGGGCACGCTCGTGCTGTACGGCGCCACGCGGGAGGACTCGGGCAACTACACGTGCTCGCCGAGCAACCTGGACTCGGCCAGCGTGCTGCTGCACGTCCTCAACGGTGAGTTATACCATTTATCTCCGAGGTAAAGCAGAACGCACGCGGTGGCGACGCGCCACCTCCGGTCCTCCGGGCACCGCCTGCGAGTGCCCGGGTAGGCCAGCCCGCACGGCACGCGTGCATGCAGGAGGCGGGGTTTGCCTACTCGACAGGTGCCGTGTGCGCGCTGAGCATGGTATATCATGCGTGTTATTTGCGAATCATTCTCATTTCCATTCTTAACTTGAAGATTGAAAAGCATTCAGAAAAAAAAACTGCCTCCGGTAGCTGTATAAGGCAGTCTACCGGGCACAATTTAATCCTGAGCATCAAAGAACTCGTTAAAAACTTGTTGGTTTGTTGCAGGAGAGCACCCGGCCGCGATGCAGCGGGGCAAGAACAGCGCGTCGCCGATCCCCGGCCGCTGGTGGGGCCACATGTCGGTGGGGCTGGGGCTGCGCAGCCTGCTGTCTCCGCGGCAGACGTGCGCCATGGTGGTGCTGCTGACGGCCCTGCACAACCTGCTGGCCTTCGCGGGCCTATGAAGCCTGCTCGGCCCTCACCACGGCCTCGCCTAGGGCCTCGTGGACTCAGGCGGCCATGACGGCGTGGTGACGGTGGCAACTTAGTGACCATGTGTTTGTGTGTGTGTGACTCGCCCAAACAGACAAGCTGCTCAAAGTCGGCGCGAGAACACTGTGTTAGTGTGTGTGTGTGCGAGTGTATGTGTGTGTGCGTGTGTGCCGGTGCTCCAGCGCACCCTCAGCGACACTCGTCCCTTCGGAAGAATGAAGAAGTGAGGCAGTGGAGGAGGAGAAGGAGATGAAGACTGCAGCGTGACGACACGGTGCGGGGATGAGGGTTGGACCCGTTGGACCCGGACATTTGCAGCCTATGTGTTAGTGCTCAACATGACGACACGTGACGTGGTGCGCCAAACATTTTATTTCACCCCCTCTCCTTTTATTTTGTGAATTCAAATGAATATTATTTTGGGTCTTATTGTATTTCGATTGTTCGTCCCCGTGCTGGAGACCGCTTGGGGCAGCAGAATGATTTTGTTTGGCGGTCCGCAATCAACGTACTGTGAATAACATGTATAGGCTGTTAATATGGCGCTTGACCTTTGAAGCGCGTGTGCCGACCCGCCGCACACGCGCCGTGAGGAGGGAGCATGGTTGGAGGTGCAGGCTGCACTGCGAGGCGTATTATGCCAATGCCAAATTCAACAAGAGAAAGCAGAAAGAGAACAAAACTGAATTTATTGCTACAGCGCAGAGATTATTATCTCCATCCCCTCCGTTTCTCTTTCTTGTCCTGACTGCTTGGTCCAAAGGGTTTGAGAACGAAAGTCACATTTTCGTAAACGCACAAAAGCAAAAGGCGTGCTTTCTGACTTTCTCCCATTCTCCCATGAAAAATTGGGATGGGGAAAAAAAGAGAGGGAGAGAACCGTCATATCCGAGTCAGTTGTTTCTCTCCCGCACATCTCTGGATCTTCTGCTTCAAGCCAAGCGTAGGGGATAGGGGAGGCATGAGAGGACGTTGATCCCGGCGAAAGCCTCAATGGAGGAGACGCAAAACAATATCTCGCTGTGAGCCTCTGCAGGCCTCGTGTGGCGGCGCGCGGCTGTCCCTCGCGTCACGGCCAGCACAACGGAATACTTCCTTTCGTTTCGTAGGTGTTTTATTTCCATTCAATTGCGCACAGAATATTGGCATGATTATAATACGACTTGTGGCTGCTCGGTACCGAAATGTCGAACGAAGACCACCATGCATAAATGTGCTTCCATGTTTTGATTTGGAAGACGGTAGCTCGGAACGACCGTACAGCTGTGGAAAAATTGTGCACTTCCGTGCTGCTTTGATTTTCATGTAAATAAAAGCCCTGCTAACTGCAAATGCCAGAAAAGTAGGCCATGCTCCACGTTTACTTTTTCCTGAAATAAGCTGTCGGTTAATATTGTACATATGAAGTAATAAACATTTTTGTACAGAGATAAATGTAAATGTCAAAGACGGTTCGTTTCACACGATATAGTGTGAGAATATCTTGGGGCAGAGAGAGAGAGAGAGAGAGAGAGAGAGAGAGAGAGAGAGAGAGAGAGAGAGAGAGAGAGAGAGAGAGAGAGAGAGAGAGAGAGAGAGAGAGAGAGAGAGAGAGAGAGGGAGAGAAGAAAAGAGTTCGGGTTAGAGTTTAAGTGGTATGTTCCTGTAAAAAGTATATTTCTTTTGAATACTCTTTTTGTTGTAGCGTTTGTTATGAAATGTGATTAACATAAATTGTAAGAATAACACATCCATTGAGTGCATCACAATAGTGGATGAATTGTCCATCAAAACTTGATCGCACGGCTTTGAAAATTTAGACGATAAAACATGAGAGATGAAATTTGAGATTATTAGTTGCTTCTTCTCAATTGTCGTCTAAGGTTTGGTAAAATGTATTTTTTTTCTTGCCAGACCTCTTCTATTTTGTTTAGTATTGCCTCTGTTTGATTTTAAGTTTGGCTGGAGTGAGAATGTGGTGATTTGTTTAGCATCAAATTGCTCTCGAAAGTGCCAAAAGGCTATTATGGCTGTTGATATAAATCGAGACGCCCTCGTAATCGAGAAGAGAATATACGAGATAGTTAGCGAAACCAAATCTATGTTTGTTTAAAGAATCTTGTGCTTTACATATGTTTTGGTTCCCGGACGTTTTAAATGATGGTCACTCTTCTGGCTCTGTCGGCCATTGGGCTTTCTAATGCGTTCAAGGTTAAATCATCAGTTAGAAACAAATTTTAGCATAAAATGGTGTGTGTGTGCGTCTCTGTGGCCCTTTATACAGTGTTAAATGGATGCATATCTGGGATTCAGTACACGTGAGAGAATGATTTAGCAACTGATGTTCACCTTGAGTAATCAGGTACATCCTGCAAAGTGCGGTGTGTTGTAAAAACATTGACGGTCTGGCCTATCTTCCTTGCTAGAATGGAATATTTTGGAATGACTCATCTTTTTGTTAAAAGAAATATTCCCCGTGCTTTCATTGTTTCGATGTTGGCATAATGTTTTGAACCTTTGCGTTCATATAGTGATATAAGGTGAGAATGGAAATACTCGCTTTTTTTCTAGTCTTATTGATTGTATTTATTCGTCCTAAGTTATTTCTGACAATTGCTTTTAAACCTGATGATTTTTATTTGCGTTTTTGTATTTAATTTGCGCTGTTCCTTTTCCCCAGTTACCAAGGATATTTTTCAAAGTTGTGTCATTTTAAGTACTGACTGTGAATTTGTTAAAGGCTAAGAGTCGTTCCAAATTTCTTGAAAATTGTATACCGATTAAGTTCCTTGGCATTGAGGGAGCTAAGTCAGTTAAGAGTTTTACATACCTATATATTTTACCGCAAGAGGACTGGAACGATTCTTGACCAAGAAATGTATGAATAAGTAAATACAACTTACTATTAATAAAATACTCAAAATCGGTACAGAGTGCTTTTCATTTTCGATCCTTTCCAACGATAAACCACTGACATGACAACGTTGCCTCCGCTGACAGAGGAAGAGGTGATTTGCTATATGATATTAGCAGCTTGTGTCCCCCTCATCACTTTTCATCACACCCTCTTGTTGTAGACGACCGCCCCTGGTGAATACTTCCTAATAACCTCGAGAATTTCTTACAAACTTGTCCGTCGCTCCAACTCTAACGAGGAGCACAGGTTTGTTCCCAAGTTCCGGTAGCAGGAGTGGTTTCAAAATGGGAGATACACGGTAGCAAACGAAGCGACCAACGGACAGTGCGTTGACACGACACCAAATGACAAAGATGTAGAAGTAGAATTCGCGTTCTTACGGCGTAAGTTCCACGACGACAACGGAACGCTTGTTTACCTGCTTGGATCGCACGGCGACAACGCATAAACACGCATTTCATCACAAGTTGCTGAGCTTGTGGTTGGAGGACCACACTCCAACAGCATGCAGGAAAAATGTTAATAGTTGTCGGTCCGCAAAACTTTCAAGAACTAAATTATAACGGACCGTATGACACGTAACGGTCCATATGGACCTCCGAGAATATGGCTTAACCCGGCCTATCCCGCTGCAGCGTGCTGTTGCTGTTCTGCCGGACGGGCTTGTTTAAGACGTGCCTCGCAGTTGGAGAGTTGTTTGAGCCATTCCAGATGTTTGGCCGTAGATAAGAGGCTTAGCAAACACAGCGGCCGAGACAAGGGTCTGGCCCTGGCAGGCCGGCCCTGCCCTGGACCTGGTCCTGGCCCCGGCCCCCGTGCCCACAGACAGGTGTCGGTGCGGACGGCCGCGGCGACTTCTGCACAAATGCATCTCAGCGCTGGAGGCAGCCGAGGCGCCGCCGGCCTCCTGGCCTCCTTGCTAAGTTATTCTCACGGCGGTGTACCTCGGCGTAATTTTGAGCGAGGGTCGTCAAGGTGGCGGCGACGGAGCACTCGGACGGACCGCAAGTGGTGCTTCCGGACAACAGTCTTGGCCTCGGCGGGGCATTAGAGCCCCGCCGAGCCGGGGCCGTGCCGGGGTTGTGCCGCAGCCGTGCCAGAGGCGTGCCGTGGTCGTGCCGAGGCCGTGCCGAGGCCGTGGGGGCTGGCACGGGTCCCTCGTGGAACGACAGCTGCAGCTGCGACGACTACCGCCACGACTACACCCGACTCCAATCTTCAGTTCGTTCCGAACAACAAAGTTTGCGGTACACCATCAGGAAGGCAGAGCCCAAAGCACAGTTCCCGCCCCGCCTGCTCCTGGGAAGGCGGGCGGCTTGTCGACGCACCTGCCGGGACAGCGCCCGCGCTTCTGTCACGAACCGCACGGAAATCTCCGGACCGTTGCACTAATTATTTTGAGACGTTGTTCGGGAGAGCGTTTCCCACGGTTATGTGTGTACGCAGAGAAACAGATTCTTAGGCTAAAGGCATTCAAGAATATTTTCTTGAATCAAGCCAATCTTAGAGTTAAATCAAGAAACATTCTTGGATCAAGAGTTATATTCTTGAATACCTAAGAATTCACTTTTCCTGGCTTGAATCAAGAATGCGTTTCTCTGGATGTAGTGGTAGTACGCATGGAGCTGCGTGCTCTTTTCCGCCGGGCAGGTCTATTTGGACACGTGTGCGTTGTGTTATGAAAGCAAACAGGGTGTGATCCCAAAGTAGAAGTGGAGTTGGTGAACGCTTCAAGACTTACTTTAATGGTGCCTTGGGAGAGCTTCTCCGTCCGACGGGGAAGAAAGGGAGGTGGAAACGAAGACAAGGTTTACGTAGGGCAACGCCCCCGAGTTTATATTTTATTCAGAGCTAAAAATGAGCGCTAAAGAACGTAATTTTGCGTTGCAGGAGGCTTTTGTGTATCTCCTTGATCGCAACAAAGCGGCCTAACATCTCCGTTTAAGGCTTTCCTACAGCATCCGCAAGTGTTGTTTTTTGTTGTTTTTTCGTGTTTTTTTTTTTCATGTGCACGCTGTTCCGCATTGCGTTTGTGTGGGCGATCAGTTTGTCGTCAACAGCGTCGTGTAGTCCGCACTAGTGTTACGTGCGTTCACTGCGCCGCTCCTGCAGCACCGCCACCCCTCGTCAGGGGCCACCGGGGGCCACCGTGGGCCACCCCACCCCACTCCACCCCAGCACGGCCCGGCACCGTGAGCTGAACGCTAGTGGGACATCTAACCAGACCGCAGATTTGCATGAGCGGCTAAGTAGCTTGCAACAGTAATCCCCGTTGTTTCAGATGACGGTTCACCGGGCTGGCTGCGACCCGCCGGGATGGGACGGGGGACGGAACGGGCCTACGGGGCTTGGCTTGACGGCGAGGGTCGACCACCCTGGTTTAGCAGGGCAGGTCAAGGCAAAGACATGTTGCCGGCTACGCCAAGCAGCGAAAACGCTTAGAAAAAACCCATCGCTTGTATAAAACTCCACAAGAAAATTCTATAATAAGGTCAATATTTAAAAAAATTAATCCCATGATGATACCATGAAATGAACTGAAGAATCAACGGTACTTGCCCCAGCAGGTCAGCTCTAACAGGGGCAGGAAGCCCCGATGGCGGCCGGGCCGGACGTCCACCTTGCCGCGCCCTCCGTCACCCTCCGAAATCCTGACGACCGTTACGAATCGCCGTACTCAAGTTTTGGGCACCGCCCTGTGTGTGTGTGTGTGTGTGTGTGTGTGTGTGTGTGTGTGTGTGTGTGTGTGTGTGTGTCCCTCGGGTGCGGTTTGGCGAAAGGGTTTTGCCGGTGGACGGGATGACCGGGGACGGCCCACCAATCCATTACAGCGGTGGCAGGGTCCACACCACCACACACATAACAGCGCGCTCTGGTGATGAGATTCAAATCCTCTCATCTGTTAGTGTTGGGCGTGGGGGTCAACCGGTCGGGTCCGGGGCCAGGCGGGGGCGGGGCGTGGGGCGTGCAGCGAGCGACAGCCATCTGGGGCAGCAACCAGCCACGCACGACGCCATGCTCAAATTACGGCTTATACATTTTTTTTCTGCCTCCCAAATTCCACGGATGTATGTGTGTGTGTGTGTGTGTGTGTGTGTGTGTGTGTGTGTGTGTGTGTGTGTGTGTGTGTGTGTCCAGTCCATACTGCTGGGGACGAACAAACGTTGTCACTCTGTCCATGTGTGTGTGTGTGTGTGTGTGTTTCGTTCCAGCGACGCACAGCCGATAGCTGGGCCATGTCAGCCGCGTGACACTTCAGAAGCCCATTGTACGGCGATCCGCGCGGGGTCTGGCATGGCGTCGCTGGGCGGCCGGGCCGGGCCGGGGTCGGTCGGCCCGCGCTTCTCCAAACTGCTGCAGCGGACACCGCCGCCGCTACCGCTGCCACCGCCCGCCACCACCACCGCCACCACTTGGCTCCGACTGCGGCTACATGGTGCTGTCGCGAGCACTGGTGGCACTGGTGCCGTTGGCGTCGCTGGCGCCGGGTTTCCGATGGCCGCCGCTGTCGAAGAATCCGAGTTTGGGAGAGGAGAGATTAGGAAGAGAGAGGTAGAGAGGACGGGAGCGGACGGGAGCGGACGGGTCAGGGAGGGTTAGGGGAGGGGGGAGGGGGCTGTGAGCAATTTGCCAAGTCGATTAATTTAACTTCCAAATTGCAGTGGTGTGCTGCTCAAGGCGCGCGATGCGGCTGATTATCCATATTCCGTCCAATCACAGTGAGGAAGGCCATCACGTCCGCGGCCGGACCTCCCGGACTCCTCGGACCCTGCGGACCCCTCGGACCCCCCACGGAGGTCCGGGCCCGCCCCCTCCCCCCTCCCCGCCCTCGGGATTATAGCGACCCGCCCTACCGTTTCCTGACGCATTTCATCATCATTCATTTTTTTATTTGTTTCGATTTTTCTTTTTACTATCGGGTTTATGCGAACGGAAAGCGATGTCTTCCGTCGCGATAACCAATCATCACGGCTGCCCCACCCATCTGACGGGTTTTCACTCAAGGGCCTCTGATTCTCACTGACTCGAAAATATATTTCGCAGGGTATGTTTTGTAGTGTGTGTTTCCGCTGTGGTATTGCACCTACTACATAGTGGCTCTTCTATTTTCACACATTGTATCACTACTACGTCGGACCCGGAAGCTTCGACGTCGCTGGTCTCTCCATTCCTCATCCTCCTTCCTTTCCCATTCTTTCTTCTGTTTCTCTTCCTCGTTCATCGCCCCTCTCCCCCTCTTCCTCTCTTTCTCTCTATCTCAGGGTTATTATTTTCGTCTGTGGTGATTCATTTATCCACTGTCCTTCTCCAAAAGGGTGATAGTAGGGGGAGGGGAGGTTGGTTTGGCTGCCAGGCTCTGTAGGAGCGAGGGAGAGGAAATAGAAAGAGAGAAGAAAGAGGGGGGAGGGGGTGAAGGCGGATGTCGAAGAGAGAGGAAAGAGGGGCGGGCACCCTGCAAGATGACCCCAGTCAATCAATCATTGGTCACACACGCACAAACTACACTGCACACTTCAAAAACTGCAAAAGTTCCGGGTGATTCTAGACGACACCTGGACGCAACAACGCAACAGACCACAAAAGAGTAGCAAACACCGTCAAGCATCCCTTATTTGTCTGCACACACAAGGTCTTTTGTTCAGGACGGCGACCTTCGATTCGCCATAACAGGACACAAAGAAAACCTGCAAAAATGGGTGGGTCCTACCTCGTCCCAGACTTCCGTCATTCATTTTCAAAACTAAATCAACAAGTGATCAAAATGTCGCGTTAACGCAACACTTGCGTTAAGCGGTTTGCGAATTGAAAGGGGGTCTTAACAGACAGGGTGAGTGCAATACTCGTTCTTTTTTGCTTGTACGTCGTAGCAGTAGTAGTAGTAAGCAAAGAACGAGTAAAAAGTGGTGAGGCGTGGTTGGTTAGGTGATGGCCGCGCCGCTGCAGACTTCGGGATATTTGTGACGCTTGGGGCGCTGATGTTGCCCCGAGGGCGCAGAGATAAGAGATCCGGCTCCAGCCAGTGGCTGCTAGCTGCGTGTTGACGGCGGCGGGCGAGCGCTTGCCACCGCTGCGGTGGTGGCCACGGCCCCCGTCGAATCAATCACCGAGTGTGTGTGTGTGTGTGTGTGTGTGTGTGTGTGTGTGTGTGTGTGTGTGTGTGTACACGGGGGGCGTGTCTGTGTCCCTCTATGCAGATCCCCATCTGTTAGCATAATCCCTCGCGATGAAATTCGAGCAGGATGCTGCCACACCCATCGTGGGCCCCGCCGCCCCCCGCCGGCCCCCGCCGGCCCCCACCGGCCCTCACCAGGGCTCGGTGCGCTGTGCGCCGGAACAGCTGTCCGCCCCCCGGCGGGCGCCGAGACCCGCAGGCCCGCGAGGCCTCTGACGACGGCACAGGCAGCCTGAGGCAGCGCAGCAGCGCGCAGCAGGGCCCTCGGCAGACAACTATAGGAGGTGCCGTGGCGCTGCCGCTGCCGCTGCCGCTGCCGCTGCCGCTGCCGCTGCCGCTGCCGCTGCCGCTGCCGCTGCCGCTGCCGCGTCCTGCGGGGAACCTTTGCAACGCTTCGGCGACGTCCATATTGAGAGTGCCCGAATTCCCTGCTCCCACCGGAAGTCCTGCGTACACCTGCTTGCGACGATTTTTCGGATTGAGGGCCCCTTCGGGTGAGGCCGTCCTATATGCAGTCCGCAGTGTGACCCCAATGGGGCGCCGGCCCGGGGCCCGTCCGGTAATGAAAACAGATCAGGACCATCTGGGAACGGTGATGGGGTAGTTCAGGTTGGGTTAAGCTGCCACAGCTGCAGCTGTCCCAGCACAGAGAATAGCCCCCGACTGCCGCACCACTGCCGCCTCGGAACGCATCCGAGCTCAAAGTGATTGAAGGCCGACTTGCGAATTCCCTCCGGCCCCTGACCGACAAAGCAGGGGCGGGGCGGGGCGGGGCGGGGCGGGGCGGGGCGGGGCGGGGCCGGGCGGGGCGATGTCTCGGCGGCATCTCCGCCGTCTGGGTGGGGGTCGCCTCACGGCTACGGGCGCGCTTCGAACGACACAATCGGCGGCGCAGCAAACGACATCGAGAAGAAAAACTCGAAGGCGGAGCCGCGACTCGAACCCGGGACACTGCCCACTTGAGAACAACGCTCTAACCAGCGTTACGAGCGTTGCCAGCGATCGGTTGTCATTTGTGTTTGGGTACTATGCCACCATGCCACCCCCGGCGGGCCGCTCAGGCACCCCCGGGCCCCGCGGCGAGGACCCTGGGCACAGAGTTGGGGGCGGGGCCCTCGATTCCAGTGCTTAGCCGCTTCGCGCCGCTGGTGTTAGGGCGGCCTCGTGTTGTCCATGAAGGACCCCACATGCGACTGGGCGAGGGTGTGAGGGTGGCGGAGCCGAGGCGGGGGCGGGGATGGGCCGGGGCAGAGCGGGTAGAGCGGGCAGAGCTGGCAGAGCAAGGCTGCTGGAAATCGGAGACCAGCAACTTGTTCGGCACAGTCCCTGCGCCTCCGCCTCCCTCCCGCGTGTTGGCTAAACACGAGAAACTATCGGAAATCTGCTAATAGTGGAAATATGTTGAGTGGCCCGGCCCCCGCCGCTCCACGTATGTGGCTGGGATCTTGTGCGGTGGCGCTCAGTTTGGCCTGCAGGCCGAGCGCACTCCATGTTGTTTCATCCGACTAAATCAGCCACCAAGTCAAACTTCTGTTGTCGACTTCCACCGCACTGTGTCCCCCTCCCTCGTCCATTAACCGACTGAGACCGCCTCGCCTCCCCCGCCGCACTCCTCCCTCGCCGTGTTTACGTGCGAATGGGAGGCCCTCCTCTTCTCCTGGCCGGCGACAAAAAAAAAGTCTAAAAAAAGAAGTAAAACGTAGAACGGAATCAGCACCTTTTCAGCCCCAAAGTGCCCCCAGGACGGGGCTGTATGCGCTCTGTCGTGTCGAATCGGTACTTTGGGCTTTGAGGCAAATGAAACATTCGGCCGGACGTGTCGGCGCTGCAAAGCGTGCCGCCCCGCCCCGCCGGACAGCCCGGACAGGACCAGGGAAGCCCAAGGTTACGGGCCATTCCAGGAGGAAAGGAGAGGGAGGGGAGGGAGGGCCGGCAGTGAAGGGAGGCTGAGGAGTCTCGCGAGGAGCCGGTCAGCACCAGCACCAGCCCTAGCCCTGCCAGCCCGCAACGCGGAGGTGACGGGACGGCACGGCGGCACCCTTTTTATTTCGGCCCAAACAGAGCTCCCCAGCAGCGACAGCAGGAATGTCGGCCGGCCGGTGCCGAACCCTCGGCAGACCTTCGGCAGGCCTTCGGCAGACCTTTGGCAGACCTTCGGCAGGCCTTCGGCAGGCCTTCGGCAGACCTTTGGCAGACCTTCGGCAGGCCTTCGGCAGGCCTTCGGCAGGCCTTCGGCAGGCCTTCGGCAGGCCTTCGCCTCGGCCCTCGGCCGTGGACCTTCCTTACGACTGTCCGTTTACGGCCATTGTAAAACCCTCCGAGAGTGATCGCGCACGGCTGTGTGGGTGCGCGGCGTGTGTCTGTTTGTCTGTCTGCGGAAGACGGAACAGGGAAAAGAAAAAGTTGGCGGACGACGGGTATTCGAACCCGCAGCTTCGGCGTATGACGTAGACGGACCACAGCAGGCGTCACATCACAACCGTCCACGATTTACCCCCACGTGGTTGAAATTGATAACAGGGAGAGCGCCCTCGTTTGCGTATTGTTGCACGAGATGGGGTGCCTACCTGCTCGGCGTTTTTCTGCGTCAAGAGTGTCATGACACACTATTTTCAGGACCAAACGGTCCAAGCATACGTCCCCCTAAAAAAGACACAATTTAATATTTTTGGAAAAATTTGGAAAATTGGCAAGGACCTGTCTTTTGCCCGAAAAATTGTAAGTGCTGTATTTTGAGGAAATTGATTAAAGACCGACAGGGGTATATACAAAAGTATATGTAGAGTAAGAAAGATGAACGAAAATTCAAAACGCTGCCCTGCTGAAAGTACCGGTGCTGTGAAGTACGAGGAACGAACCCCGCCGGATACTCATTCACAGCGGGAACCTCATTAAGTGCCGGGAGGAAATATGGCGAGTTGGAGGGGAGGGGAGAGAAGGGAGGGGAGGAGAGGAAAGGGGGAGGCCTGGCGAGACAGAGATGGGTTCGGGGAGAGGAGGGGACAGGGGCCGGGCAGGACAGAGGAGAGAGCTTCGCCGCTCTTTGCTATACAACAACATCGAAGCCCGGCCGGGCCGGGGATGGGAGCTAAGGAACGAACGTTCCAGTTTCACGCCAGGGCTCCCTTTGCGTCGCCCTCTCTCCGTCTCTCTTTCTCCCTCCGTCTCCCTCTCTCTCTCTCTCTCTCTCTCTCTCTCTCTCTCTCTCTCTCTCTCTCTCTCTCTCTCTCTCTCTCTCTCTCTCTCTCTCTCTCTCTCTCTCTCTCTCTCTCTCTCTCTCGCTCTCCATCTCTCCATCTCGCTCTGGTAATGCATGAGATGCCACTCATGGCGTTATACGCCCTTTGTGCTGCATTGTGTTGTACTGCGCCAAGTCCGGGGGGTCGCGTTTTGTTCTGCATCGCTGCACCTCCTTTACCATCCCCCCTCCCTCTACTTCTCCCCCTCCCCCGCCTTCTCCCTCCCTCTCTTCCCTGCCGGAAGCGACGTGTGTTGGCTGTTAGTTTGCGTGTGTGTGCCTGGGGATAACTGCAGCCAAGTGTATTGCGTGTGACTGCCCCCTCCGCCCCCCTCCCCCTTTCCTCCAGCGCTCTCCAGGTTTTCATAAATACGCCCCCTTGAGGTGGCTCCCGCGTGGCCCCCGTTTCTCGAGCAATTCATCACTGCTCCTGCGCATAACGACGATGCATCGGCTGCACGCACCACGCACGCACGCACGCACGAGCACGCACACGCACCCACCCGGGCATGGTGCCACACGGACAGGATGCACTCACAGCAACGACGTCAGATGATAGTTTCGCTTCTCTGTGTCTAGCTTCGGCAGAATATGAGATGCGCGGCCGTTGGGGTAGGGGGAGGGGAAAGGGGGAGGGGAATGGGGAGGGGAAAGGAGGAGGGGGCTCCTCCCACGCACTGTGGAGACAACGACAAGGCGGCTGCCGGCTGCAGAGGCCTCCGCCAGGCTGCGCTCTGCGCTCTGCAAGCTGCGCTATGCTGCCGGCGCCTGCAAATTATTTCACGAACACTGCTTGACAATAACTGGAGCACTTGGCGCGGGTGGTGGGGGAGCAGCGGCGGCGGCGACGGCGGTAAGCTCGGGTCGCGGACTGAAATAATTTCCAAGATGGAAGTAGGCTGCTCTCTTTCATTAAGTTTAAAATTTGTTAATCGAAATTTTTTCGGTAAAAATGCAGGTAAAGCTATAAGCCCAGTCAATTTTCCAAACTATTGAGTTTTTTTTTTTTTTACGGTGGCGGCATGTTTGGACCAGCCCTCGAATCCAAATGTAGCGGGTGAGAGTGCTGCTGGGAGCAAACTGTCGTTGGCGCGGGCTTGAGTCTCACATGAGACTGCAAAGGTTTGGTTGGTGGGTTCGATTCCCACGGACGGTTTCCGCGCACTCGCGCACGCCTCCTTTTTTTCGCGTTCTCTGCGAATACACCAGAATATGAAAGATTTTCCCCATACTGCATGCGGATCTGCTCTGGCAAGCAGGCGGACGCTTAGGGCCGCAAAGGTCCCAGCCCAGCAGGCCGACAAACTCTTCGCGGACTTCAGTGGGGCCTCGGCCTCGGATATTAGGCATGCAGCGGCTCAAATCCTGCCCCCGCGGCCTTGTACTAGGCCCTGGACAAGGAAGGAGTCGGCCCGGCCCTGAAGGGGGAGGGGGGGGGGCACAGCCCTTGTCAGATGCAGACGTCTCGTTGCCCCATGGAGCGATAGCGTCTTTGAGAGGAGAGAGAGAGAGAGAGAGAGAGAGAGAGAGAGAGAGAGAGAGAGAGAGAGAGAGAGAGAGAGAGTTTGAGTTTGAGTTTGAGTTTGAGTTTTATTTCATTGAAGGTACAAAAGACTAAAAAGTCCTACGAGAGTACCAATGTACCGGTTTTTAAATACAGACAATCCAGTTCAACAAAGCAAAATATATAAAGCGCTTAAGCTACTAAAACAGAGTGGAAAAATAACATAAAGTGATGACGCAAGGGTAGATCAACTTTGAGATGCGAGGAGGTAATTTTTAAGCTGCGACTTAAAGCCGTACATTTTTTTGGACAAGATATGAGCAGGTACAGAGTTCCACAATAAAGGTGCAGTTACCCAGAACGCCCCCCTTCCCTTGTCCGTACGGTGCAAGGGAACTCGGAGGAGAAGATGGCTACCTCTTACAGATCGGTTTCTAATGTCACAGGCAAACTGGAGCTTATCAGCTAGGTACTTAGGATAATTGTTACATATAACTTTTTTGAGGAGGGTAACAGAGGCATAAGTACAGCGGTTTTTATAGTTAAGCCACTTTAACTCAGTGATATAATTGGATATACTACAGTCCCTTCTCAGGTCAAATATCAGCCTGGCACAAGCGTTCTGGACTCTCTGTAATTTAATGGAACAGGTGACAAGCATCTGTGAAGTTACTACGATACCAGAGTCTAGGGCGGGAAAAACGAGTGTTTCCACAAGCTTCTTCCTTACATTTTTTGGAAGGATGTCACAATGTTTCTTTATGCCATGTATGGCTGCTAGAGCATTTTTGCGCACAGAATTGGCCTGCGCCTCCCAGTTCAGGAATTTGTCCACCATGACGCCCAGGTCCTTAACAACTTCAGAGTAGGGTATTACAGTACCATTTACTATAACAGGGGGGACAACAGGAGGCAATTTATTCCGCAGTTTGTAATTTCCAATTATGATTACTTGGGTCTTCCCAGCATTTATTGCGAGGTTATGGTTTTTGGCGTATTGTACTAGCTTTTCCGCTTCGCCGTTAATTATGTTGACAGCATTTTCTATTTCCGATGGCTTAAAAGAAACGTAGTTCTGCAAGTCGTCAGCATAAAGATGGTAACAAGAATTGGTAAATATTTTGTCTAAGTCATTTACATAGAGGGAGTACAACAGAGGACCAAGAACCGAGCCTTGGGTACACCAAACATCAGGCCAATTAAGGCAGAAATATCTGTTCCGTTTACTACTCGCTGGGTTCTGCCTTCGAGATAGGATTTAAACCAGTCGATAACAGAGCTGGAGAGGCCATACATTCTTAACTTAGTCAGGAGTAGCTCATGGTGCACAGAGGGGAAAGCGTTACTAAAATCGTAAAGCACAAGGATTGAAAGGCGTTTTGCGTCCATATTTTCTCTGATGTCTCCAATTACTTTAAGTAAGGCTGTAGTGGTACTGTGATTGGCTTTAAATCCCGATTGAAGAGGATTAAAAAGCGAGTTCCTGACCAAGAATTCCACCAGCTGCGCATGTACAACTTTTTCCAACACTTTTCCGAGCGTACAAAGTAGACTAATAGGTCTAAAATCCTTCACCTTATTAGCACCCGATGTTTTCGGGAGGGGCTTGACATTTGCAATTTTCCAGGTGTTGGGGAAACAGCCGGATTGGAGGGAATAATTCAAAATATGGAGAATGGCTGGGGAGAATTCAACAATACATAGTTTTAGCATCGCTGCCGATACATCGTCTATCCCCTTGGCAGTGGGGCTTATACCATAAAGTGCTTTTTTAAGGTCCTCAAAGTATACATGCTTGAAGTTAAAAGGCTCGTCCGTGGGGAGAGGGGTGACATTTTCATACATTTTTATGGATGCTTTTAACAATTCCTCGTCCTGACACTTAACAGCAGTATAGTGAGCATTAAGCTCCTCAGAGCTAGGGAATTTACATGCTTCTCCATTGTTTTGATTGGTAACGCCCAATTTTTTGAGATTTTTCCACAAAGTTTGGGAGGAGTTACAGTTGTTAAGTAAGTTATAGGCATAGCGGACTTTAGCATTGCGTATCTCGCTCTTTGTTCGGTTCTTTAGTTTTTTAAACTGGGCAATAAGAAGGTGGTCCTTAGAGTATTTAACTTTCTCGTACATTTTGTCTCTTTCCTTAATCATACTTTTCAAATGGTCTGTCAACCAGGGAGAAGGCCTATGCTTAATTTTAACAGATACATAAGGAGCATGCTTATCAAACAAGGCGTTAACTTGCTGGTAGAAGTAGTCCAGCTTTGAATTGATATCCTGGAGATGGAACATATCGTGCCAGGGTGTGTCAACAACATCTTTTTTAAAATCCTCTAGATTAAAATTTCTGAAGCTCCGGAATGTTGATATGCGAGGAGTAAACCTGGGCACTTCCAGAGAGAAAACAGCAGCGAGGAGGTCGTGGTTAGAGAGACCACTTGCGTACTGATTATAGTAAACCAAGCGCTCATTTATTGAGGAGGCAATCATGTCCAGATTTGAGTGATAATCTTTTACATGATAAGTATCGCTATATGGGATTCTTACTAAACTAAGGAGATCCAAAAATTCGTGAACAGACTTTCCGTCTCTAATATCACAAGGCTTGGTGCTGCCAAAGTGGGCGTTAACATCTCCGAAGACCACATGATGTTTATAGTCCGTACTAAGTGAGACAAAGTCCTCGGTAAACTCATCGAAATAGCCAGCTTTCGGCGGTCTATATACACAAGCCACAAGTATTTTAGTATCGGCTAGAGATATTTCTACAATTACATAGTCAGGTTTTTTGGGGTCGGGCATCGAGAAGGACTTCGACAGAAGTTTACAACTATGGGTATTTTTGACATAAATGGCGACCCCACCCCGTTGCCTGTCAATCGGCAGGCAGTGAAAACATTATAATTATTTAGGGAAACAATATCACTATCACAGCCATAAAAAGTTTCACTTACTGCTATTATGTCTATGTCACAGTTATCGAACAAGAGCTGAAAAACAGGTATATGGGTCCGATAAGTCAGAGACTCGGCGTTCAGATGAACAATCTTAAGCTTATTAGGGAACACTTTGCATATATTTTCCAATATAGTTGACGTAGCATATTTATTATTATTATTCAAAGCTAAAGAATCAGTGGACATAAGAGTGGCAGTAGAAGAAGGGTCAATTGGGACAGAGTGAGGTTAGGTGCACCCTGGAGCCCACTTGAATTCTGTTCCCATTTTCTGACATCTTGACGAAGAGTTTGCCGTTCGAAAACCAGACGTCGTGAAGGCGTTTTGAAGACTTCAGCGCCCTGGCCTGGTTAAAAATGGATCTCATCTCCGGAGCGAGCGACTCGTTTACGTATATGACATCATCAGAACGGGGGCCGGACGGAAGACAGGACAGGTCTTTCACCCGCAAGTCCCTTTTTCGTTTCCTCGCCTGCAGAAAATCCCCTTTTTCCGTTTTCCGCATGAAGCGCACGAGGATGCCCCGGGAGGACGCGGAGGGCTGGCCCACCCTGTGCGCGACCTCCACGTTGTCGGCCGTCAGGGGGTACCCAACAGCATTGCCGAGGCAACTCAGGACCTCCTTCAAATTCTCCGACCTGTCGTACGGGATGCCGTGCACTTCTACATCGTTAACCCGTGAATACTGCTCGGCCGCGACGAGACGCGCCTCGAGGTCCCGGACGCGATCGCGAAGCGACTCGTTCTCGTCCCGCAGCGAGGTGACTTCCTTGGTCAGGGACTCTACGGCGGCGGCGGTCTCCTCAACCTTGACATGGCACGCCTCGAGGGAGGCACCCAGGTTGGACTCTACCTCCCGGATGAGCGCCGTCTGGTCCTCGTTGTACCGCTTCATCGCCGCGATGACGTCGCCGAGTGTCGGCTCGCCCGTCCCGGCGCCGCCCGTCCCGGACGCAGCCGCCGGCCGGCACTCGGAGCACCGCCACTTGCCGCCGTCCCGCGTGCCCGTCGTGGACATGCACACCGGGTGCACGACATGGGAGCAGGGTGTATTGGCGCAGGGCACAGGGTCGTCCCGGATGGAGCGGGTGCAGCCGTAGCAGATCGGCATGTCGTGCGCGGCGGCAGCAACAACAACAACACAGTCCGGCCAGGTAACACGGCTGGATGACGCGGCTGGCGGCGAGCACAGGAGCACAGGAGCACGGGCCCAGTAATCACCGTTCACAGTCACAGAGTGCGTCGCGTCATTAAAAACCACTGTCTTGTTCACTAAAACGGCATGGTAAAGTAGCAGAAGCACGCGCGCTTTGTTGCCATCACCGGGCGGGGCCGGGCGTGGCGGATCGTAGTTGCGGAGCGGAGCGGAGCGAGAGACGTCCGCACCGGTCGGCCGTGTGAACTGAACTGAGAGAGAGAGAGAGAGAGAGAGAGAGAGAGAGAGAGAGAGAGAGAGAGAGAGAGAGAGAGAGAGAGAGAGAGAGAGAGAGAGAGAAAGGTGCCCTCGGGGGTTAGTTCGTGTGTTTTCAGTTATTCAATATTGGCGCGCACGTGGAATGATTTTCGTCTGCTACTTCGAAAACGGGAAAACGGGAAAAAAGTCTGGACGTTTTGAAATGAAAAGATGAGCGCGGTGGTGTGGCGGTGCACGGGTTGGTGTTTGACTGGCTCATAGGGTCTTTCACTAATTGCACGACTCCGACGAGCTTACCATGGGCTTCAGAAGAGACTTCGGATACGGAGATCTGCTGCTGGCCGCTCGGTGTGGGCCGCTGTGCGCACTGTGCGCGGACCACTGGGGCCAAACCACCGGCTGGGGCTGGGAGTATCCGCGAGTGTGTGTGTGTGTGTGTGTGTGTGTGTGTGTGTGTGTGTGTGTGTGTGTGCATACAAACACTGTGAAGTTGCACGGAAGTTGTACGTTTCATGTGAGCGCGCGCGCGCGCTGCATGGACCCTTTCTCCCATGCCATGTATTTCGCACGTACGGGCACTATACGACCGCACGCGGGCCGACGTTGTGGTATGGGCGCCAGACTACCCCCGCTGCCCCCGCTGCCCCCGCTGCCCCCACCCCTGCTGATCCCCCGGGGCCCGATCCCCGATCCCCCATGACCCTCCTCGCGAGCGGGCACACACACACACACACACACACACACACATGCGGGCACCCCGTCTTCCTGCAGGAATCTACATTTTCTTGATTTATTCCAAGTCTTTGTTAGCTCTGATTCATAGCAGCAGGCACGGCGAGCGTGTGCTGCTCTCCTCGCGGGGGGTCCTGGCGGGTCCTGGCGGGTCCTTGATCCGTGATCCTGATTCAGGTTCAGCGGTGCCGGCGGAGGGGGCAGAGATACTCCCCGAGACATTCGAGAGTTTAGGCGGCGCGCGGTACATCCCAGCATGGCCGAGGTGTAGCGCCTGCAGTGGACGGGGTAGGCAACCCTCCCGCAGCTGTGTGTCGCGGCGGCATACATGCACGGCGCCAGGCCCGGACCGGACCAGCGGGGCCATCCGGTCCGGAGAGACAGCGGCGAACGGGACGAGGCGGCTCCCCAGGCCCAGCGGGCGGACAGAGCGCTCCGCGGGAGCCAGCGGTTCTGCTGTGCGGGTGGGGCGAAAGTGGCTCTAGTACCAAGAGCGCGCTGCGATCAGCATCGTCGCACGGTGGCCGCATGAGTTAGCGGACCGGACGGCGAGTGATAGGTTCGGGGTCTTTGCCGGAAGAAAAAGACTTCTGAAAGTCTGACGACCGAGGATGGTGGGTAATATATACGAAAAGAACGTGTTCAGAGTGTGTTGTCTGATTAACCGCGAACGTGCCTCGGAGGTTGAATACGCTGTTGAGGAATCAGTGCCAGTGTCTTATAGCGGCGGTCGACTCCTGGTACACCGATTCCCATCCGAACACCGAAGTTAAGCAGGAACAGTCTGGGATGGGGTAGGACCAGTTTTTAATGCCAGTTATTTTCCGGATCTACAGGGAGCATTTTCTTGAGGGTTGAACATACAAGTGAATACAACGGGGTATATGACACTCCATGCCGTTTTTTGTGCAGTGATATCTGATATCACTACACTTTCAAACACAGTGACCTGCTGACCGAAGCCGCCAGAGGCCGCCAGAGACCGCCCCGTTGTCCCTGACTCTTGTTTCCGCCAGGCGCGGTCCACGCTCCGCAGGGATGGGTCTGGACGGGAAGAGGCCGGAGTCTTCCACCGCCGGGCTTTGGCGGTGTGTACAACCGATGAAAGCTTTATTCCCAGCAGTGCACAGTCTTACGGGAATGCCTTTCCGGAGCGCGCAGGAAGCGTGTCAGGGAAGACGGCGACGAAGACGAGGAGGAGGAGGACGCCAAGAGCAGAGCCAAGGGCCCTCCAGGCCCGCAGCCGCCGACGTCGCTGCTGCCGCTGGAATTTTCCCCTCCTCTCTCTGTCTCTCTCTCTCTCTCTCTCTCTCTCTCTCTCTCTCTCTCTCTCTCTCTCTCTCTCTCTCTCTCTCTCTCTCTCTCTCTCTCTCTCTCTCTCTCTCTCTCTCTCACACGCAGCGCGTCGTAGCCGTCGCCGCGGCCGGACGCATAACGGATGACGCATGTTGACGTTACGACAGTAATGTGGGATTGGAGCGGGAATGGGGAGGTGCCGGGGGGTGGAAGCGGGGGGCGGTAGCGGGGGGCGGGGGCGGGCAGTGAGCAGCGGCCTTGAACTGACACGCAGCGCAGCCCGGCAGCCCGGTCCCTTCCGCACAGACAACAGCAGTAGCAAACTCTCGCTCCGAAGCGGAACGGGGGAATTTCAGGGATTGAAGGGGGCAAATAGGGAAGGGCGGGGGGAGGTGGGGGTGATATGGCCGGCGCATGGTGGTTGGGGGGGGGGGGGGACGGACCGAACGTATTACATGAGGGATGTTGAGGGGACAAAAGAAAACGGAAAGTACGCAGCCACCCGCTGTGGCCGGCGAGGGGGTCGTGACCATGAACGTCATGGAGTAATCGCCGGCCTTGTAGAACAGTGGGGCGGCAGTGGCGGCTGTGGCGGCAGTTGTGTCCCGAGTGCCCATTCCAGAGCCGGGGGGATAACTCTTTGGGTGCACCGCGCACCGCCGCATGTGGAGCAGGGGAGCAGTGTCGGTGTGGCCGGGAGAGGAGACTCCTTCCTGCGCTCCGACACGGCGATTGGGGGCGGCGGCCAACAAGTGCGAGAGAGACGCGCAGGGCGGCCGCGCGGGCGGCGGGGCAGTGAGTGGGAGGGAGAGAGGCGGCGCGAGACGACGGGATGGAACGGGATGACGCGCGCCGCGGGGAGAAAAGAGGATTTCTCGAGACGACGATCCGTGCTGAAGGCTAGGGCACCAGTTGTACGTAATTGGCCCGGCCGTTAAAATAGAGACGCTCTTAGGGACACTTCGTAGGAAAAGGAGAGGGGGAGGGGGAAGGGTGAGAAGGGGGGGGCACCAACGAGAAATGAAACGCACCAGGAATGATGAGTTTTAATATTCTCCTCGAGGGTGCCCCGATTCCGATTGATTTTGCGGAAATGTACAAGTTCCTAAGTGCCTAAGGGCCAATCGCGGGCGAATTTGTGTCACGTGTTTCGTAGTGGTAGTTTTAGTCCTTTAGGGTTCAAAATTCGCGTCGCTCGCTCGCTTGATTGTAAGAAATCAATAAATATTCAAGAACATTCAAGATATTACAAAAACAATATTTCAGTTATCAGTTTCAATCATCGCGTATAAGGAACGTACAGCTGATATGCACCCATAAGGCGGTGAGCAGGGGGTACACAGTCCCTAGGGCTGGTGTCGGCTGGTGTGCCCCCAATGAGGCGGTTAGCAGGGGGGCACACGGTCCCAAGGCGAGGGGTGCATCACATGGCAAAGTCACTGTACACCTAACGGAATAGTGTCATGTGCAATCACGTCCAGTCCCTGCCCAATCATTCCAGACACCGAAAAGATTCCTAAAAAAAAAATTCAGCGAGAAAAAAAAGCCTGATGGGATGTTTGACCGCTGTTGACAAAACCTATGTCGTCCCGGCTTCCGCCAGGACCCCTGCCTTCAACTTCGGTGATCTTACGGGAACCGGTGCTTTACGGCTGCTAGTTGGCCCCGGGACACAGCACTAGAACCCGCTACCCGGCTTGCGCCGGACGGATCTCCCGGCAACCCCTAGCCCGCGCCAATGCGCGAGGCCCCCTCCGCAACCACGGCCTCCGGGACTCCATTATACTGTAGTGCCCTTCAACCGCAGCCTGGTTTGGCCCCACTCATCGTGGGAGTCCGCCCCTGCGAAGATTTGGAGGACATAGGTTCCCTTCGTACACGGCCGAAGCCGCTGTACTCTACTCGCTACGTACCGAGTAGCGGCTGTCCACACCTGCCAGATTCAGAGAGAGGAAAACAGAAGCTTCGAACCCTAGAAGCTCTGCACATCCCCCGAGTCTCCCCCTGGATTTCTCCAGAGGCACAGAACGCCCCCCCGGGCGGGACCCTCGAATCTAGGGAATTGAACCCTAGACCCTCGGGACCGGGGGTTTGTGCCGGCGGCGCCTTAGCCCGCACGGTCGCTTGGACAGCCATACTGAGGGCACGTTCGGAAGTATATTTTAGGCACTGTCCGCCAAGCTGTGTCACAAGAAAAAGTTGAGCGACCGGCAAGAATCGAACCACGGACCTGTCGGTCGCCGACCGGTCCACTAACCCATGCGGCTACCGGGCCGCGATGTTGTCGACTGCGCTCCCAGCACTCTAGCTCCACAGAATAGAGCTGACCATCGACGGACGCTGTCCCGGGATCAACTCTTGCCTACGCCTATAGATTTTTTTTGTCGATGTTCAGCTCTACTATGTGTGTCTATCTAGCTCCACATAGTAGAGCTGAACATCGACAAAAAAAATCTATAGGCGTAGGCAAGAGTTGATCCCGGGACAGCGTCCGTCGATGGTCAGCTCTATTCTGTGGAGCTAGAGTGCTGGGAGCGCAGTCGACAACATCGCGGCCCGGTAGCCGCATGGGTTAGTGGACCGGTCGGCGACCGACAGGTCCGTGGTTCGATTCTTGCCGGTCGCTCAACTTTTTCTTGTGACACAGCTTGGCGGACAGTGCCTAAAATATACTTCCGAACGTGCCCTCAGTATGGCTGTCCAAGCGACCGTGCGGGCTAAGGCGCCGCCGGCACAAACCCCCGGTCCCGAGGGTCTAGGGTTCAATTCCCTAGATTCGAGGGTCCCGCCCGGGGGGGCGTTCTGTGCCTCTGGAGAAATCCAGGGGGAGACTCGGGGGATGTGCAGAGCTTCTAGGGTTCGAAGCTTCTGTTTTCCTCTCTCTGAATCTGGCAGGTGCGGACAGCCGCTACTCGGTACGTAGCGAGTAGAGTACAGCGGCTTCGGCCGTGTACGAAGGGAACCTATGTCCTCCAAATCTTCGCAGGGGCGGACTCCCACGATGAGTGGGGCCAAACCAGGCTGCGGTTGAAGGGCACTACAGTATAATGGAGTCCCGGAGGCCGTGGTTGCGGAGGGGGCCTCGCGCATTGGCGCGGGCTAGGGGTTGCCGGGAGATCCGTCCGGCGCAAGCCGGGTAGCGGGTTCTAGTGCTGTGTCCCGGGGCCAACTAGCAGCCGTAAAGCACCGGTTCCCGTAAGATCACCGAAGTTGAAGGCAGGGGTCCTGGCGGAAGCCGGGACGACATAGGTTTTGTCAACAGCGGTCAAACATCCCATCAGGCTTTTTTTTCTCGCTGAATTTTTTTTTTTCGGAATCTTTTCGGTGTCTGGAATGATTGGGCAGGGACTGGACGTGATTGCACATGACACTATTCCGTTAGGTGTACAGTGACTTTGCCATGTGATGCACCCCTCGCCTTGGGACCGTGTGCCCCCCTGCTAACCGCCTCATTGGGGGCACACCAGCCGACACCAGCCCTAGGGACTGTGTACCCCCTGCTACCGCTTTATGGGTGCATATCAGCTGTACGCGTATAAGGAACGTCACTGATATGCACCCACAAGGCGGTCAGCAGAGGGCACACGGTCCCTGGGGCTGGGGCCCCCCGCAGTGAGGCAGTCGGCAGGGGGGCACACGGTCCCTAGGGCTGTTGTGCCCCCAATGACCCGTTAGTAAATTTACAAATTCTCTGGGGCGAATGGCTAAGGGTTCAGCCATTCGTCGTCGAAAGGTGATCTTTCGTTAACCGTAAGTCCTATGAATCTGGGACGTAGGAGTGCACCTCTAGCATGTACGAGTTCTCTCGCTTGCCAAGAGAGTACCTCTCGGGGAACGACGAGGCCTACGGATGGCACAACGGTGTCTCCCGGATGGCGCAAACCTTGGAGAGCCCTTGCGGGAATACCCAGGGCCGGGAGCCGTAGGTTCACTTTTTTTTTCATTATTTCCTTGATTTTGTTTTGAAAATACAAAACGGCATTTTTAAATGATTCTTTGACATAGAATCGAAGCATTTCTGTAAACATGACTTTTTGGCATTAGGCAGAGAATGTGAATTTACTAACGGGTCATTGGGGGCACACCAGCTCAGGTTTATTTGTAAAATAACCTCTAATAGACGATGAATAGACAGTATGACCAGCCAAATGACTGGACGAAGTTACAAAGATAATGACCGGACTAAGAGGCGATGACCGGACAGTATGACCGGACACTTGAGCGGACAAACTTATGAGAATGATGACTTGACTGATGATTGTGTCTGGTCATAACCGTGGTGACGAACGGACAAAGGAATCTTTCGTCGCTGATAGCGCTCCGCCTCGCAGCTCGCTAACGCTTGCTCGCTCGCTCCGCGAACAAGTTCCTTTTTCGATTCTGCCGCCCGCGCCACACGGAAAGTTATTTCATTCGCGGAGCGAGCGAGCGTTAGCGAGCCGCGAGGCGGAGCGCTATCAGCGACGAAAGATTTCTTTGTCCGTTCGTCACCACAGTTACGACCAGACACAGTCATCAGTCAAGTCATTATTCTCATAAGTTCGTCCGCTCAAGTGTCCGGTCATACTGTCCGGTCATCGCCTATAAGTCCGGTCATTATCTCCGTAACTTTGTCCGGTCACACTGTCTAGTGTCCAATGTTTGGATTCTAGGTCAAAGAATCATTTAAAAATGCATTTTAGTCCGGTCATTAACTCCGCAACTTTGTCCAGTCATTTGTTCGGTCATACTCTTTATTCATCGTCTATTAGAAGTCATTTTACAAATAAACCTGAGCTGGTGTTCCCCCAATGACCCGTTAGTAAATTCAAATTCTCTGCCTAATGCCAACACGGCGTGCTTTAAAAAAATGTTTCGATTCTAGGTCAAAGAATCATTTAAAAATGCCTTTTCGTACTCTCAAAACAAAATCGAGGAATTAATGAAAAAAAGTGGACCTACGGCTCCCGGCCCAGGGTATTCCCGCAAGGGCTCTCCAAGGTTGGCGCCATCCGGGAGACACCAGTCGTGCCGTCCGTAGGCCCCGTCGTAATCGTAACATTTTTTTTTTAAACATGCCTTTTTGGCATTAGGCAGAGAATTTGAATTTACTAACGGGTCATTGGGGGCACACCAGCTCTAGGGACCGTGTGCCCCCCTGCTGACCGCCTATGCGTGCATATGAGCTGTGACGTTCCTTATACGCGATGATTGAAACTGATAACTGAAATATTGTATATCTTGAATGTTCTTGAATATTTATTGATTAATTACTATCAAGCGAGCGAGCGACGCGAATTTTGAACCCTGAAGGACTAAAACTACTACTACTACGAAACACGTGACAAAAATTCGCCCGCGATTGGCCTTTGGGCAGCCTAGTTACTACGTCGGTGTTACTGCGCCGAGGCCCCACAAGGCCGAGCGCGGCGGAATGCATTAGACGCAGAAAGTGCTGGAAATAAAGAGTAGGGGGTGAGGAGGGAGATAGACATAGAGGGCGAAGTGTGTGTGTGTGTGTGTGTGTGAGAGAGAGAGAGAGAGAGAGAGAGAGAGAGAGAGAGAGAGAGAGAGGGGGGCGGCTGGGGGTGAGAGGGAAGGGGGTTCGAACCAATTCCACGCGCTCCGTCAATGCAGACTAGGCCCATGGCCACGTCCAGTTCGTGATTCGTAACGAGTTTTAAGGGCGGTCCGGATCTCGGTGTGTGTGTGTGGGGGGGGGGGGGGGGGGGGGGGGGGGCAATGGCCCGTACAAGCACGGTCGCCGTGGCGGTGGGGGTCCGGAAGAGAAAGGAGCCTTGAGCGACGTATTGCAGGAACGGTCCAGTCGGGTCCGCGCCATGCCATACCCTGAATATTCGATCAGGAGCACACAAGGGATCGAACGCGAGGAGGCTATTCCGCCCCCGCGCGGTCCTCTACTTCAGCTCTCTCTCTCTCTCTCTCTCTCTCTCTCTCTCTCTCTCTCTCTCTCTCTCTCTCTCTCTCTCTCTCTCTCTCTCTCTCTCTCTCTCTCTCTCTCTCTCTCTCTCGCTGCCCGGCCGGCCCTGGCCCGTCCTCTCTTGACAATTTATGGAAATATTACTGCGCATTGATAGCCATAAAGCGCGTGCTCTCTGACCGGGACGTGCCACTTATCACCGCCATGGGTGTCATGGGGCTGCTGGGCTGCGCCATGGGCTGTGCCATGGACCGCAGGCAGCAGGAAGCCGGCAGAGCGGCAGCGGCGGCGGCAGGCCGGCAGCATATGACGGGGGACCGACGGGACGGCCTCGCCGAAGGCGGCCGGCGGCCATGGATAGAGCAGAGCAGCCCCCCCCCCCCTTTCCCCACCCTGCTCCGAACCCCGATGATATTCCGAAGGCCGGAATCAGACGGCATGGCAACGCCGCCGCCGTCCAGCTCCAGCCCCCGCGGCCCTACCCTACCAGCTACCAGCACCAGCCCACCGCTGACGGGGACGCGGGGGACGCTCCCAGGGTGCCCGACGTATATTATAGGGTATTTCGGAGAAGCTCAAACCGGAATCGGAGAAGACGCGTAAGAAGAAGAAAAGCGGAAACAGCATGAGGGTTACGGCAGCAGAGAGTATCTCCGCCACGGCGTCGACCACGAGCCAACTCAAAATTTCACGAGGCTTAGCTCTCGCTGGCGATATGTCACGACCACTTGGTAGGGTCACACAGCGCATATATCCTGCGCGCATTCTGAAGATTTGAATCCTCGGGCCACGCGGAATATAATGCTGCGCTCTGTGACCCTACTGAAGAGTCGTGACATATCGTCAGCGAGAGCTAAGCCTCCAGAAATGTTGAGTTGGTTCGTGGCCGACGCCGTGGCGGAGATACTCTCTGCTGCGGTTACCCTCATACTGTTTCCGCTTTTCTTCTTCTTACGCGTCTCCTCCACTTCCGGTTTGAGCTTCTCCGAAACACCCTATTAGCCCAAGTGAAAGCCGTGGCCATGTTGACAAACAGGCCCCCTCCGAGAGTATACTGGCTGCCGGACCAGCCCGTGTCCGGGCCGAGGGTGGGGGCGGGGGTGCACCATGTCGTGCTGTGCGGGGCGGGGCGGCCTGGGGGCGGCGGCCGGGGGTTGTATTGCAAGGGTGTGTCCCGGCAATCGTAACCGACCACACGAGCCCACCATAAACATGTAAATAGCTCCACATAACGCAGCCAGCCAGCCCGCGCCAGCCCGCGCGCCCTGCTGCCCCGGCCCCCGGCCATAGACAGTGGCCAGGGCGGGTGTGGCACAGCAACAACTTCTGTCCCCGCCTCCCAGTCCGCCCGCACCCCCGCCCCCGGAGCCCCGGACGACGAGTCTGGCCGCGCACTGCCGCCGCCGCTACTGCTGCCGCGCTAGGCTGGCGAAAGCTGCCGGTCCGGCGAGCGCTCGGAGGCGGTGGCGGTACGGGGGTGGCGCTGGTGCTGGCTGTGTGAGCCTCGCGCTGGCGAAGGAGATGGATCACGACAGGGCTGCGATGCGATGGCAGGCAGACATGAGAGATTTTACAGTGCGCGATTCCAGCCGCTATTCGCCCGCTTGTGAGCGGAGGGGGGGGGGGCTGGGCCTGGCCTGGGGAGGCAACGGTTTCGAAGGAACACTGCAGCGATGAAATATGAATCCCCTGACGTCTGCAGGGCCGGTGCTCATCTTAAGGGATAAATGGAGGCAAAACGCCTGCGCAAGGAGACAAAGAGGAGGATGTTATCGTGGAACACCAGCCAGCGCCAGCTCCTGTCCAATCGGCGAGGGAAGGCGTGGCGGAGAGAGACCGTGGGCCGCGGGGCACAAATGTAGGCTTTCGGAGCGTGTTTCATTACAGGAAAGGGGCCGAGTTACACTTTCAGGGCTCCGCCTCCGTTTCCACTGTTTTCCGCACAGCCTCCACCCTCGGGCTCTACCAGTTGTTAACCTTCAATTCGACGCCTCCACTCCAGGTACAACCTCCAACCTCAAATCACAAACGGCGGCGCCAAACGCCTGGCGGGTCTAGGGTAGGCCAGCCCGCACGACACACAAGCATGCAGAAGTCGTGGTCGCCTATCCAGCAGGCGCTTTGAAAAGAGCGACATTTTTAAAAAAATTGCCAGTTTTCATTTAGGTTATTTTCTTTATTTTACTTTTAATCGACGTCCTCTTCTCTGTATCCTTAATAGGGACAGTCCATAAAGCCTTTAGCGAGATGGACGGCCTGGTGGTCCGCTGGTGCTGGTCCGCACTGCGCCGGCACACGGCCCGGCCGGCCCGGCCCGGGGACCCGCGGGCGACGCATGGTGAAAAACGTAAATCGCGTTATCACACAGCGCTCCGCGCGCAAAGAGGGACTCTGACGAACGAAATGGGGAAATATAACGAGATCCATTCTGTGAAAGAATTTTTGCGTTGTTTTCTTTTTTCGCGCTCGCATGTCATTTTTTTTTCCAGCAGCAGAGGGACGAACAAGCTGCACAGCACACACAGACCACATGACCTGCGATGGTCTCAGCGCTAGAAGTTCCGCGCCGCACGCCCGACAGGCCCAACCCAGCGGCGCGAGGGCTCGCCGCATCCTCTGCTGACAACATGACAAAAAAAAAAATACTCGCACGATACGCAAAACCACTTTAGACAGCAACAGTGCTGACAAGTATCAGAGGGGGAAATCAGTGGGGGCCGTCGTGGGGGTGTCATCAGGGGGCCCCCGCCACGGCACGGAGGCGTGGCCTGTCATAACTTTCCCCACTCAGGTTTCCCTCTTCATGAAATAACAGGTGCGGTAAAAGATGGACAAGGAGAACGCGCGGCCACGTGGCGCACCGCAACGAATCCTCGCTTTTTTCCCTCATTTTTTTTCCATCCCTCGTTTTTGGTGAACGCCGTAGAGACGGGGGCAGCGGTGAGGAGGAGGAAGGGTGGATTTAATGAAGCCGCAGGATGATCCACAGAGATCCCCCTGCCCCCCCCTCTCCCCGCGCGCACTGCGAGTTTGCATACATTTCAAGCCTTCTCAAGTCCCGTTTAAAGGGGCTCCATGATAACAGCCGCGTGCTGCCCGCTCCGCTCAGGTGTATTTTTTTTAAACAGACGGATGGCGAAGGCCGAGGCCTGAGGACTGAGGCGGGCCCCCCCAAGGGGTTCCCTTCCTAGGCGACCGGGGCAGAGATTGAGGGGCTCTAGCCGGCTCCAGCTCTCGGGGCTCACAGAGAACGGGGCGTAGCGCGGCGTAGCGGGGCGTAGCGGAGGTACCCGGGTTACCAATTGGGCTGAAGTCAATAGACGATCTGGGGGGCACTGAACTCCGCACCGGGGACCACTAAACGATACGGTGGAGAGAGAGAGAGAGAGAGAGAGAGAGAGAGAGAGAGAGAGAGAGAGAGAGAGAGAGAGAGAGAGAGAGACAGACAGACAGACAGACAGACAGACAGACAGACAGAGAGAGAGACAGAGAGAGAGACAGAGAGAGAGACAGAGAGAGAGAGAGAGAGAGAGAGAGACAGAGAGAGAGAGAGAGAGAGAGAGAGAGAGAGAGAGATTTCATCGATCATGCCAGGCAAAGGTGTTAGCTCCGACTCAGTATCGTCTGTCTCCCTCCCCCTTCGCCCCCCGGTGACGTCCGTCTCCGTCGCTCTGCCACCGGCTCCGTTTCCGAACCAGAGGGCCAGGAGTGTCGCCGGCTGAGATATGCGGGGATGCAGGCGGTGTGGTGTGGTCCTGGGCTGCCGCTGCCGAGCTGCTGCCGAGCCCCCAAAGGGAAGGCTCGGCCCCGAGGGACTCTGGCGCCGGCAATAAGTTTGAACTTGGGCCAATTTAACGGCGGAGTGACTTCCCGTCCCGCTGCCACTGGCTGCTGGCCGCCAACGGCCGCCAACGGCCGCCAACGGCCGCCAACGGCCCGTGCCCTGTCCCCGTCCGTGTCTCGGGTCAGGAGGGCCCCGCCGAGGCCCCCGCGTCCAGTCCTGCCAACTGACCGGCCAGCGCTGCTGTCCAAGCCAGCCGGGGCCAGAGTTAGTCCTGGCATTCGCAGCGCGGCAGGGAGGGACGCAAGAGCTTTAAAGAAAGCCTGGAGGGCTAAATCAGGTGCAGTGCAAAGTGTGTGTGGACGAGGGGTACAAATACCCGCCCGTCTGCAGCCCCCCCCCCCCCCCCCCCCCCTCGGCAACGACAGCGACGACGGTCCCTCCTCTCTTGTCCCGATCTCATGCCTCTCTTTTCACGGGACAACGCCTCGAGCCGAATTGGAGAGAGAGAGAGAGAGAGAGAGAGAGAGAGAGAGAGAGAGAGAGAGAGAGAGAGAGAGAGAGAGAGAGAGAGAGAGAGAGAGAGAGAGAGAGAGAGAGAGAGAGAGAGAGAGAGAGAGAGAGAGAGAAGGAGAATCCGATTCAATTCTCAGGAAAAACGGGGAGAATAGAGAGAGAGAGAGAGGGAGGGAGGGAGAGAGTCGGGGGCAAGTTTTACTCCGGTGTAGAGCCGGCCCCGCGTGGTGGAGCCTGACGCAGGCCTGGCCCGAGGCAGGCCGGCCCAATAATCAGAGCTGCAGTGTTTTCGGCAACGTTACGACGCTGCTCCACTCTGCGCTTTGCCTACATCGCAGGCAGCGCTGTTGTACAGCTGCCCGCCGTTAAAGGCGTCCGCCTTGTTCGAGAACACCTCGAGTTTCCTGCAAACAAACTGGAACTTTTACCTGCTTGGAAGAAATCTCGCGTATTTTCCGGAATTTTTCCCCGCCCCCGCGCTATAGCAGTATAGAATGGAATAGATTGCTGGTGACGCTGACGCTAGGAGTTGACCCTTCCGCAAGTATGTCGAATAGTTCGAGAAACGGGTAGAGTAGTAGAGTCAACTCGGAACTGGCGGGGGAGGGAAAAATAGAAACAGAAGTAGACTGGACCGGAGGGAGTGAAGTTTGTGTACGCTACGCTGTACGCACATAGCTGCTGCCCGCTGCGCAGCAAAGTCCATCGGCACGGCACGGCACGGCTCGGCTCGACTGGCTGGTGGCTCCGCCATCTGGTCAGTGCGGGCACCCGGCTGTGCCCCCATCCCCCACCCCTCCCCCTACCCTCTGGCTATCCAAGTTAGCACGACTACACGTGTGGGGGTGCAAGATACACTCGTGGGACGATGGAGGGGGGGGGGGCAGTGGCACGGAGTACATGCGTTCGCAGAGGTCCGACACATATATATGCTCAGGCCCGCTCGTTGCTTGTATTGATATTGAGAGGGGAGGGGAGGAGGAGGGGGCCAGCGGAGCCCTTCGAGGTCCGCCCTCCGTCCGCCCACACCGGGAAAGGGAAAGGACGGCCCCCGGGCCCCCGCAGCGCAGGGCCCCTTATATACATTCGGCCGGAGGGAGGTCAACGACCCCTTTAGAACGGAATGGGGCCTAAAATCGAGTGGCGGCGGCGGCGGCGCTGGGCGGCGCTGGGCGGCGCAGGGGGTGGAGTTTAGAACTTGTCCAAACATTTGCGACCATTAACAGGCGCGCAGCAGGGCGCGGCAGGGCGATGTGAGTAAAGGGCACACCGCCGCAGCGGCACAGCCAGGGCGCAGCCAGGGCGTCGCCGGGACGTGTCTTTAAGGGGGGGGGGGCTAAGCCGAAGGGCGAGGGGCCGAAGAACGCATCACACCGACAGAATCAGCATTGTCAGATGTCAGGAGTCGCGAGTAAAAATGAGGTCTAGACAAAATGTAGGAGAAGACATAAATAACTGAAAATTTAATAGACTGGCCAAAGGCCAATCGGGTATTTCGGAGAAGGTCCAAACCGGAAATGGTGAAGAAGAACATCAGCGGAAACAAAACGCGGGTATCGTGAGGGTTACCGTAGCAGAGAGTATCTCCGCCACGGCGTCAGCCACGAGCCAACGTCAAAAATTTGGAGGCTCAGCTCTCGCTGACGATATGTCACGACCATTGGTAGGGTCAGACAGCGCGGTCCGGGAACGTACATCATAAGGCCGCGCGGAATGGTTCCGGCGTTGGCTCCTGGCTGACGCCGTGGCGGAGATACTCTCTGCTACAAGGTAACCCTCATGATACCCGCGTTTTATTTCCGCTGATGTTCTTCCTGACTTCTTCTCCATTTCCGGTTTGGACCTTCTCCGAAATACCCTATCGCGGGCGAATTTGTGTCACGACGTGTTTATCGTAGTTGTAGTTTTGGTCCTTTGGGGTTCAAAATTCGCGTCGCTCGCTCGCTCAATGAGCACCTTTGCCCGTTAGAAGATGAGAGGAAGAACATGGCGGCGCGGCGGCCGCTGTCTCCCAACAAGGAGAAAGCTCGGTCGAATGCAGACGATGCCTCTTTAAATAGCACTAGCATAGCCTAGCTAAACTAAATAATATCGAAGAAAGAGGTGTCAGCTAGCTTGTACTTTCGTTGTAGGGGGAGCCGCGTCCCTGTCCGTATCCGTCCGCGTAGAGCATTGTCGCATTTCGCATAGTGGCATTGTTGCCCTCGCGGGCCATGCGAGCCATCCTGGGCGGGGAAAGGAAGGCACCCCGCTCCCCTCCTCCTGCACCCGCCTCGCCGCTCAAAAATTGCCTTTCCTTTCCTTTTAAATATCTTCGGCTCTCCCTCATAATATAACAAAAGATAAGTTCTGCTTCCACAGACAATTCCTAAAAAGCCTTAAGAAACTGGAAGAGATTTAGAGTTGGTATCATCTGCTTCCTATTTAAATAAGGATTTAATTTTTTTTGTTATTTCTGCACGGAAAAAGTTTGTTTCCGACGTTTTCGGACTCGAGGAATCAGAAAATACAAGTGGTTATTCGATTTTTCGGCCGCAAGCGAAAACCGCTGCTTCTCTACTTTCACAGCTCCAACGACACAATTTCACAATTTCACAATTTCCCTGCGGAAAATAGAAAAACCACTTGCATTTGCTGATTACTCGGATCCAGCCTGACCCCGAGGCGGTGTGCGCCACCGGCGCGGTCAGGAGAAGAATGTTCTCATAATCGCATAATCGCGAGTTGTTAACGAGCCCAGTGGTGTTGTTCTGTACTGTATTAATTAAGACACACCAAGAGTGTTGGAATCACACCGCGCAAATAAGAGAGACAAGGGAGAGGGGGGGGGGAGGAATATAAGGGATGGGGTGCGACAAAGAAAAGGCACGGCAACGAAGACAACAGCTCTGCTCCGCACCGTTGCAGGCCGGGGGGGGGCAAAACAAACGGCTCCACCCACATAAAACGGGGCCGAATAAAAACAGACAAAGGGGGGATAGTTCAACCATGAGCACAACAAGCGGATTCCGGATACGGGGACCACCAGCACCAGCTCACGCACCGCTTGGCCGGCCTGGCCACTGACCGCACCGCTGCACCCGACACCCGACCGCCGCCGTCTCCAGGATCGTAGCCATGTTCTAGCAGCGGCCCAGGGCGAGAGGCTAGCGGAGCGCGGAGCTCTGTGAGACCTGGGCGGCCGGGAAAGATAATGAAATGAAAACAAAACGCCCACTGTCGCAGGCTTATTCACAGATGAAATATGCGTGTACATTTGGACGCCACAGGGCGCCTGGGAGGTAGGCAAGCCCGTGGCGCCGCCCTGTCCGGCGGGACGGCCTACCTCGCCCCTGTCCAGCCCTGCCCAGCCCAGCCGGGGCCGTTGCCTCCCCGCAGTGCCAGTAGTCTTCCGGTGGCGCCTGAGAGGAGCTCAGCTGGAGTGACATTTCGTGCGTCCCTGTTGCCGCCGCCGCCGCCGCACAAGGCCCGGAGTGTTGGCCAGCATTCTCTCCGAGCATATGCCGGGCGTGTGGCCCCGGCCCGGACAGTCCCCCCCGGGCAGCACGCACTGTCTTTGTCTGTGCCTGGCGGGGCGGGGCGGGCCTGGGCTGGCTTTTGCGTTGGCACCCGCCCAGGAGGACACACACACTGTGCCACACACACACACACGCACACACACACACACGCACACCTCAACACACACACACACACACACACAAACACACACTGGCGTCGCCATAAACGCAACTCACTGTTGCCGTTCTCTGTACCGCAAATAAGCGGGGGTCGTCTACAAACCGCGTGCCGCAGTCCGGTCGGGGCCGGCCAGACACGGCTGCCGGTGGGTTGCCTACCCCGCCTGTCGCGGGCGGCGGTTTTCTCAAAGCCGCTCTGCTTGCTTTAGGAGGCGGCGGTGTGTTGTGTACGCCGTGTCGTGTGTGTGCCGTGCGTATCGCGCGTGCCTCTCTCTTTCCCTTTTATCCCGCTCTCGTCGATTTCCTCCCGTTCCCCCTCTCCCCTTTTCTACTTTCCCTCCACCCGCGCCGCCGGCCTCACTTTCGGTTTGAATTCAGGAATTCCCTTTGATTCGCAAATCCCTAAACCGGCGCGGGGCTGCGGGGCTGCGGCTGCGGGGCTGCGGGGCTGCGGGGCTGCGGGGGCGGCTAGAGGCGCGCCACGACGATCTCCGTATGCATTGCAGCAGCTCTCAATACTCCCGGACTCCGGGACCCCCGTGGGCTTCAGCTCTACAGACTCGGCAGGCTCTGCAGCCCCAGCCCATGTAAGCCTGTGCACTCGTGTGCTCGTGCCGTGCCAGCACTTACTGCTGCACGCTCACGTTGAATGCCAGCGGCAGAGGCCGTGGGGCGCCTCGGGGCCGGCGGGGGGCTGGGGGCCGGGGGCCGGGGGCCGGGGGGGGGCTGGGGGCCGGGGGCCGGCCGGGGCCGGGGGCCGGGGGGGGCCGGGGGCCGGGGGGGGGGCTGGGGGCCGGGGGCCGGGGCCGGGGCTGGGGGCCGGGGGCCGGGGGCTGGGGGCCGGGGGCCGGAGGCCAGGGGCTGGGGGCCGGGGGCCGGGGGCTGGGGGCCGGGGGCCGGGGGCCGGGGGCCGGGGGCCGGGGGCCGGGGGCCGGGGGCCGGGGGCCGGGGGCCGGGGGCCGGGGGCCGGGGGCCGGGGGCCGGGGGCCGGGGGCCGGGGGCCGGGAGGCTGGGGGCCGGGGGCCGGGGGCCGGGGGGCTGGGGGCCGGGGGCCGGGGGGCTGAGGCCGTGGCTGCGCGGCCGCCGAGCACCCAGCAGCCCGTGTCGTGCTCATTCATACCGAAACTCATCGCGGGTAGTGAGGGGAGGGGGAGTGGGAGGGGCGGAGGTAGCGCGATGCAGCCGCAGCCACTGCAGCACTCAATCTCACCGGGCCTCGCGCGCCCTGGGATGAGCGCCGAGGTTTAGTCCGCGTGTCCACGGCGGGGCGCGGCGGGGCGGGGCGAGGCCATCCCGCAGCCCTGCTGCGTCATGGTGGGTCCTCCTCGCTGGACGGATCCCCCACTGCCCCACCCCATCTGCCGTCCGCCCGCTGGTTTCGGTGTTTTCTGTGGCCCTTCTCCGCGTCCCCGCCTGGCCGATGCTAATCCCAAAGTTTGACCGTGGCCGCGCCGTGCCGCGCCGTGCCGCGCCGTGCCGCGCCGTGCCGCGCCGTGCCGCGCCGTGCCGCGCCGTGCCCGGTGCCTCACTCGCCGCCTCATCGGCGCAGTCATGCCGCCAAGTCAATCCCACCCTCATCCCAAAGGCCGCAGCCCCGGCAGGCCCCCCGGATGGTCTGTTGCGGGTTGGTGTTCGGGCCCCTGCGCCATGGCTGCGCAGGCTACGGCAGCCGAGGACCCGACCCGGACCAGCTCCTGGCGCTACCCCTCGCCGTTCTGTCCAATTCCCTGCTCTTTCCCTCTTCTGTCGGCGTCCTTCTCCACCGAGGCGCCCGCCGCCAGTTCATCACCCCCTCCCACCGCCTTGCTTCAATCCTTTGGCGACTTAACCACCTTGAGGGGCGGAGCCAGGCGGGGCCAGCGGTCGTCCCTCCTATTTTTAAAGGGGAGAGAGGAGAGGGGGAGGGGGGGGTCCGCGAGAAACTTTTAATTTTCATAGCAGAGAGAACCCGCAATCAGGACAGCTCTGTGGGAGCGGGGCGGATCAAGGTAGGAGGAGGAGGTGCGCTGCGCTGTGGGTTACGCGACCCTCACGTCCCATAACAGCCGCGAAGCGTATGTGGTGTGCTGGTTACGATGGAAACCCTCCGGCCCGACCCGAGCTTGGCGTGTTGGATGCCACCCTGGACGCCCCTTGGCTCCCCTGGCTGCCCCGGCTGCTGAGCAAAACACACCCGGATTCCGCGCTCGGGACGAACGGCATTGAGTGGAATTCGTTTATGTTGTGGAACAACACACGCCGTGCACACGTGCCGTGCAGGCGGCGTCACGGTCCTGATCCTGCCTGCTGGGCTGGTCGCAGAACTATTGGTCAGCGCCAAGCCTTCTACAGGCGCTCCTCAAGCCAGATATTTCGGCTGGTGCATGCTTTGTTTGTTTACAGTTCCGCTCATTTTGGAGAGTTCGGAAATGGCCTATGGTCCGGGCCATGGGCTGCGCCATGGGCTGCGCCCTGGGCAGCAGCGTGCACATGGGTGGGAGCGGTCCGAGGGGCGGCCGCAGCCATGGCCGTAGCCATGGCCGCAGCCTGATCAGGCCGATGCGGTGCGATGGAGTGCTTTATGTGCCACTCCCGACGGTTAACGCGCCCCTCTGTAGGCTGTGCTATTCGTGTGGGGAGGGGGCGTGTATCATACTCGACAAAGGAAAATCCATATTCCGTTTTGAAATTTGTGCTTTTGAAAAGTTTGAGCTGCAGCGAGGGTTTTACGTGCTCTTTTGTGTGAGTTCATCGTCCGCGGGTGGAACAGTGGCGGTGGTGGGAGCGGTGGCGGTGGCGGCGGCAGGAACAGTAGCAGCGTGGCGCACCTGCCTCTTGAGAGCATTATGGCTAAGTTACCCGTCTCGCCTGATGTTCTAATCTCTACTCCAGGGCTGTGCTGTGCCTCGCCAGCCCTGCGCCCTGACTCATAAAGACGACGGGTACGGCACAGCTCAGCCTGGGCAGGGCACAGCGTCCCCGCGGCCTGCGGTGGTGGTGTTGGTGGAAAGGGGAAGGAAATTCGCGAAACGCAAAGGGCCTGACCGAGGCGGTTGGGCTGCCCAAGGGCTTGGCCTGCCCAGTGCAGTGCGGGGCGCGGTGGAAAGTTTCCGCCCCCGATGCGAGCTCTGCCTGCCGAGCCCCCCGTACGAGGTTCGCGAGGTGAGACGTCAGTCCCAGACCAAGACATCGTGCTCAGCAGTGCTCAGCCTCAGCCGGTCGGCCTCTGGCAGCACGTCATGACGTCACTGGGACGGAACGGGACGGCTGATGTCCGCTGCGCGCTGCGCGGTGTGCTGGGGAGTTTTGTCGGATCCGCGCCGCGGCGGCAAAGGCAAAGCGATGCGAGAGCGGAGTAAGTTTACAGTCAGGCCCGGCCCGGGACGGCCTCTACCCGGGGCAGCGCCGGGGCCGGATGGAGCACGGAGCAGCGCGGCAGCGGCTGTCAGCAGCGACCCTCCCTACCCCCTCCCCTACACGGCCGCTTGGGGGTGTACGACTCCACGGGCACCGCGACCCGCGGCAAGGGTCAATATAGAGACATCAAGTGGCGTGGCCCGGCGTCGTGGCCCCATAAAAACCGTCTTGATCGTGCCCTATATTGCGATACGCTATGCCCGGCTATGCCGCTAACGCCGCCGCGCCCGAGTTGAGCCGAGCCACTCTCGCCTTCATCGGCAGCACAGCGACAGTGCCGGGGGCGGCCCGCGGCCGGGGTCGTGGCGTGGACTCGCCTAACGGTCCGATGGATGGGACCAGATCAGACTATCGTGCGGCGTAAATTATGATAAAAACGTGAATGGTGCCGCGGCGCGACCGCAGCCTGCCGCGGGCGCTGCACTGGCTGTAGTGTGGTGGGTGGTGGGTGGTGGGAGGTAGGTGGGTGGGGTGGAAAAGAAGCGAGGCAGCATCAAGTAGGATGAGAACAATGTTTATTATTATCATTTTCCAGAATTAAATTGGTCCCCCGTTTACGTATACGTATCAGACAGGATTAAACATTCAATAACAAAATAAAAGGAGGAAGAATTAATTTTTAAAAAAGAGGTGTTCCGCAAACCTAAAAAGTATATACTGTATAACAAAAAAAGAAAAAACATGGCAACAAAATCATAACAGTTATACCTTTGAAGCTATCACAACAATGGATCCCTGCCTCCATAAGAAAATAAGACACAAATTGCATCCACAACTGCATAAATATATAGACAACAATAAAGTGTGCGATTCCAGAAGAAAAAATAAATCACCCAGTTTAAAAATAGGTTTTGGCTCAACACTAAAAAAAAGACAAGAAATATTTCTTGCCACAGTTGTACCAGAACCATAAAAGCAAATAAGAAGTTGAAAATGTATGAGCTTTTGGCAAAAACGTTAAAACTGAAAACCAATGCAAAATCTTTAAAATTGAGAGTAATCCCTTTGAACACAGCATAACATGGGCCTCTGACAATCATGATTTAGGAATACATTCAAGATTCACTTGACATATTAAGATTGTAAAGAAAATGTCTATTAATTGTGAGACAGTCTCATTAATGTTATCTGCACTAACATTGATTGATGTAAAACAAGTGTCTTCAAGCTCGTTTTAAATGTATGTTAAAACAGGAATTCTCTTAAAGTACTTGGTACATCACTAGGAAAAACAGAGATTCACTGACCTGCATTTTAACCACAAATCTAAATATCACATATGCTTCCCCAATACAGTACTACAGTAAGAAGTCAAGCATGTGCAATTGAAGACTTCATCCACTCAAACGGAAAAGTCAGTGAAATGAGTTTTTCTATAGCTAATAATTTCACTATCATATGCAAGCAAAACCAAACAAGGCACATCATTGCCTTGGAAAAAATAGAAGTGAAGTCACTGGGAAAATCAACAGTTAGCTTTGACACATCATTATTTATACACTAAAAACAATATGACCCAGCACTGTGTCAGAAGGCTGCTCAAAAGCTCTAAAAGAGTTATGGAATATGTACATTACAGCAACACTGAGTAAAGTTCAGGTACATCTGTTGGAACTCAATCCCGGTAAATGATTTTTGCAATACAATCTAGAAACATGATTGAAGTTATTAAGATGTATGAAAACTATCCAAACATGATCTTATCATCTAGAAAGAAGTCTAATGGAACTAAACAAAATTACCACCTAAGAAAATCAGAGGGGTTTCTTGTTAATTCAATTATTTGAGCACAAATACATTATGGAGAAATTTTACCCAAAGCTTTAAGTCTAAATGGGACACTATGATCCAAATTCTTCAGTGTCTGCACTGATTGGCTTAAACTCAAAAGAACCTCGCCCATCCATTTGCAGGTAGTACTGAAAACAAAAATTACATTTTTCAGAAACATTTCTTTTAAAATGTCATTAAAATTTCAACGTAGTCTTATACAAACCTCGTGGTGTTTCCACAATGACCTTCTATGGCTGACAGTGAAAAGTGTGATATCTGCCTCTCGACAATAGTCATACATGGATCCTTCCACATCCACACTAACTGCACTTGTGCATTCATCAAGAATAGCAAACTGAGGAGCATGGTAGAAAAGACGTGCCATCTGAAATTAAGTTAAAAATTATTACAAATCGAAGTACCAGAACATCTCAAATAATTGCAACAGAACTAAAATAAAATGCTTACAGCAATTCGTTGTTTTTCTCCACCCGAAAGAACATCTATCCAATCAGCAATAGCATCCCAACCATTCTCCCTAGTTAGAAGATATGACAGTTGGACTCGTTCCAAATGCCTTGTCAAATCAGCATCAGTTTTTCCCCTGCAAAGGACAATCGAAAAATATGATCTAAGTGGTACAAGTGGGGAATAAGAGAAGACAGGAATTTAACAGAAATAGACTGTAAATTTACCTGCGTTGCATCTCATCACGAGTGTGTGGATAAATAACTTGGTCTCGCAATGTGCCCAACGTCATGTAAGGTCTCTGGGGGATGTAGAAAAGCTTACCTCTTGGAGGCTTTGTGAGAGTACCACCAAATAGTGGCCAAAGCTGGAAGACAAAAACACATTGGTATAAAGACATGCAGTGTTTAAGATGTTGCAGAGCACAGTAATTTATTGGGTATTACCTCTCCTAAAATACGGAATAGAGATGACTTGCCACATCCATTAGGTCCACACACCAGAACATTCATTCCAGACTTAACTTCAAATGTGAGCTCCTTTACTAGAACATCACCATTGGGAGTAACCAATGGTACTTTATTGAAACGAATGATGTTGTCTTGGAATATCATTCTTCCTGATCCTGGAATCAATGGCTGCACTGTGCCATTTTCTATGGCTTCCTTATCACTACTTTCTTTGACCATGGTTCGTTGATAATGTCCTTCATTAACATCTTTCAAAACGGACATCAGTTCAGTAACTCTTGATGTGAATCCAGCAAGACGTGTCATTTCTCGTCCAGCAAGCACCAATCGACCTATGGCTTCAGCAAGTTTCACAAGCATTCTGCCATATGTGTAGTAGTACTGTACAAATAAATTACAACACATTAAATCAATATTAGGAACTAGAAACAGAGTCAAAAATAATAACATAGCAGCTCACCCTAAACCTTTCATCTTGGGTGATTTTAGAAAGGTACACATGCTCAGTATTCATGAAAGGAACACTAAATGCCACAAAGCCAACAACAGTAGCAAAGTCTGAGAAAATAAAAATTCATTTCAAAAAATACCTTGCAACAATTATAAAAGATATTAAAGGAATAATCAGTTTTCTTACACTTGGCCACAATGTTGTCCACCACACCAACAACAGTTCGGAATTCCAGGAATTTGCGAAGATGATCAGTCTGCAAAAAGACGGTTCAAATACATTGATGGAAGTTCCACATAGATTATAAGACTAAGTTAAGGTGAATATCTTCTCTTACAAGCTTCTTGAAGGAAGCAAGCATGGTCAGCTTTTCACGGCTGTTGCCGTTGTAGAATGCAATTTCTTCAGAATTGGTGATCAAGCGGGAATTAATGTACCGGAACTCTCCTTCCAGTTTCTGCTCTTCAGCTGTCATACGACCCATAGGACGACGCAAATATGTCAGGAGGGTACCTGACACCACTAAATAAGCCATCATGGTGGCTGGTGTCTACAAAAATTAAATAATGGTCAAACATAATGCATGACGAGTACCATATAAGACTACTACAATCCTCATCAACTACACAAATACCTGTCCTCCTAATACTGAAGTGAGTCTGTATACATAGATAAATATATCTAAAAGTGGCTTCAGAATATTAGAATATAGATCTGTTACTGAATCACAAAACTTGTCTACATCTTGTGTCAAAAGTTGATCAGCATTGGCAATACGAGTGTCTAAATTGTTCATCTTGTAGTATGTGAAGCCTCTGTAAAGAAATAAGTAACAAATAATTGTTTTTTTTTTAAGGGATAGAATGGTAACAAATAATAGTTTGAATATTAATATTTACTTTAAATACTGGTCGTATAAATGATGAGTCATGCGAGTCCTCATACGCAGTTTCAATTCACCTAAACTCCACTGTAAATTAAAATACAAATCAATTTTATAATACAAACTTCTCTACCTGCTCAAGCCTAATATTATTTGTTGGATCAGGAACTTACTTTTAGAGTGTTATTGACAACAGAAATCTATAGGAGAAAAAACATACATATTAGATTCCATTCCAACTCTACTATCAACTCAAAACTTTTTAAGGAGCTCACTCACCAATGGCATGCCTGCAAAGAAAACCAATAATCTTTTGATGAAAATATTTTTGTCCATGCCAACAATTGCGCTGTAGAAAGAAACACATCAAAAATTAATTAAGTCTGATCTATGTTTTCCCTTTACAATTATATCTTTACTCATCTATGGTTAACTCTGATTAGTATTTAGAGCTTGTAGGGACAGTTACTCACGTTTCCACAAGGGTGGCATTTTGAATCATCCAGATGTCACAAAAAGAGCGAGCCACTAGTGATGCAGCCACCAAGACACAAAATGAACTCTCAGCTGAGAACCATCCCGGAATTATAATTTTAAGAAGCTTTCTGAGTTGAGCAAAGAAAACTGCATCAACCTGAGCTTTGGATTTTGCTTGCTTTTTCTGGAAAAATATTTAGAAAAATTTAAATATTACAAAGAGCAATTGCCTACAATTGACATTAAGCTTATAAATTGCTGCTAACCAGTAATCTAAGAATAGATAGATATGGTCCGATAAGGCACACAAAATAAAAATGAATAGGAAAAAGGTAGAAGAAAAGAAGTGTAACACAGAAAAATGAGTAAAAGTAAAAAATCTTACCTCTCCTATCAAGTACTGGATTTCATTTGGATTTATTTTCCTGAAACAACATGAGACTTCAGTTAAAACAAACATCTCAGGCACCTGACACAATGGATATGTTACTTCAATATTTAATACAAGAATTAGTAAGTATTCAGCCCACAGACTGTGACAGGTGATATGTTCAGACAAGAAACATTGTGAAGAAAGAGGGAGCCAGAGGCAAGAAAATGAAGTTCAGGGGTCCTGCACTGCACTGCTTGACAGTCTTGACAGCAAGCACAGGACATTTCACAGGTTAGGTGACGCAGGCCTCTCTCCCTCCTCATCAACAAATCCGCGAGATCGAGATCACGAGCCGACAAGCGAATACTTGGTCCTTACTTGCTCTTAGGTGCCTTGGTCAGCTGACGAATTAACCACAGAATGACGGCAGTCGAGGACACGGCGACGACCGTCTTCGTGCCGCCCAGCTTGCTGAGATTCGGAGCCATGGCTGGGATGAGGCTGTACTCCTCAAGAAACGAATCACTTCACAGGTCCAGCCACAGCGCCCCACTTGCTGGGTCAGCACTGGAGAAAGCCGCACCGGCGCAAATGCTTACGTTCGGCGTCCTCTCCTCGGCCTTTTTCTTCTGCTTGAAGGGAGACAGGTTAGGTCTCCCCAGCAGTGCACACACGCGCGCGCGCGCACACGGAGCACAACACAGGCACAGGGGGAGGGGTGGGGGCGGGTGGTAACTCTCGCGATCCGATCGACGGGGACCGCGACACGACGCGAGCCGCGAAGAGGACGGGCGCGAACTGCCTGAGCTGAGTTGAGTAGAGCCCTGACGGACTCGGACTGACTTGACTGTGGACTCCGACTACGGCCCGAGGCCCCCGCCCCGCCCCGTGCCCCCGTCGCTTCGCGAGCCACGGGCCCCGGGCCCCCCGTCAACGCCAGGACCTCAAAAGCGAAGCGAGGAATAATCCGCAGGGACTGTATTTGCACGCAGGAGTCGAGAGGCCCTGGTTGTCGCTTTTGCCCGGTTCTCAGCCCTGACACCTGCCCCACCACCACCTCCAGCTGGTCTTCCCTCTCCTGCCGCCGCCGCCGTCGCCGCCGCCGCCGCTGCTGCTGCTGCTGCTGTATCATGGCTGCTAAGCGCAGCCACATAACCGCGGTCCTAACCACGGCGTTGCATCTGGTTGCATCACGAGGAGCACTCACACGAAAGCGCCGCGACGACTACTCTGTTTCTGTGTCCGTGTGCGGTTGAGAGGCGCACCATATTAGAGCACTTTTAGACCCCCTCCGCCTCCATCCTGACCTGGCTAACCTAACCTTACCATGCATTAAGGATAGGATGGTGACCATGGGCTGACCCCTCCCCCACGTAGTTCATGAACGTCCCCTCGGCACGGGGCACCACGGGGCGGTCGGGCAAATGACCTGCCGCAATGGGCAAGGTGGAAATGACGAGAGCGACGGCCTGCTTCGATACGGGGCAAGTGGAGCAGGTAAGTCCTGGCGGGGGGACAGGTTCGATATGGAATCAATCGAATCCTGTGAACGGCCGCGAGGGACCGACGGCTAGCTGGTCACATGGAGGGGCGCCGTCAGGCCTGGGGCAGATATCAGAGCCACGCCTGGCCACGCCGCGCTGCAGAGAGCAGCGTGTGAGCCGGACACTATCATTCCGCTGATCGAAACTGTGGTGGTCAGGGGTTTGTGCAGCGGCAAGTGGTTTCTGCGAGAAGCAGGGGGGCCCGGCCCGGACCCCTCTGGGGCCTCCGCCGCCTCCGCCGCCTCCGCCGCCTCCGCCGCCTCCGCCGCCACAGCGGCATTGCCTTTCTCGGCGACAGTCCCTCAGTCTTGTGTTCGTACGCGCACGCGTGTTGCGTGTTCGCTGCTCGGTGGGAGACGGGAAAGCGGGGGGGGGGGGGGTAATTGCCTTAATAATTGAATTCGACGGAAGCAGGGGAGGGGCCTGTGCCATCCAGCAGGGGAGGCGTCTAACGGTCGTCATTCGGAACGTCATTGCGGACGCGTTCGGACTGAGGCTGATTTTTGCCAACTACTCTGTTCCCTCTCACTCCCACCTTACAGGGAAGACACCCCGAGAGGCACAGTCATTAAAGGGGAGTGGTGAGAGGGGGCGGCGCAGAGAGACTATTGTCGCCTCATTTGAATTGCATTCCACCCTAATTATGCGTCGCAGGTCGCCAGTGCAGACTGCGTGTGAACAGGGGAGGGGGAGGGGTGAGAGGGGGTCAGACAAGGGCCATCGACACGGCCCGGACTTGATGATGTCGTCCTCGCTAACTAGAGTACTTAGGAGACGGCTAAACCGATGGAAGAGGACTAAAACAAAAAACACGAATAGGCATTTCCAGCGAGGATCTGGAGCGGAAGTAGAAGAACAAGAACACTGCCAGAGCGGAAATCCTTGAGAGCCGGTACGAGTTCAACCCTCGCAGACCTGGGGCGTCATACACCCATGCAAAGCGCAGTGACGTTTTCCGGTATGTCTGGTGCATTCGGAATCGACGGTTGCGCGACAGCACCGAATTAGCATGGCACTATGATGTGGTTGTAGGCGTGACGAGAACCGTTCACCGTGATTCGCCATTGAGCGCTAAACACGTCGAGTTTTTATTCGAGTTCTTGTCTTCTCTGCGTGCACTTCATCTAAACGGCATGCCGGTGCTAGGCATCACACAAGGTGGGCCCACAGAGAACTACGCCACACCAGTTTCAGCGCGAGTGGTTTGGATTAGGTTTGGCTTTGGTTCGGTTCCAGGTGGAGCCTGGACCGCGAGCGGCCGCCGCCGCCGCCGTGTCGAGACGAGCGGATGGGATGACTTGGCAGTTGATTCCACGTTCGCCGGGCCTACCGGCATCGGCCACTGGGCCCGGCCGGCCGGCAGGGTCAGGATCGGGCTCAGCCGGGCTAGCCCAGCCCGATCGGGTGTGGTCTCGTCGACGACGAAGCCAGCCGCGGCCAAACCATGGGCCGAAACGAAAATTTCTAGGCAACGCGGCGGCAGAGTCGTATGGTGTGAGTCCCCCGGCCCGGCCCCGGCCCCGGCTGCCTCCACCTCCAACTTCGAGGAAGGAACCTTTGGACTGAAAGCTGACGCTGAGGCACGGCAGGCACGGCATGTCTCCGCCGCTCCGCTCCGCGCCACGCGGTTGGCCCGTGTAACTGGTACCTTTCGGCGGTGGCAACACCAGCAACACCCGAAAGGCGCGCTACAACATTTGCAATATAGTGTCGCTCTCCAAGAGGAACATTCCGAGAAAACAAAAATATCCGAGTCTCCTTTTGCAAGGATTTTGCGAAATTTAAACGGCCGGGTGTCGGCCTTGTGTGTCCTAGGCGCGGTGGAGCCGTATTAGGAGTGCGGAGAAAGTTGACACCGTTATCACGAGAAGGTACTTAGTACCTCCTTAGGTTCGCTCGCTGAGCGTTGTAAAAACTCTGCACGGTCGTTGTCTGTCGAGTGCCGTCTAGAACCATATGCTTATGATGTCTACGAATGAGAGCTCATCATATTTATAGCACCTCAGTGTTGGCGCGGCGCGTTTCTTTCACTGGGCGAGTGATGTGCTTGACGCAAATCTGTTTCGGCTCCAGGCGAGATACGGCATGTTTTGCTTTTAATCGGGGCTTGCTGCCAGCACGCGATGTGTACAAGAGAGTCTTCTAAGGATACGCGGCGCCGAGCACGGAAAGACGACCTTCAGTGTGGATCGCGCGAGTCAGAGTCGACTGATGGAAGTCTAGACCACCTCCTGATAGCAGCCCTAGCGTCCGACCGAGGTCCGAAAATTGGCGATAGCAGATGACAACAACGCCCCCCCCCCCCCCCACCTCCCCATATTTGCCCGATATGTGGACGACTGGACCGTAAATAAAAGCTCCGGCGGTCGCCAAAGCGCCGCGTTGCCCCAGCAGAAGACACATGACGTCATAGGTTCTTCAGGACATGGCGCACGAAGCTCTCCCTCTATTTGCAGTGGACGTTAGCGAGTCGCCTTGCCATTATGCTGCACCGGTCATTTCGCCCCGGCGCAGCGCATATTACCAATATTACGTTGGCTTGGGACAGCGCTCGCTGCCAGCGCCTGCGAGACGAGGGGATCGGCAAGCCCGCACGACCGCAGTGCGTTCAAGGCATCATTTTGCCTACCCAGCCGGGCGCTCCGCTCTGCGCTCGGCCTGGGAACGCCGTGCAGGTAGGCAACTCGAACACGTTGCTGTACAACGCGGGCGATGTGGCCTAGCCCAAGGGGCTCCCGGCGACCAGTGTATTCGCCGGTCAACTCCGCCGGCGATACCCCACCCCGACGGCCGCGCCTAATCACGGCGTATTGACAGTACAGTACATTTTCAGTACCTGTAGGACGCCCCGCCCGGCCCGCCGTGCCCTCGGCACCTCTGCGGTCAGGCTGGCCGGCCACCTCGCGCGCGGGGATTTTCTCCCCGCGAGTAAGCAGCTTGTCGACAAACTCGCCGAGTGTCTGGCCGCACCCTGCCGCGGGCCTGAGCCGTGAGCGTGAGGCCGCGGCCGAGATATTTTGAAAGCAGATCAGCGAGACGAGGCGAGTGTCATCCCCCGCGGCTCTAAGCATGACATGGACTTCCCTGTGCCGGCGGAGGCAGTGTTCAGCGCCTGGAGCAGCGGGGAGGCAGACTGTTCGCAGAGAGACTCGTGCACTTCCACGCGCTGCGTAAACCGCAAGGCCGACCCGACTAGTCCCGACTCTTGGTGCGGTGTGGTGCGACCCGTTTCGCTGACGGCGACAGCAGCATCAGCGCGGGCCGGTGCCCTCTGGTGCCCTGTACGTGTGCCTTGGACCGGGCCGGGAGGGGGCGTTGGCCTAGTCAGTGCCTACGGTGCGGTGCCTGCGGTGCATCCCCGTCCCCGTCTGGTACCGCAGGTAACCGACATGGCAGGGCCGTGGGCCGCGCCTTACGTCAATACAGCGACAGCAACTCAGGCACGCTGTGCTGCTGGGGCTGGGACCGCCGGGTGGTAGGTGAAAGTGATATGAGATTAGACAATTATATTCAACGCCCTCCTTTTCTTTATTACAATCCTTTTCTTAAAACAAAGTAACCAAATAGATCAATGATGTAAAAAATGACAGGTGCACAAAGTCCCATGTGCAGCTTAACACACACGAGTCACTTTACAACACAGCACAAGTTCAAAAAAGCGCACATAATGCTTCAGTCCAGACAAAATATAGTTATAAGATGTTACCTATAAATCTAAATAATAGAATCTAACAGAGCTCCAGGATGACACATATTAAGGTTAACCTCAGGCAATTTTTTTAATGACTTTTTCTTAGCTGCACTAGATGTGTGATGATTTACTTGCTCTGCCATTATGTGACACGCTACCTCTTGCCCTTGAATCTTCTTTTTTACATGATATGCTTTGCGAGCTAACTTTCTGCTTTCTTTTTTCTTTTCCATTCTTTCCAATCTCTGAGCAGGACTTAGGAATCTATAGTTAGTATTAGCAGCTGGACTTCCTTCCCTCTCACTTCGCCTCTTAATTTTTCTTTCTAGAAGATTCATCAAACCTTTACATTTTTGACATTGCTGTTTTTTAGATACATTTATTAATTTTAAACACTCAGGTGATCTGTAGGCTGTGCTGTACCGCTGTTCTTGAAAAGGGTTAGAATCAAACTTTAAACTGTTTTCATTTACAAATGGGGCAAATCTCTCCTCTACCGGTAACCCCCTACAAATTTCATACCATCTAACAACAGTTACAACATAAGAAACATATTTGCTAAATGGACCTGGGTCATTCCCTTCTAAACAAACAACTTCTGGTAAACGTCCCCAAAGGTCATGTTTTGGTGGCAGTGGTTCATTGTGCACAGATATTGTAACAACACCTTTGGCATCCACTGTCACAGCACGCTGAATTATAATATTATGAGTGGCAAAGGGCCCATACATTATAACAATTGTGTCACCCCTGGCTATACAGGTCCAATAATCATTACTAATAAGTCTTGTCACCTCTCTCTCTATATCTTTCATTGTACAAGGTTCTTGTTGTATATTTGAAACCACCGGTATTTGCACAAATGATTCTGTGGCATCTGCGGTATCTATTGGATTATCTTCCGAAGTATCACTTAGCTGAAAAAGAAAAGTAACATGTTAGAGAAAAGCATACTCAACAATCTAAAATAATATGAACAAGCATTTCACAAAACACCCTACCTGATCAACTTCCAACACCATTGAACTGACTTTGAATACTACTGGAGGGTCACATGAAGCTTGAGCTCCAGGCTGCTCACCAACTCTAAAAATACCAGAAGTCTTTGAAGGAATGAAGGATACTGCAACATTTTTAGCATCTGCTGCAGCTGCTCTTTCAACAGACACATCCTAAAATGCAAATTGAAACAATAGTAATGGATTCAGCATGTCACAATGTCACAGGATTCTAATAAATCCTCTGTGTATCTTAAGTACTGTTTTAATACTAATAAGTAATAGTAAACAATGTACACACCTGTTTTCTACCATCTCTAACACAGGATACATTTCCGCTAAGAATCCTTTCTGTTGGTGGTAAGGGTTTCTCATTTGCACTATCATGGTACAAAACAATGACATCTCCAATATCATAAGGAGTATTATTAATGGGAGTGACAATCTGCTTCACAGCAGATAGTGACTCTCCTGTAGGACCTCCAACAGAAATTGTTTCATGATTGGCAGATGGAAGTGGAGCAGCATCGGTGGGTTTTAATTGTGGCTCCTCTGCAGGATCTCCAATAGGAATTTCTTCATCCTCAGCAGGTGGAGCAGCTGCAGCTTCAGCCTCAGCTGCAGCTTCAGCTTCAGCTGCAGCTGCAGCTTGCGCCCGCGCCTTATTTCTCTAAACATAGAAAAGAATTTGCATGATGTAAACACAAAGTCTTCGACATTCCTCACTTTAAGTGCACCGAGCATCCTCATCTCAAGACACCTTCGCGGGGGAGGAAACGTATTTGATATGTTAATCATTTCCCCAGCAGCCGTTTCAGTATCGCCTCAAAATTTTTCAGTACATCCAAATTCTGTGTTTTGTTTTGATGCAACACAGGGCACCTAACCTAAGCTGGTTGAAGGGTAGGGAGAGAGAGGCGGAGGCATGATTCTCTCTGAGATACGCGACCTTGCGTGACTGACAAGAACCACCACTCGCTCTTCGGTCTACTCACCCGCACCCAATACCCTTTGGGAAGACCGTCCGTTTTCTTACAGCTCGCTTTGGCATTTAGTCGACTATTTAGACGTAAACAATTTTTGAAATACGCCCCCTGCGAGCGGCTCGCCTCTGGCTTCGCGCCCTTCACAGCTGCTAGGGCACGTGACACTTTTAACCTCGTGAACATAAAAACAATATTCTGGGGCTTACTTTGTGTCTGTTCTTCTTTCTAGTATATCGCTTTCTATATCCCTTCTTTTTTATGGGCATCCTAAAAAGCCAAGATCCCTTCAAGCAGCTACTGTCCTGTTTGTTTTTCGTGCGAAGTCTCAGCTCTCGACTTAACCGCCCACCTCCGCCGCGGCCGAACTGCGCCAACGACGCGGAGTAGGTTACGTACCTCCTTTGTCAAGAAATACCAGTTGTGTGATTTTCGGCGGCACCACCTTCGTCTGCGCCCAATTTTCCTAGTTGGCATTACTATTCCCGATATTTAAGGAAATTAGACAGCCCCAACCAAATCCCAGTGACTGGAATCCGCCATCTTGAACCCGGAATATACCGACACACACTCCAAGCTTTAGAAAAAATGCATAAAAATCCAGTTGTGTCAGTCTAATATACCTCTTTCGTTTTCGCGAAATTGGTCCGATCTTTCCTGTAAGACAAACGAATTTTTCGTTTCGTCGGCATGATGACAGATTTCACTCGTCGACTGACCGTGGATGCCGTGGATCCACCATTGCGACAAAAGTGACAAGGTTGAGCAGTTTCCCTCTTCTCCCTCTTAATGGATGACTAAACTTTGATAAATTTATGTTTATACGGTAAATGAGATCTCGCTGTAAAGACAGGGCACTACTTTATCGCTTAATAGATCACAAATAATTATAAACTAATTATTTGAGAGAAAAAACTAGGATAAATAAGTTTGTCATAGTAGCCTCACACATCGACTATTTCCGCAAATTGTATCTGAAAAAGAAGTCCTAGAATGCGAACATGAAAACAAAACACGCGAGTTTTGTTTTGTTTTCATGTTAGCATTCTAGGACTTGTTTTGCGGAAATAGTCGATGTGTGAGGCTACTATGACAAACTTGTTTATCCTAGTTTTTTTCTCAAATAATTAGTTTATAATTATCTGTGATCGATCAAGCGATAAAGTAGTGCCCTGTCTTTACAGCGAGATCTCATTTACCGTATAAACATAAATTTATCAAAGTTTGGTCATCCATTAAGTGGGAGAAGAGGGAAACTGCTCAACCTTATCACTTTTATCGCAATGGTGGATCCACGACATCCTCGGTCAGTCGACGAGCTGAGCTGAGGAGGCGTGGGAAGGGGGGAGGGGGGGGGGTGCGGCGGCGTGAGGTTAAATTGCACATGTATTTCGTTACACTTACGACTTTGCGGCGAGTGAGGCATCGTCGCCTTGACTTCTGCGATGTCTTAACCATTTTTCGGTGTGTTTTGATGCACTATGACGATAGTAAACTCAACACTTAGTGATAATTTGTAACTGCAGACAGTATCAACCGGAACCAAAAACCAAAAGGTTCCGTATCAAATGCTCCAATAACAGGTTTTCAGGTCCCATAATATACACAAATTTCTAGTAAAACGCGCTGTGGGACTCGCCAGACTAAAAACGAAAACTTAAACTTCAATATCACAAAACGATAATACTGTCACTGGTGTGTCGTCTGCGCGTTCGCCCTCGTCCTCCATCGCCCACCGCCCACTATCACCTGACCCCCTGGAGTAACGGATGGTGACAGGATGAAAACGTATTTTTGTCAATTTATTGCGATACCATTTCAATTTTGATTTTAAAAAGTGAGCTCGCAGTACACAAATTTGATTTGTTTTCTTCTGTGCCATACCCGTCTTATATCCGAAGGAAACATAAATAAAATTCAGTTTGGTTTTTCCCAGAAGCCTACAGTGCTGGCTCGCGTGTCTGGTCGTCTGGTCTGGTCCAAGTTCGCTTTATATTCATGCTGCGCAGCGGGAGCGGCGTACTGACTGAAATCTAGCCCTTGTATACATTTGTGTAGTTGGATAAGATATTAACAGAATTAATGGTCAGCAACCTCTAAAAGCTGTTAAACAATTTTCTGCAGCCTGCTGAAGAGTATAACATTCGTTTTAGTGGACTCGCCTACCTTTTATCACCATGTATGAAGTTGACGACGGTAAGCGGCTTTTTCTGATCAAGAAATAAGTTTTCATTTTGAAAGTAATAAATTCTTAATTTGATTCACACCTCTTTTGCTTCGTACTCCGTATTTTATCGCTTTATTTCCATACGTTCACGGCTTATAGTAATGCTGTTGACTCGATTGACAAATTACCAAGAGTGTTAGGTTATAATATTGTGTAACTTTTTTTGTTTTTAGATAACTTTGAAGATGAGGAGTTGGAGGAAATATCCTCAGAACTGTGGCAGGAAGCGTGCTGGATTGTCATCAACGCCTATTTCGATGAGAAGGGTTTGGTGCGACAGCAGCTGGATTCTTTCGATGAATTTATTCAAATGTCAGTCCAGCGTATTGTGGAAGACTCTCCCCAGATTGATCTTCAAGCAGAAGCTCAGCACACCTCGGGTGAAATTGAAACACCGGTATGAAGTCTTTCTACTGACTTTTGAAAGAAAAAAATGTATTTTGAAATTTTTTGTGAGGATTTTGGTGGGGGAAATGCTAACATGATATTTTGATGATTTTTTTTTTGTTACATTTGTGCAGCCCAGGTACTTGTTAAAGTTTGAACAAATTTATCTGTCCAAACCAACACATTGGGAAAAAGATGGTGCTCCTTCACCAATGATGCCTAACGAAGCAAGGTTAAGGAATCTCACATACTCTGCTCCTCTGTATGTTGATATAACAAAGACCATTGTGAAGGAGGGAGAGGAACCCATTGAGACTCAACATGCTAAAACCTTCATTGGTAAGTTACTAGTTTCCATATTATCACAGTCTAAATAACATTTTCAGTAGTATGTGTCTACTTTCCTGGAGTTGATTATCTCTGATCTTTTACAGGCAAGATTCCTATCATGCTTCGGTCTACATACTGCTTACTGAATGGGCTCACCGATCGTGATTTGACAGAATTAAATGAGTGTCCTCTAGATCCTGGTGGTTATTTCATTATCAACGGATCTGAGAAAGTAAATATTTTGTTACAGATGTATTATGCATGGTTGATCAAGCACAGTGTAACACTTTTGATTTGAAATGATTCAGGTTCTAATTGCACAAGAGAAGATGGCAACCAATACTGTGTATGTGTTTTCAATGAAAGATGGTAAATTTGCATACAAATGTGAAATTCGTTCATGCCTGGAACATTCTTCTCGGCCAACATCAACATTGTGGGTCAACATGATGGCCCGAGGTGGACAGGTTTGTTGCCAGCTTTCTTATACTTACTTATTTAGTTGTTTCCTGTCCTAGTGCCGGGTTTTAATTATTCTTGTTTCTCTACTCAGAGCATCAAGAAGTCAGCCATTGGGCAGCGCATCATTGCTATTCTCCCGTACATCAAACAAGAAATCCCTATTATGATTGTTTTCCGTGCACTTGGTTTTGTTGCTGATCGAGATATTTTGGAGCACATTATTTATGACTTTGATGATCCAGAAATGATGGAAATGGTATATTCATACATACTAATGCATAGCATTTTTTAAAATTAAAAAAAAAAAATTGTTGCTAATTTGGCATCTGGTTTTTCTTTGAAGGTAAAACCATCCTTAGATGAGGCTTTTGTCATTCAAGAACAGAATGTAGCTCTCAATTTCATTGGTGCTCGTGGTGCTAGGCCTGGAGTTACAAAAGAAAAACGCATCAAATATGCAAAAGAAATTTTACAGAAGGAAATGTTGCCTCACGTTGGTGTCTCAGATTTTTGTGAAACCAAAAAAGCTTACTTCTTAGGGTTAGTCTGGCATAGCACACTTTCATTTTTTTCATCTTTTTGCCCCTTAGCAATGTTAATAATTCTTTGCATATTTTTAAAGGTACATGGTGCATAGGTTACTCCTAGCAGCTCTTGGTCGGCGTGAATTGGATGACCGTGATCACTATGGAAACAAGCGCCTCGACCTGGCAGGTCCTCTTCTAGCATTCTTATTCAGAGCGTAAGTGTTAAACTTAACTTAATGCCTGTGTATGTATTCAATTTGTTGGAGCTAACATTATTGTTCATGTTTTCATTAGGCTTTTCAAAAACTTGATGAAGGAGGTCCGAATGTATGCACAGAAATTCATTGATAGAGGGAAAGATTTCAATCTTGAGCTAGCAATTAAAACCAAGATCATTACTGATGGTTTGAGATATTCTCTGGCTACTGGAAACTGGGGTGATCAGAAGAAGGCTCATCTTGCAAGAGCTGGTGTCTCTCAGGTACTTGGTCACACTTGGATTCTGCTGGTGTCAATCATCGAGTGCTAGCTTAATTTTGTCTTACACTATGGTTATAGGTGTTGAATCGACTAACTTTTGCATCTACATTATCGCATCTCCGTCGTGTTAACTCTCCTATTGGCCGAGATGGTAAACTGGCTAAACCTCGTCAGCTTCACAACACACTTTGGGGTAAGTACTTTTAAGTTGTTTAAAAGTAGACCCCTGCAACTTAAAGCTTTTATTTTTAAAACAATTTTAAACCAATCTTCCAGGAATGGTATGTCCTGCTGAGACACCAGAAGGTGCAGCTGTGGGTCTTGTAAAGAATTTAGCCCTTATGGCTTATATTTCTGTTGGATCTCAACCATCGCCGATTCTGGAGTTCTTAGAAGAATGGAGTATGGAAAACTTGGAAGAAATCGCTCCATCTGCCATTGCTGATGCCACTAAAATTTTTGTGAATGGTTGTTGGGTAGGTGTTTTTCCTCAAGGTGATCGATTGATTATTTTATAAAAGGAGCACATCAAATTGATTTATATTGTAATGTTTCACAATTATTTTTTCCCTGTGTTAAGGTTGGAATTCATAGAGATCCAGAACAATTGATGGCTACTTTGAGGAAACTCCGACGTCAGATGGACATTATTGTGTCAGAAGTATCTATGATTAGAGACATCAGAGATCGTGAAATCCGTATTTACACTGATGCTGGCCGGATTTGTAGACCTTTGCTGATTGTAGAAAATGGGCAGTTGCTTTTGAAGAAAAGAAACATAGATCAATTGAAAGAGAGAGACTACAACAATTATGGGCAAGTACAGAAACTTCTATTCCTAGAAGTACATTTCTTTTGAGATCACATCTCCTCTTATGAGAACTTTTATTTGTAGGTGGCAGATGCTGGTTGCTAGTGGTGTAGTTGAATACATTGATACCTTAGAGGAAGAAACAGTGATGATTGCAATGTCGCCTGATGACCTCCGTCAGGACAAGGAATATGCCTACTGTACCACTTACACTCACTGTGAAATTCACCCAGCTATGATTCTTGGTGTCTGTGCCTCTATTATTCCATTCCCCGATCATAATCAGAGTCCCCGTAACACATACCAGGTACATTACCAATTTGTTGGAATAACTTGTTCTTCGCCTTATTTGAAATTTGGGTTAAGTAATTTTTTTTTTTTTCAGAGTGCTATGGGTAAACAAGCTATGGGAGTTTATATCACTAACTATCATGTGCGAATGGACACACTAGCTCATGTTCTCTACTATCCTCATAAGCCTCTAGTAACAACCCGTTCTATGGAATATCTTCGTTTCCGAGAGCTTCCAGCTGGAATTAACTCTGTAGTAGCTATTTTGTGCTATACTGGCTATAACCAAGAAGACAGTGTCATCTTGAATGCTACTGCTGTGGAACGTGGATTTTTCCGCTCTGTGTTTTATCGATCCTACAAAGATGCAGAATCTAAGAGGATTGGTGACCAAGAAGAGCAGTTTGAGAAACCGAATCGAAACAACTGTCAGGTTAGGATGTTTCTCTCAAAACTATCTTACAATCTTCTCCGTTAACAAGACATTATTGAGACATGTTGTTTTATTTTATTATGTAGGGTATGCGAAATGCCATATATGACAAGCTTGATGATGATGGCATTATCGCTCCAGGCTTACGAGTATCAGGTGATGATGTGGTCATTGGAAAGACAATTACTCTTCCTGAAACTGATGATGACGTGAGTTTCATCTTATCCTTTGTTTGGCTTTGGATGCTGGAAGTTTATCTTTTTGCAGCTCCTTACTGGGGTTTTCTTTCTATCTATTTCAGCTTGATGGCACAACTCGACGACACACAAAGCGTGATGCGAGTACGTTCCTACGTAACAGTGAAACTGGTATTGTAGACCAGGTTATGCTTACATTGAATTCTGAAGGGTACAAATTTTGTAAAATAAGGGTGAGGTCAGTTCGAATTCCTCAAATTGGTGACAAGTTTGCCTCCCGCCACGGTCAGAAGGGTACCTGTGGTGTGCAGTATCGACAAGAGGTATTGTTTCTCACCATTTGTGTGTACATAAAGTCTGCTTATGGCTCAGTAAGCTATGTTTCTATTACGAACTTTGACTCTTAACCATGCTAATTTCCAGGACATGCCATTTACTTGTGAGGGCCTTACTCCTGACATCATCATTAATCCTCACGCTATTCCATCAAGAATGACAATTGGTCACTTGATTGAATGCTTGCAAGGAAAGGTTGGTTATGTGTACTGATTTTTATTGATATTAGGTGCTCATGCTACATTTGTGTGGTGCATTAATAATTTATTTTGATGTTGTTTTGTGTAGGTTTCTTCAAATAAGGGTGAGATTGGTGATGCTACGCCTTTCAATGATGCTGTGAATGTACAAAAAATTTCTCAGCTGCTACAAGATTATGGATACCACTTAAGAGGCAATGAAGTCATGTACAATGGTCATACTGGCCGTAAAATTAATGCCCAAGTCTTTCTTGGTCCGACTTACTACCAACGTCTCAAGCACATGGTGGATGACAAAATCCACTCAAGAGCTCGAGGACCTGTTCAGATTCTGGTTCGTCAACCAATGGAGGGCAGAGCTCGGTAAGGTTAATCAAGTGTGCAGAATTATTGATATGCTTTGTAATTGCAATTTTTATCATTAAGTTTCTCTCCATTTTGCTCAAAGTGATGGAGGGCTTCGATTTGGTGAGATGGAACGAGATTGTCAGATAGCTCATGGTGCTGCTCAGTTTCTTCGTGAGCGTCTGTTTGAAGTTTCTGATCCGTACCGCATTCATGTCTGCAATTTCTGTGGGCTGATCGCCATAGCTAATTTGCGCAACAATACCTTTGAATGCAAAGGCTGTAAAAATAAAACTCAGGTAAGAAAAGTTGTTTGTATGCTTCATCGAATGTAATTTTACTTCTAGAAAGGCATATTGGTATAAATGTTTGTTTTCCTCTTCTTTTTTTTTTAGATCTCTCAAGTTCGTCTTCCATATGCAGCCAAACTGCTGTTCCAGGAACTAATGTCAATGAATATTGCACCAAGATTAATGGTTACTTGAATTTTGTATAGCTGGATGAGGGCTACTTGTACTATGTTTGACACACATGGATTTGTATTATTCTGTTGTAATTTAATTATTATAATAAGTACCCATTTCTGTTCCATTTATTTCATTTCATCATTTTTAAAATAAATTTGCAGATCCATATTGTATCATATTCACCTGTCATACTTATTGAAAATAAATTAAAAAAACCAACAGTCTTGAATTATTTTGCCAAATCTTAAAAGAAAGCTTGAAAGAAATGTAAGGGAACGGTCAACGGCGAATGTGGCCTCAGGCCGGACCGGACTGCCTGACCTAAGGAACGGAGCAGGACGCACTTCGCTCCGGTTTGGATGGTATGCCAAGAGCGAGAAGGGGGAGGGGGGAGGGGAGGGTAGATGTAATGAAAGGTTTTTCGTTGATCCGGCAGTGGAGGTAGCGGCAGGTAGTGCCTGTCCTGTCAGCGGCGCAGCGTGGCGTGGCGTAGCGACGCGCCAACGCCACGCCGGGGGGAAGTGCGGTGAGGAGGTGGAATCGAGGCAGTGCCATGGCATGGCATGGGCCGGGCGAGGCTGGGCCGGCATGGCCTGAGCAGGGCATCCACATGCTGGCATGAGCTGAGCTTCGCAGGGAATGGCGGAGCGGGGCGGGAGGGGCGAACTCGGAGAGGAGAGGAGAGTAGGCATGGAGCTCAGGCACAGGCCAGGCCACCAGGCACAGGTCCCGCGCCCGCCCCGCGCTGAGCCGCGAGTCGAGCCAGGCGTCAGGCACAGGCCGCGGCGCGGCTCGGCTCGGCTCGGCTGTCAGGGCTGAGCGCTGAGCAAAAGAGCCAAGCAGAAGCAGAGCGTTGTCTCGTCGCATCGCATAGCAGCCCGTCGTACCGCGGCCGCGTCCCGTCGCTTCCAAGCCGTGCCTCAGTGTCTCGCGTTCCGTCGCGTCTCGCGGAGCGCGGTCGGGTCGGGTCGCGGTTTGGCGGCACGGCCAGTCGGCGTGAGGCTGCACCGCAGCACCGGAGCCGCAGCCGCAGCCGCGACATGGACGGCACCGCGGTGTCGAGCGCCGCGCCGCCACCGTCGTCGGTCATGGCGGTGTCGCCGTCGGCCAGGAGTCTGCCCGCGTCACCTCGGGCACAGCCCAAAAACGGCGCCAACCTCCAGAAGGGCCTTAAGTTGGCCAACGTGTTCAAGTCAAGCGGCCAACTCAACGACGACAAGAAGCTGCTGTCGGCCGGGAAGAAGATCGTGATCGTGCCGGCGGCTGCCACAAAGCCCCAACCCATGCCCGCCCCGCCCCCCGCGACGCCCGCGACCTCGGCTGTGTCCACCACCGTGACCCCACCAACTCCAGAGGCGCTGCCATTGACGCCTGCAGCGGACGTCGCCGTCGTGAAGAAGACTCAGCCTCCATCGCCTGCTCCAGGCGTTCGCCCACAAGCAGCGGTCACTTCGGCACCGTCGGTCTCCTCCATGTCCTCGGTAACTTCGGTGCCCTCAATGACTTCGGTGCCGTCGGTGCCCCAGCTGGACGTCCTGGGCCACAGCCAGGGTCCTCGCAAGCAGCGCAACGGCCCTCCGGCGTCCGCTCCGGCGCCCGCGCACTTCCCTCGTGGCGACAGCCCGCTCGGCCTGAGCCGGTCACCGAGCAGCGACGGCGTCCGGACACCCCCGGCCAGGGCGCCCGCCCCCAACGGCCCCACCCTCAACGGACCCACCCCCAACGGCCCCGCCCCCATCCCGCCCCCGACGTCCACGCCAACCAGCGGCCCCGTGGCCACGTGGACGCCGGGCTCCGGACACCGGTTCCGCTCCATGCGGTGCCTCCGCGACGACAACATGTCGCCGTCGTCATGGGCCTCCATGCAGCTGCCGGGGCACGGCCTGGGCCTGGGCCCGGACCTCGGCGCACACGCCGGCGCCGGCCTGGGCCCCGGCCTTGGCACCGGCCTCGGCCACGACCGGCACCTGCTCTCGGACGCGGCCTCGGTGCGCTCGCTGGCCTCCATCGGCATGGGGTCCACGGACGGCCGCAAGCTCACCATCCGTCGGGTGCCCACCTCCCCCAACGAGCTGCTCAACTACTCCATGAACGGCACGCGAATGTGAGTAATGGTGGTGATGAGGATACTGGGGCCGGAATCGCCCCGCCCCGCCCAGGTCCGAGGTGCCGCAGAGGTAGGGTCAGGCCAGACGTATACCCGAACGCTGCAGGCTGTGGGCAGGCTGCTCCCTCACATTCCCGCTTAATTTACGAAAGCCTTCCGGGAACAGCGCCCAGTTAAAACACGAACCCTAATCCAGCCGCCGGAATTCGGCGCGAAAACGCCCGTTCCTTCTTTTGGTTGCCACCACTGCCACTCCGCTTGTGCTCGAGTCTGCACGTCCTTGTTTCCGCTGCAGCACAGCAAGGCGCGACATAACAGGTGCTCTCTTTCTCACACACACACACACACACACGCACGCACGCACGCACACACAGAGCACGTCGTTGAGGCGAACACCTCTGCGCAGAGGATGGGCCGGGGCCGGGCGCGACGACGCATCGCCCGGGACGCCAGCTGTTTTGAGACGGTTGACGGACGGGCTTGGCTTATCGCGTTCCCCTCCTCTCCTCTCCCTCGCCTTCAGTTCACCTCCTCCTCCTCCTCCGTGTTTTGAGAAAATGTCCACGCCGCGCGGTGCCCGTCCCGGCCCCGGCCCCGCCCACCCGTCCCGTCAGCGAGTCCCCTTGAATCGGCAACAGCCGCAGCCGCTGCCTTGACATCTCCCGCCCGTCGGGTCGCACCGGGGAAGCCCCCGTCCCGTCCTCGCCCCCGGCGGAGGCAGTGCATCGCCACCGGCGCCGTGGTGTCCCTGGTTCCGGAGGACGTCGCCCGATATGCTTCTCGCTAGGTCCGGGCCGGGGATGCGATTCGCGATTCGTCTTCGTCCTGGCGTCCTAATGCTGCTAATGCCCCCGCCGAAGGCCGCGCCGAGGGCCTCCGCCCGGGCCGGCATCCGTCCTCGCCTCGCACCTCCTTGTTGACCATCGGAATGTAATACTCCGCCGTCCTCTGTAAGGAACTAAATTAACAAGCCGCTGCCGTAATTGGACACTGATACTGCTGATACGGCACTCTAAAATGACACTGCGGGCCAACAAAAGTGGAAAGTGTAGGACAATGTCGGCTGCCGAAATACTCGAGTGCGCCTCCTTGAACCGCTGCGCTGCTCGGGCGGGCCTCCAAGGGGTACAAGGTACACGTCTCGCAAACAAAATTATTAAAAAAATACTAATAACATTGCGCGAGTAAATGTAAGTGTGCGAGAGGTATGGAAGCGAGCCGAGCGCCTGCGAATGGTAGGGTAGGCCAACCCGCACGACATGCATGCATGGGGAAGTCGTTGTTGCCTACGCGGCACCCAGCAGGCGCCCCTCAGCTGTTCAGGCTAGAGACCTCCTCCACTCGAGTCGAGGACTCAGAATCAGACTAGGTTTGCGTGTGCGACAACATTGTTCGTGGGCGTACGTGATGGGGATGGGTTAGGTGGGCCTGGCGCAGCGCGCAGCCCGGCGCAGCCCGGCGCACGTAAACACACCGGGAGTTCGGCGCGCAGTGCACCGCCTGCTCCGCCTGCTCCGCCATCGCACGGGGATCAGCACTGTATTTCCGAGTCGCGTCGAGCTCTGCATATGGCGAAAAGGATAATCACTGCTGCCGCCGGTACAGTTGGGTCGTGACCTTCGTGTCCTGGCTAGACATCGTGCGGACGTGTGTGAAAGAGACAGAAAGAGAGAGCGAGAGAGACGCCAGAGAGCGGAGGCTCCTGCGCGTAGAGGTCTCGCAGAGGATCGTCGTCGTGGTGGTGTCCACGGTGTCCGCGCCGCGCTGGTGGCCGCGGCACGGGGACGTTGCGGGAGCTCCGCCCCACGGGTTGCCTACCCAGCAGGAACGCGCCCTGAGGCACCTGCGGCGACCAGGGGCTGCCGAGCGGTGCGTGGGTGTGGACGTCATTGTACACGACACGAAAGCAAAGCGAGTCTGTCCTAGTCCGCCGTGCTGCCGCCAGGTGCCGTTCCAGTACGGCGCTTATGGATGAATTGTATATGCGCCATCACGGACCGATCAGATGCTATCCTTCTCTATTTTTCTCTGCATATCTCTCTCTCTCTCTCTCTCTCCTGCACGGGCCGAGATAGAGATAGAGAGAGAGAGAGAGAGAGAGAGAGAGAGAGAGAGAGAGAGAGAGAGAGAGAGAGAGAGAGGGGGGGAGGGGGGGGAGGGGTAGGCCGCTACCATGTGACACGGCTATGCGACGGCGGCGCCTCGTGCCATGCCGCTACCGCTGCAACTACCACCACCACCACCGCTCGCCGGCGCAGCTGGCGCTACTACTACAGGTATCGTGGCGCCCGTCGCCCGCTTTTTGGAACCACCGTTGCCGGAGCTGTACTGTTTCCCCCTCACCCGGCGCGGCGAGCTGGCGCGGGGGGAGGGGAGGGGAGGGGCGAGGGAGATTCCTTGGCGATGCCAAGCCTGTGCGATGCGATAATGTGTTGGCGTGTGCGGCCGTGGCAGGCGGCAGCCGAGTGCATCGGATGGCCGCGCCTTGTGGGTAGGCAGCCTGCGTGCCTACGTGTTGTGCGGGCTGGCCTACCCCGACCGTGCGCGGGCGTTTGCCGCACGCAGCGCCTCTGAAAAATATATTCTGACTCACCTTTGTTCAACTTTGTCAATCTGAATCATTATTTGGATCAGCCACAAGCATGTGCTGCTCACGTCCGTTTGGAATGGTGCGAACTCGTGTCCAGGTGAGAGACTCGTAGTAGTTTGCCACGTGCCAAGAGCGAGAATGAGGAGGGGGGGGGGGGGCACCCACTGCGATTAAGTGTCATGACATTCCGGCGAGAGAGGCTGAAAGAGGTGGAATCAGGTTGGACAGGAGGGGGAGGGGGCTGTGTTAAGAGCGAAAAGATCAGTGGTCGGAAGCTTCCTGCCCCTCTCTCTCTCTCTCTCTCTCTCTCTCTCTCTCTCTCTCTCTCTCTCTCTCTCTCTCTCTCTCTCTCTCTCTCTCTCTCTCTCTCTCTCTTAATCATTTCTAAAACTAAACTCTCTCTCTCTCTCTATCTCTCTCTCTCTCACACACACACACACACACTCGCACCGCGGCGCGTGTCTACTAATGAAGCACGCATCTAGTGGAGCCCCATCAGCTGTGGTGGTGGGGCGGGCCGCGGGGGCTGCGGGGGCCGCGGGGGCCGCGGGGACCGCAGGTCTTCAGATGCCGCGGCTCTCGGCCGACCGGCGATCGATAACGGAGCTTATAATTCGACCATTTTCCCATTCCGCGAGTTGATTGCCGGGGCCGGGCCGTTACGGTAGCTTATTGGCATGGAAAATAATAATAGAAAGTCGGCTCCGGCAATGCTCGCAGCTAAGTTTTCTGTCCCGGACTCTCAAATAAATAATATAACAGGAAATTAAAAATAAGAATATTCCGACTGACAGCAGTTGTTATCATACCGGACGACGGGGCACCATGTGGCAGTCTGCCATCACCCGTACATCACGCACACACGGGCTAAGCAAAAAAAAAAAAAAAAAACGTCGCGAAATGACCGAGTGGTGCAGAAAAGTGAAAGATTAACACTGCGACTTTGGCTTCTTTTTTTAAGTGGCGCGGGTAATTGTTTGTTGATGGCGCTCCGCATCTCCGGTCCGGCGCGGGGTTACGTAATTTCCGGACGCGGCCGTGACATTGGGGGCGTGAGGTGCGCCATGCGTTTTACCGCCATATTTGCTGATAATGGGGTGACAAGAGGCGACAACTTTACTCTGGTGACGCCAGTTATCTTAAGTTGATCTGCCTAGACTCCCACTTGCCTCTCGCTCTTGATCCGTAGTGTTAACATTTTATGTCTATGTCTGCCCGCTCGCCGACGTCTAATTGGGTGCGTCTAATCGGCTTCGGGTCACATGACAAGTTCAGCAGGGAGATTGCAGGCCTTGTTTTCGCGGGGAAACCAGCAGTAAGGTTCTTCATATTTCGATACTTCCTAGGTTTTTCTCGAAATATTTTTATTTAAGAGTGTCTTAAGGGTTCTGTTGCCATCCCGAAAAAATGTGAGAACCGGGAGTCGTGTTTATCTTTCGCCCCTTTTCCAAGAATCCATTCTCAGCCAAACTTTCCGCTGAGATAAAGCAAAAGTAACCGCAAAACACATTGCATTCGACTTGAGGATGAGGAACAGAAATCCATTCCGCGCGGGGATCTCCCGAGAATACCGTTTTGTTTTTAAGTGGAAATAAAAATGAATGCCATTCATCCACGTCTGGGAGCCTGCATGCTGCGCATCTGTGACTCAGTGCCAGTAGCGCGTTATTCGCAGCGTGAAAGTGGAGTCAGTCGAGATTATCTCAGAGGCAAACATGGTTGCACCACGGCGGCAACAGGCAACAGGCGGACGGCTCACCTGAGTACGCAAAACCAACCTAGCATCACATTTCTTTTCCATTTCACCCCCATTTTCTGACAAATGAATATATTGCTCTCCCACGCGACAGCGGCGGCGCTGACGGAGGATGCCGATCTGTTCTCCCAGTCGGGCGTCCTACTTCCCAAGCGGGGCGGGGCGGGGTGGGGCGGGCTCGTCTTATTCAAAGCCAAATCGCGACTCCCGCGGCTACTCCTGCGGCCCTCATGAGTACAGCATCTTAGCTCTCGCTGACGATACGTCACGCTCTCGTACGGCATATACCAGGTGTATCATTGGCCCCGGGCAGTTTCGGTTTTAGGCAGTCCCGCAAAGCACTATCTCCGTCTCTTTCTGTCTCACGCGTCTGGCCGAGCCAGAAAGAGACGGAGATAGTGTGTTGCGGGACTGCCTAAAACCAAAATTGCCCGGGGCCAATGATACACCTGGTATACGGCCGATCGACGCATGCGTCGGGGTCCGCCGGACTGACAGCCAAAGCTCACGCACTCCCGCTGACCAAAGAGAAGCCGTACAATCCTACATTTGTCAGGTCAACTTTGACCCCTTTTTCGCCTGCTCTTTAACGCTTCTTTCGCATTTCTACCGAACATTCTGTTTGCACACCCTATTCGGGGTACCTGGGGGGACTGTCAGGATACATGATATGACAATGACAGCACACCTGCAGCCCGTCCAAACGTGGCCTTTTGCGCGGCGTCGTGGTGGTTGCCTACCCGGCAGCATTGCAGGCGCGAGAGAGTGGGGGTTTCCTTGCCGGCAATTCGCATCATTCGCAAGCAGACCGAGTGTTCGCACCTCTTTTCAGGCAGTTTGGAGGACAGCTCTGGAGTTAAGGCGGCCTGCTGGGAATTACCTAGCCGTGTGTGCGTGCCGCGCGTCAGCACCCGGGACGTCATGACTGTGCCCCATGTCGACGGCCTCAGTGGGCAGGTGACTCACATTATCATGCACGCTGCGAGTGAATAGTAACCGTGGGGCTCTTATCACCCCATTCACGACAACTGCTGGGCCTCTTCTTTCTCTGCTCTGCTATATCCTCACCGTGCAGAGATGATTAAGGAGGGGGAGAGAGAGAGAGAGAGAGAGAGAGAGAGAGAGAGAGAGAGAGAGAGAGAGAGAGAGAGAGAGAGAGAGAGAGGCAGCGTCAGGTGGCTTTAATCTGTCCCGGTGCTGTGACTCACTGTGACGGGGCTCGTTGGTCCACGCAGCACACAGCAGCACAGCCTCCTATCCCGCTCGCCCCGCCCCGCCGCTCCGCTCTCACTGTATCGCACCCAAAATGTTAGTCGAGCGAGGCGTCAAGTAAATACCAAGGCTGTCGCGTCGACCGCGGCGGAATCCCTGCCCTGGCCCCTCCCCCCCCCCCCCTCCCTCTCCCTCCCCCTACTCCAGCCGGCCGCACCGAACGATCCGGTTAGAGGAAACAAGTGAATCATTTCCGGCCGGCCGCAACTGAACCGAACCGGGACTGCTCCGTCGTCGAGGTGGTTTAGGCGGGTGCTCCGGGTGCTCTGTGCTGAGCGGTGACCTTTGGCGGCCTGGCCCCTGGCCGCTGGCCGCGCCGCCGTCACTTCGTCTGCTGTCCACGCGTGCCGCCGTTGTCCTGGCCTCGGTTCAGGCCGAGTCAGGCCTGCTTTCCCTTCTGTCGGTCCTGGCAGGGCCGGGCAGGGCGGGCCGGCATCACACTCACACACTGACCTATGCTACAACCTGTCTCCGTGTGTCGGTGGCGGCGGGGCCGTGCGTGTTCCCGCTCGTATCGTGTCGGCGCCGGGGGCCGGGGGCGGCGCGGTTTGTGTCCGCCACCCCAACGCCGCCCCCACCGCCGCCTCCACCGCCACCGCCCCGCCGTGGATGGGGACGGCTGACGGCTGCGTGTGGGAAAGGGAAAGGAAGGGACTGGTTTGGCGCAGGCGGGCGCGCGCCCTCCCCCTCCCCTTGTATATAGTACATAAACCGTGCCCTCCCGGCTGGCTGCGAACGGAACAACTGCATTTGAATGTTTATGGACCACCGTCAGCGTCCCCTCCTGTCCCTCTGGTCCCCCTTTGCGGACCGGGGCACCGGGCCACCGCCTGTACACCGGTTGGGCTGGGCCGGGGGCCGACGGGGCCCAGACCGAGCCGACACCGACCCGCCCCGTCGGCCCCCCGAGGCCAAAGCCAAACACGGGGTGTGTAAGGCACAGAGCAATAACTGCTGCAGTGGTTGCAGTCGACTATTTCTGCCGCCGCTGCCACCGCCGCTGTGGCAGTATCAGCATCCAGCTGGCCGCGGCTCCAGCGGCTGCAGCGGCGGCGGTAGCGGCGGCAGCGGTAGCGGCGGCAGTGGCGGCACAATCAGCTCCTTCCTGCCCCGCAGCCGCGCCGCAGTCTCGCGGAGCAGCCAAGCGGTCTCGCGGTTTGGGAGGGCGGGCGCGGGCAGTGCAGGGGAGGGAAAGAGGAGGGGGGGGGGGGGAGCACGTGGTCGCCAAGTCGCCGCGCAAAAGGGCGGCTCTCCCGTCCCAAGTCATCAGGTGAAGTGGGGAGGGGTCTGGGGTCCGGGTCTGCACACGGCTACTGCAGCGGTGATGGCAGATTTGCTATCCGGAACAACTCGAAACGACGGCATCCAGTTCGTTGGCGGTTTTGTGTCGGCGACAAGCAGACTGTTGGTCCTTCGGGTCTCGTTAGGGAATTTGAAGAGGTCTGGGCTAAATGGTCGTCGTGGCGCTGATTAATCTAATCAAACAGGAGGGAGTCAGGCTTAGCTGTGCTTAAAGCACTTGAGCGGCGAATATGTGACCCAGCGGGATAGACGAGCCGGCCGAGGGCAAACTAGACACTAGACGCAGCTAGATGCGACCGTTCCGCGGAAAGCGGCCGGCATTTCCAGACCGTCGGGGTTCGTTAAAATGCCGTAAACAACCCCTAAGTCTGGCTGCGCCGACTTGTGCTTGTTCACGTCCGCCCGCGCCTGTCCGGGACCGGGCCGGGCCGGGCCGGGCCTAAGTCTGTACTGCGACGTGACTGTCATGGCGTAGAGTGGGGAGTGGACAGCTCCATTACCACAGCACAAAAAAATCTAAAAAGTTAAAAAAATTAAAAAAAATTCTTCTCCTCTTAAAACAAGTTTATATGTTCTCCAAAACCTTTTTTTTTTTAATGATTGCAGTGCCTTGCGATTTTTTTATTTTTTTTTATTTTTGAGGTGATAGCTTTCCATATTGATCTGCTTCGGCCTAATCAGCTCCAACACCTGTGCGACTCTGATCGCCGACGCGAAAAGATGATTCCTCGGATTTCGTTCGTTTTCCTTTAGTCGCTGAAAAGTTGGATCGGCCCTACGACCAACTACGACGTACGGCCTGGCCTCTCGTGCTCGGGGTATATGCGGGGTGTGGCGGATGCGGCTCCGCTGTTGTCGGTGCTCGCCTGCTCGCCCCACACCTCGGACTTGAACACGCTACGAGTTCCTCCTCAGATAAGGTTTGACGAGCAGTTAATAATTCCGCACCTCGGATGACATCGCACGGCTTGTTTGTCTCTTTACGACTTCCGCTGCCCGATACACCTCTCTGCCCTGCGGCCTGCGCCGGCAGATGGCGTGGCCTGTGCACGGTCTGGACAGCGCCTGTCTGAGCACAACTAGCGCCTGCTGGGTAGGCTATCACGGCCCGTGCCCCGTGCGCTTGCAGGCGCTCGGCATGGCCGTTCGCTGTTTAAGGTGGGAAGGGAATTTGGACGACGCCATGATGAAATCGCAAGTGCCAACCGCTCGTTTTCTATCCGGATTCCGTCCGACCCGATAACCAGATGCGAACCGGTTGCAGGTACTGTATGCGGGCCGGGGGGCGGGGCAGGCGGGGTGTGACGGCCAGGTGCCAACGAGCTCTAAGAGGCGGTAGGCGCCGGGGTGCCAAATGTGCTCGGTCAGGCGCCGGCGGTCGCCGTGGGCGCCCCCCGTAGACCGCGGGGACGCGTCCCCTGGCAGTCGGCACGCCGTCCTCGTCGTGGTCGTGAGCGTCGGGTCCATGGACCATGGACAGCGGCAGCGACACGGACCCGCTGACGGCCGCGGGGGTCGAATCTTCCGACGGCTTCGACGAGGTGGACTTCGGCAGCACCTCGTCCTCTCGGAGCCTGGGAGTCCGGGGCGCGCCGCGTGTGGCCCCGGGCAGGAGCAGCCGGCTCCGTAGCCTCGCCGGCGGCCACCTCGGCCCGCTGGGCCCCGCCGCCCAGCTCGATGGCGTTCGTGGCGGCAGTAGTGCGTTCAGCCGTGTCGTCGGGGTCGGCAGCGGGGTTGGCGCCCCCGAGATGAAACGCGTCCAGAGCGAGGGACAGTTCAGGAATGGGGATGTCGACGGAGACGCCCGCATGGCGAGGTACGACAGCTTCGCCGACACTGGCAGCACGGCCCACATGGACCGCATCGACAGCTACGGCAGCGTGGACGGCATCGTCTGCGTGGACCGGTGCTCCTTAACGTCGTCCACCAGCACCACGACGAGCAGCTGTGGCGACGACGACAGTATCCAACTGGAGCCGGCGGCCTTCTCGCCGTTCTCGGGGAGCCATAGGCGGCCGTCGCAGGGCGGCGTGCTGACGCCGCCGGGCTTCTCGGTGGACCCCGGCGCCCCCGGCCGCATGGTGCGCCGCATGAGCGAGGCCATCGCCGCGGTGGCGGCCGCTGGCGCGGCCGCCGGCGCCCCCCACAAAGCCTCCATCACCATCGCCGAGCTGGGCTGCCGCATGACGCGGAGGGTGTCCTCTACCCTGCACGACGTCAAGGACTTCGCGTCCGCGGCCGCCGCCATGGGCCGCAAAGCCTCCATCCAGGTTATCGAGGCCCTGGAACTGCAGGAGCTGCCCGGCATGCGACGCCTGCAGCACCAGGCCGACGGCGTCGCCTTCCAGAGGTTATCCTACCCCAGCGCGATGACGGCGGCGAACTGGGTGCAGCAGGTGCAGCAGGTGCAGCAGGTGCAGCAGGACCGAGCCAGTCGCTACAGCCGCCCGCTGTAGTGAGTAGAGGTGCCGGCCCGGCCCACAAACTCTAGCCTTTGCTAGCCTAGCCCGACCCGGCCCGGGCGATGGCGAGGGCACCGGCGTACTCCATACCACATACGTTACGCCCATCCACTTTGGCCGGCATGCGATGATGCGCTTGCAGAGCGATCAGCTGGCCGCAATTAGGTAAACTGGTCCAGATGATGGATGGCATGGGATGCTGGGCACGCGCCCGGCGCCCGGCACGAGCCCGGCACGCGCCCAAGTGCATCGCGGCACGTGCCGATCGTTATGCAGTTGCACGACGCGCCGGCCGCGCTCTGTGGGGCAAACCTCATTAGCTGCTGGGTAGGCAGCTACGACTTCCACGCGCACGCGTGTCGTGCGGGCTGGCCTACCCTAGCAGTCGCAGGCGCTCGTCGTTGCCGTCCGTTTGAGACTGAAGGACATTCGGGTGTCCCGGGCGTCCCGGTCTGGGCGAAGCAGAGGACGCCGTCGTGGGGCTCTCGTAGGCGGCCGGGAGCCGCCTTATCAGTCACGTGCCACCAGCTCCCCTCCCTCCTCCCCCGGTCGCGTGTCGCCCGGCAATTGAACGGCGCACGCGGCGGCACGCAGTGCCGCTCGTTCCGTTCCGCATGACGTAATTCGTAGAGAAGAGCGGGATACCTGAGGCGCCGCGGTCTCATCGCAGAGCCGTGGTATTTGAACCCCGAACCGCTCCCGCCGGCCTCGTCACGTTGGAGTAGGCCCGCGCGTGCAGCTCACCGTGCAGCTCGTGACGATGGCACGCGCCGCGCGTGTGTGCGGCAGCGTGTCGACCTTGCGGCTCCAGTTTCCAAGGGCGGATCGGCCGCCACTGCTCTCGGCCCGGCCCGGCCCCGCCCAGGGACATGCAAGCCCGCGGCCTAGCCTGCGGCCTCTAGCCGGTCCTAGCCCGCCCGCGCCGCGCGGACAGGACAAAGCGCGGTGCCTGCCCCTGCCGGTGCCGGCAGTAAAGCCTTATGGCGCTGATTAACATCCTGTCCGGATAATTGGCGGCATTGTTCGCCCTGCCGAGGGCATTGACTGTGGCGTGTGACCCGACCAGGCCGCGTGGACCTGCAGACCTGCACCCAGAAAAAACTTAGACTTTCCGAAACTATTAGACTTGAATGAAGAGAGTATTCCTAGATTAAGTCTCAGTTTAGCTTGGGAATCTTGAGAATCTTCACGTCTAGAATTATTAAGGTCAGACTAGACTTGATCAGAGTAAACATTTTTGTGGGTGTGCCCTGCCCCGCTCCCAGTTCCTGATCGGCATCATCATGGCCTCCTTGTTGTTGTTGCAGCCACGCCGAGTACGACTCCTCGTCGCGCAGCTCGTCCTGCAGCTCCGTGTCCGACGGCGCCCCCCACCGGCCGACGCGGCGCGCGCACTGGGCCAACCGCATGCAGTTCGTCCTGGCCTGCGTCGGCTACTGCGTCGGCCTCGGGACCGTCTGGAGGTTCCCCTACCTCTGCTACAAGAGCCACGGGGGTGAGTACACATGTTCATGAGGGACAACCGGCCACCCGGCACCGGCACCCGGGAGTCCGGCTCGGTGACGGTAACCACAGTCGTGAAGGCGACGGCCCGCTCAGGGATAAAGACCTTTGGCTGACATTGCCATTGCCGGTCCGGGGCGGATCGCAGCCGCCAGAGCTGATCGATACGCGCCGTTGGGAGGGAGGGAGGGGGGAGGATGCCATGCCGTCTCAGCCTGCATATGAGCACAGAGCACAGGCAGGCCGCGGGGGCAGCAGCGGCAGCGGCGGCGGCTAATCAGCAGGGGTTCGGCTCCGTCCCGGCCGCCGCCTGCCGTCCGGACAAACTACTCAGCCCAACCAGCCGCAGCACCCGCCGCACCCGCCGCACCCGCCCGCGGCCACTGCACAGTGCTGTACAGCAGGGGAGGTGGTGTAGGGCGTAACGCCTCATCTCCCGCGCCGTGTCGCATATCTCTGCTCAATTGGCCGTGACTGCCTCGGGCTGAGGCCGGGCCGACCGAGCCGGGCGGCAACGCCTGCCCTGCCCCGGGGTCCCCCTATCACCGATGGCGATGGCAGGCGCTGATCCCCCCCCCCCCCCCGCGGCAGACGCCATTGATGATAAGTCATCGGCCACGGCAAGTGGAACAAGGGCGTTTTACACAGCACGCCGGCCACTTAGCGCTGCTCAGGTGCGGGGCGGGGCGGGGCGCGGCGGGACGAGGATTGTGTGCGGTGAGGTGCTTTTCGTGCCAACAAGTGGTTGGCATCGATAGGGAATGCGCGACTTCGGGACGTACCGAGATACAAGAGGGGACGGCCCGGGGGACTTGCAGGTGGAGGTCCGGGAGGGCTGTGGGGACTGTGTTTGGGTCTGCCCCGCCTCGGCCTCGGCCACCACCCCGCTGTGGGCCCGACGGCAAGGGGATGTGGTCGGCTAGGTGGGGTGGACCACTGCAGCGCACCGCACCGCGGCCAACCTTCCCTCTTCCTGCCCGAGCACCGCGTTGTCCGGACGACACTCCGACGGAAGCTGCGACTCCCTCAAGTGGGCGGCGGCCGTGGCCAACAAGCGTGCAGCACCCTGGCCGCTGTCTGTCTGTCTGTCTGTCTGTCTGTCTGTCTGTCTGTCTGTCTGTCTGTCTGTCTCTCTCTCTCTCTCTCTCTCTCTCTCTCTCTCTCTCTCTCTCTCTCTCTCTCTCTCTCTCTCTCTCTCTCTCTCTCTCTCTCTCTCTCTCTCTCTCTCTCTCTCTCTCTCTCTCTCTCTCTCTCTCTCTCTCTCTCTCTCTCTCTCTCTACCCCCCCCCTCCACTTGCAGACCTAGTCCTCGATAGAACAGAGAGGAAGACATCGGGTAAAGGGAGACTCACTTGGCATGCTGAGCGCGGAGCCGAGGCCGAGCGGCCATGTCAGGGAGACCCCAGCCCAGACTGTACCTCTTGGTTCTCGCAATCAGGCATTCGCCCCGCCCCGGCTCGACCTCTTCCACATGAGGTCTGGCCTGTACTGTGTGCATCGCCTGTGCTGGCATGGCTGGCATTACCGCCTGCTCCAGACGGCCCGAAGGCCCAAAGGCTCCAAGGGGTCAGCCCAGGTCAGCCCGGGCCCGACGTGGGAACCATTGGGGACCGGGGACCGGTGGGGACCACAGCGGGTGGGGTCGTCCGGCCGCGGGAAGTGTGGTGACTGGTGCCCCGGTGGAGGCCGGGCCGGGCCAGGGGCGAGCGGCCGGTAGTGGCCGGGCTAGGAGCCAGCCCCATCCGCACCTCCAGCGCGGAGCGTGGGGTATCGCCGCAGAGAACGCTCGCCGCTAAACCATCTCTGACAATTTATTTTGTGCAGACGGTAGTTCATTATGAGGACGCTTATCTCAGGCGCAAGCGAGGGATTTGCTCCCCCCCCCTCTCTCTCTCTCTCTCTCTCTCTCTCTCTCTCTCTCTCTCTCTCTCTCTCTCTCTCTCTCTCTCTCTCTCTCCCTCTCTCCCTCTCCCTCGCCCCCGTAATGAATGAGTCAGTGAGGTAGGTCGTTGAGGCCGGGAAAGTGTAGGACACAGGAAGAGATTGACAAGGAAAGTGGGGCGCCATCGCCGCATATCGCGCCCCAGCCGAGCTGAGGCCCCGGCACGGCCCCGGCACGGCCCCGGCACGGCCCCGGCACGGCGCATTGTTTGACGGCCTCTGACGCAGCCCCAGCAGCCCCGCGTTAACAAGTTCACCGATTGCAGCATCACGTCCGGCTCGGTGGCAATTTAAATATCATTAGGACCAAGACAGCGACGGCGCTACTTGTCCGTTTGTTTGCACCGTGACAAGTGCTGAGCTTCTATGTGCTTGTCAGCGGCAGTGCGGGCTGCGCGGGGGCCTGCCCGGTCCGGCTGATGGGGGGCCTAGGTGACCGCTGACGCGCCGACGCTGACGGGGCCGAAGGGGGAATAGTTTTAAATTTTCGGTGTACACCACTGTGAATCTGAATTAAATTCGCTGAATTTTGGGGGAGCTCGTGAATTCCGTGCTGAAGTATACGTTGGTGAATGAGTGTGACATCTTTGAGTGAGTTGCCCACCCTGCCCGCAGGCGTGTTTCTCATCCCGTACTTCGTGACGCTGCTGCTGCTCGGCATCCCCATGCTGTACCTGGAGATGTCGGTGGGCCAGTACACGCGCCGCGGCCCCATCGGAGCCCTCTCCATGCTGTGCCCGCTGTTCAAAGGTAAGAGCCCCCGCTGCCCCCGCAGCCCCCGCTGCCCCCGCTGCTGCAAGTGTCTCATACCGCACCGGTGTCTGCTGCAGGCGCGGGCGTGTCCAGCGTCATCATCTCCTTCATCATGAGCACGTTCTACAACGTGCTCATCGCGTACTCGGTCTACTACCTGTTCTCGGCGTTCCGGTCCGAGCTGCCGTGGAACTCGTGCGGCCACAGGTGGAACACGCCCCACTGCTGGCCCAACGGCAACAAGACGGCGGCCGAGGAGTTCTTCGAGTGAGCGAGCCTACGAAAAGAGAGTTTGATTTGGGGAGGCGGTCTGCGAGGTCTGTCAGCGGGTCTGCCGCCATCCGCCGCGAGGCGCGGGCGCGCCGGCTTAATGGCGCTTTTGTCCGCGTAACGAGGGCTGGAGGGCACCGCCTTGGTCGCCGCTCGGCACAAAGGCTAAAGGCTCGCCTTCCCCGCGTAAAGGCCGAAGCCGAAAGGTCCCAAAGTGCTGAGGCCGAGGCCCTGCACGGCCGGGCCGGGCCGTTGGCAACACGTCGTGCGGCCGCCCTGGCCGGTGCCGGCCGGGGGCCACCCCCGATGACCGTACCGCTACACCGTTATCGTCATGATCTCCGTCTCCGTTGCAGTCGGAAGGTGCTGAGCATATCGTCGGGCCTGAACGACCCCGGCTCCATGCGTTGGGAGCTGGTGGCCTGCCTGCTCGTGGCCTGGGTGCTGGTCTACTTCGCCGTGTGGAAGTCGGTGCGGTCGTCCGGGCGCATGCTCTACCTCACCGCCACGCTGCCCTTCGTCCTCGTCCTCGTGTTCCTGGGCCGCGCGCTGACGCTGGAGGGCGCCGACGTGGGCCTGCGCTACTTCTTCAAGCCGCAGTGGGAGTACCTCGGCGACGCTAAGGTAAACACAAACACTTCGGGGGTCTTGTGGTCCCTGACGGTCCCTGAGGCTGTTCACAAACCACGCGGTGCACAGGTGTGGGTGAACGCGCTGGCGCAGAACTTCAACTCGCTAGGGGTGGCCCTGGGCTCCGTGGTGTCACTCAGCAGCTACAACCGCTACGACAACCCCGTGCTGGTGGACGTGCTGGCCGTGTCCGCCATCTCGGTGCTGTCGTCCATGCTCGTGGGGCTGTTCGCCTTCGCCACCATCGGCAACATCGCCCACCTGCTCGGCAAAGAGGTCGACGACGTGCTCTCTGACGGCAAGTACCCAGTGTGTTTTCACGTAGAATAAAAGATAGTTGTCTCAGCAAATTTTGTCTTGATTTTTGGACAAGCAACATATTTAGTTGTGAGAACTAAGATTCCATTGGGGCACCTAAGTCAGTTGAATCAGCGAAAAGTAAAAATAAAATGGACCTTTTGCTGACGCAATTGAATTCAAGTTGCCCCAATGAAATCTTAGTTCTCACACCTAAATATGTTGCTTGTCCCAAAATCAACGACAACTTATCATTTTTCTGCGCGTCCCGCATTTATCTTTTGAGCTCTGAATTCGACCAGACTTGTGATTTCCCTGTGACCCCGTAGGGCCGGGCCTTGTGTTCGTCCTGTATCCGCAGACCATGGCTAAGATGCCGGCGGCGCAGTTCTGGTCCGTGTGCTTCTTCTTCATGATGCTGTGCCTGGGCCTCAACACGCAGTTCGCCATGGTCGAGGTGGTGGCCACGTCGCTGCAGGACGGCTTCTCCACCTGGATCAAGCGCCACCTCAACAGCCACGAGGTCCTCGTGCTGCTCATCTGCGTCGTCTCCTTCCTGCTTGGCCTGCCCTACGTTACGGAGGTAGGTGCCAGACGCAGTCCGCTAGCGCCTGCGGAGCGGAGGGTAGGCCGTCCCGTAGCACCGCCGTGTCGGCCGGGCTGGCCTACCCTGCCCCTGCCCCTAACGCCTGCGGAGCGGAGGGTAGGCCGTCCCGTAGCACCGCCGTGTCGGCCGGGCTGGCCTACCCTGCCCCTGCCCCTAACGCCTGCGGAGCGGAGGGTAGGCCGTCCCGCCACACCTCGCTGCCCCCATACTCACCCCACTGCCGTGCCATATGTTGCAGGGCGGCATATACTTCTTCCAGCTGGTGGACCACTACACGGCCTCCATCAGCATCATGTACCTGGCCTTCTTCGAGGTGGTGGGCGTGGCGTGGCTGTACGGCGCGGGCCGCCTGGCCAGGAACGTCCGCGACATGACAGGCACCATGCCCGGACTGTACATGCGCGCCTGCTGGTGGGTCATCTCGCCCGCCACGCTGCTGGTAAGTCCACGCCCCGAGCCGGGCCCCGGTCCCCGGCCACAGCTAGTTTGTTACAACTGTCCGTGATATACGATTGGAAATGCCCTCGACAGGCGTTGTGGGTGTTCTTCCTGATCGACTACGAGCCAGCGACGTACGACAACGGCCACTACAAGTACCCGTGGTGGGGTGAGGCCCTGGGCTGGGGCATCGCGTCGCTGTCCCTGGCCGCCATCCCCGCCTTGGCCGCGGTGGCCATCTTCAAGGCCGAGGGGGACACGTTCAAGCAGGTGAGCCAGTAACCCTCGTCCACCCCGCCAGACGCCAGCTTTCGGGGTCTGTAGTCAAGTTAAAGACGCGCGTATCTGAGCGAGCGTCGCGAGCGCGCGTGCGAGTGAGTGAGATGGCCACGAAGCTGGGCGTGCGAGTGAGTGAGATGGCCACGAAGCTGGGCGTGCGAGTGAGTGAGATGGCCACGAAGCTGGGCGTGCGAGTGAGTGAGATGGCCACGAAGCTGGGCGTGCGAGTGAGTGAGATGGCCACGAAGCTGGGCTGTTTTCGAAATGGTGCCCCATGGCAGTCATGACCCCGGTAAAGCTGAGAAACATGTCCACCCCCAGAAGGTAGGCAGCCCAAAATACACCTCATGTCTAGCGCCTTACACGTCAAAACCGCAGTTGCCTCTCGTGCTCCCATACATTTTTAGACCTCCCCTATCGGCCCATAGTAAATTAAACAAAATCCGGAACCCAAAAATATTTTCGTCTACAAATGGTAATGGTACCATTTTAAAGAATTTTGACGAAAAACAAATTTTGGTATTTCGGGCGCAGTGTGTTTGGGCCGACCCCCTATACATGGTTTCATTATGACATTGGTGCCTCATGACAAGCATGGCCCCGGAAAAGCCGAGACACATGTCCACGCCTAGAAGATAGGCAGCCCAAACTACACCCGCTTCACACGACATAACCGCAGTCGACTCGGAGCAACTGATGTCCCTACCTGCCAGATTCAGAGGGAGAAAAACAGAAGCTTCGAAACCTAGCAGCTTCCATACGTCTCCCAAGTCTTCCGCCGAGACTTCTCTCGAGGCACAGAGCGGCCCCCTGCCGTGGCGTGCTTCGCCAGCTCACTCACACGCAGCTCGCAGATACGCGCGTCACTAACTTGACAGACCCTGGGTGCTGAGGACGCGCTTTGGAATGCCTGAAAACTGCTAGCGATTGCGGTGCACTGACCGGGCCGGGCCGGGCCGGGCCGGGCCCCGCTGGTGTCATGGTGTCATGGTTGTGTGGTTGTTGCAGAAAGTGCTCGAGGCGACCAGGCCGCGAATACCGGAGAGCAAGCAGGGCTCTCCCCGGGCGGGCTCACCGACGCCGCTGGCCGGCGCCAAGGTCGGGGTGGGGGCCGGGGCGGGGACCGGGGCGGGAGCGGGCACTCCCGAAGCCGCCACCCTCCTGCCGCACCCGCACGCCAACATCTCCAAGGCGTGAGGCCTGGCTAGGCCTGTGCTGTGCCATACACATTTATATGACAAGCGGACGTGCGTGCGTTTACTCGTGAGAGTACTGGCCATGAGTGGGATGGAGTTCGTCCGTGCTCTTATTTTGTACTGGTTGTTGGTGTGAATCAATCAATGGCTGTGAAAATAAAAGGCAAACGCCCAAAGAGGGGCCTTTTCTTCCCCCTCTCTCGCTTCCGTGGGGCGATATCGTTATACTAGGTAGGGGATGGTTGGCTGAGGAAAAAGTGACAGGGTCGCTGTCGCTGCTGCGAGGGCATTCGCTTCGCGAGGACACGTACTAGGAAAGTACGAGGTACGGATGTACTGTGTGGTGGATAGAAATTGTATCACTCTTTCCCAAATACTTATCTTTGTCCCCCCCCCCCTCCCTTTTACGGAAAATAGAAAAAAAAATGCAAAATTAGTTGGCTGAACTGAAATAGACAATTCTTGTGAATATGCTTTGATCACAACTGATTTTCTCAGTTCAAACAAGTTGTGTATGAAAGATCATATTGACATTCCACACATTGAATGTTCCAAATTTTTAGCTTTAAGCATTGAAGGTTTTCATTTTCTAGTCTGTCACTCTGAGGAGAGCTTAGAACTACCCCAGCTACCCTATTACTTAAGGCAAACATTTTATTTCATTTCGAGCATGGATTAGCAAGTGCCCCCCCCCCCTCTTTTTTTTCTTTTTCCCCCCTTTCTTAAATTATACTGGGTACCTGAGGAGTACACCAACTATTTCTTGCTCAACACAATGTAAAAGAAGAGACATTATAATGACAATTTTTAATGGAGTGTGTGCAAATGAACATAGATAGAGTGATTTAAAATAAGATCACAACCAGATGTGACAGTATCCACATCATATACACAGTGTTTTAATACATGGAAATCACTAGGATTATTTTTTCTGCACCATGTGATAATAAAGGTACAAAATGTTAAGGCCTCAATGGCGATCATGTTTTGTGATGATTTCTATTTATTACAGAATTCCAGAAACTTTGTAAAACAGGTTCTGGTTCTCGAATCGCAACATTGCCTCTGGCTTTAATCTCCCCAGTAAATTCTACCAATCATTTTACTCTTGTAAATAAAGTAAGTTTGTCTTATGTGTAAGTTAATGTCATATGTATTTGAGAAAAATTTGTTCAACTTTTGCAGATTGTTTTGTTCTCATAGGATTGTGATTGAAATGAAATAAAAGACAGGAGAGAGTGCTAGTTCTTGTATATATTTTACCATCAACAAAGTCATAGAATTAGCATTAAAAATACAACTCAACACCTTTAACAACAATACCTAAATACATTGTTTCATACGGAAAAAGCCCATTACAAAAGAATCAAGGGCGCTCATATGAAGTACCACACCTTTAAGTCAACATGAAATCACATCAAATGAATAATGTTACCAGGTTGGAACATGTACTCCAGAGTCTTTAACAGCATCTAAATTGAGAGTTCGAACATAAAAGCAACTCCTAAGCATTTCAAATGCAAACCAGAAGAAAGACTTTGCAAAATAAAATTACAATAGTGAGTCAAGCACAATCAAAGACAACAATCCTTGAAGAAGTTGAAAAATGAATCTCCGTTGGAAAGTATGGCTTTAAGCTGTGTACTTGTTCACCTGAAATTTTAAGTGTGATTGACTAGAGTAAGGAAGCTATTTCCACAAAGCTACAGTACTATCTAGGAAATCTAAGGAATCTATTTTCAGACTTTTCAAACAATGTAATTGTGAACTTCCCCACTCATTATGTAATGTGGGAACTTCCCTCACTCCAAGAAAAGAATCTAAATTAGGAATCTTATGACATTTTGCAAGTATGTTGAAGAGATCGCTTACATTTCAAAACTTTACCTTGATACTGCCCATTGAAAAGACTTTGAAAATTAGTGATGATTTCTATCAATGCATTCTTGAAATTTCTTGGTTTTAACAACTAAACTTGACAAAATAAGTTGTGTAAAAGGCAGAAACTATAATGCCTGATAATAGATGAGCATTTACATTTGAAAATGTAGCTGAAAGACTGGAGAAGTGACTCGGCTTACGCTGCCCAAATTTCTAAAAGTGTCATGACAAATTGAACACCTTTGAAACTAAGTACACTGGAACTGGGCAGAAACAGTGACTCTGTCACTTTACAACTTTATGAACTGACATGTTAAATATTATTTTACACAATTCAGTCAAGTCAATCTAATCTACGGACTAAGAGAAACCAAGGTTTCATATGCTTTCAGACAGGAATCTGCTTTAGCCCTTCTTTGTGAGCATTTAGGAGAACCTGCCCCTGTTAAACACACCTTCCTACATAAACATACACATGCATACACACATACTAACACACACGTGGATGCCCACCACACACAAAACAGTCCCAATTTGGACAGAAAAATGAATTATTGTTCACTCATACCCAATTTTCTGGGCAAAATACATGGCACAGGAACATACTTTCCATAAAATTTTATCAAATATAGAAAACAGAATCACATCAATGTGTCAAAGTAACTATGAACACACTTTGGAACAACTAGCAAATACAGGATTTTCATTTGCTGAATGCCATTTTCACAGGTTAAACCAAAGGAGGTTTAAGATGATTCACAACTAAATAACATCTAATATCTTGAACAGAACTTCGCTGAGTTGAAATTTTAATGAAATAAATACTTCAGAAGGAGAAATGGAGAAGGAAAAAAGAAAATTGAAGAAGATAACAAATATATGATACAAATGTTCCCTTCCAACCATTTTATTTTGGCAGCGTTAGAAAAGGGTTGGTATTAGATCCTTTGAGTTATTTAAAGTTTCCCAGAAAAAGAGGGAGGGCAGAAAGCAAACAAGTAATTGCCTGTGAGGCCTTTTCATACTAAGTCCCAACACTTTCAACATAACTTGAAGAGCACAATTAGAAATTAAATATACATCATTTTTATGAGAGCACTTAACTGGGTATACAGTCCCAATAGATACCTGGTGGGATTATACCTGGTGGGACTGTACACCCAGAGAGATCACCCCATTTTTACTTCAATTAGTCCTAAACATGAGATATAAGCTCAAAATATTGGTCTTTTTAATAGAAATTCGACAGAACAAAGCAAGTGGTTGTTTTTTTCTAACCCTCATCTTCACTCGAATTATTACTATAAGTTAGCTGTTCATGCCACCAATCATGCACTTCTGTTGTTACCGAAGAAACTTTTGGTAGAGTTGTGGCATCCTTTTGCCATCGAAGTGGTTCTGCACTTTCAGTGACATGAGGCAAACTATTATTCTTTGCTGAACCTGAAATCACAAAAGGAGGCATTTACAGAGAGACAATGGAGCTACCTAGACATTTTTTAGGAAATTTCAGAAGCAAACCTTGGGTTCTGTTGTTCCTTTTCTTACTTCGCTGGTTATCTTTGTCAGATCGAACAGCAGGATCAGAAAGAGTTGGAGCAAGGTACTTCCGACCACTTCCACTGCCAACGCTGTCTGAGCGAGGTAAATTTGTGGATTTTTTACTGCGATGACGAGTGCCCTCGAAATCCTAAAAACATTTGACATTACACAACAGTGCTAGACACATACACTTCAAGTAAATTCTCAATATAGAATGCACTATAAATTTAACCCACCTTATGTTCTGTTTCACTATCTCTATCAAGGCTGCTTTCCTTGCTCTTGTCTTCAGTTGTATGATGATCAGGCAATTGTAATACTTCATTGGTTGCTCGTAAACCATCAATCAAACTGCTTTGCTGTTTCTGTAATGAAGTGAAACATAAGAGGGCTGTTCGTGAGCAAGCAGACGACATGAAAAGATAATAAATTATGCATGCTGTTAACTTACATTGGAAGCTCTTATTTTCTTCAAACATCCCTCTAACCACGTCCTAATTGTTTGTTTGGCAACTTCTTCTTCAATAATGTATTCAAACTCCTCTCTAGCTAAGAGCTCCTCCAGTTGTAGTGCCTTTCGGATGTCAACTGATCGATATGATAGCATGCTGAAAAGACAAAAAGAAGTTAAATACTATTTAGTGTTTTCTTTATAGCTCTCATCAAATGAAACACAAAATAAAATAAGCTCACTTCAGAACATCATGGAATGTGACATCTTCTCCATTGTGTAGGCGTTCCAGTTCATAACACATGTGCTTAAAAAGAAGGCGATCTTTCTGTGGGTCCACTTCTAGCCGCCCTTTGAGCAATCTCAAAATAAACTTTACCTGAGGAAGTATAATCAGATGCATCAGCAAAGGATAAGAAGGAAAATGAATAATTGTAAAGCACAATGTTAAACAGAAACTAACCCGTTTAACAGGTATAACACCTCGTTGATGAATATCTACAACATTCCATGTGTTCTGGAAATTTCGGATATCAGCATATGACAGAAGAGCATCTTCTTCATTCGAATAAAATAATGAAAAATTCTCCATGATAATAGCTGGGAGAAAAAAGAATGAATGAATATATAATACAAACCTAGGCAAGGCAAAGAAGGCATTCACAGTGGTTCCATGAATAAAATAATGCTTATGCACTCACCCACAAGGAGATTCAGAACAATGTATGTAATGATGACATAAAATGAACAGAAGTAAACTAAAGAAGCTTTAAAATTGCCACAGTCAGTTTCCCAATAATTATCTGCGGGTGTGCAGTAAGGTGGGCTGACCATACAGTCGTGCATTATTTTATTCCAGTCCTCGCCTGTAACGATTCGAAACAGCATGGCAACTCCTGTTGCAGGAGATTCAAAATTTGCCCGCCTATGTGGGGAACAAAACATATGATGAATCAATTTTTTTTAAATTTAAGAACGGTAAATTGTACTGGAGGAAGATACACACCTGCCAATGCCCTCCCCATACTTCACAGTTCCAAATAAAATAGTTCCAGCCAAGGCATAAAAGAACACCAACAGGAACATGCCAAAAATGATAAAAAATGATTTGCAGACCGATACGCCAACAGTAAGCATCAACATTTTTAAGGTTGCATGCTTGCCAGTAATAGTAAAGAATCGAAGAATAACAACCATGTAACCAACTGTATAGGCCAAATCATTCTGAAAGTGGAAAAGATATGCACGTTAAAATGTAAACATTAAAAGGCAGAAACAAAAAAGGTCATAATTTTAACAAACCTGCATAGAAAAGTACAGCATAATCCAAAGAACACCAAGAACCGAAACAAAGAGATCATAACGGTTCCTCCTAGACTGCCAATATCCACGAGGAGTGAAGGCAATATTTTTCATAATGACTTCAATGAGGAAAATGCATGTCAAGCCCGCACTGACAGTGGCTAAGTAGTCTGTTGCAGGATTTGTTTCACGCCACTGTGCAGAAAAGGAATGACTTAATCACTAAGTCCTAAGCACACCATTTTGCTGATAAATCAAAAGAACTTGGGGAAACTTACTGAAACACAAAGCAAACTGCTATTGATTATGACAGTCATGGCTATCAATCGTTTGAAAGAAAGAGCCTGAGTAATATCATAGATGAAAGCTCGAAATTTTCGCCTATCAGGCCGTGGAGGCAAATGGAGAGGTTGGGCAATTTTCAGGCGCTTTTTCAGATCACACCTGAGAAACAAAGAACCATATTTTAATGAGATTTAGGAAATTAAGGTAACTAGAAGTCAAGTTCATTGCGAATCCAAAACACTTCTTACCATCGCCTCTGATCCACTGTGAGGAGGGCAGTCCCTTTGTTCTCTGAGTAGTTAGCAATCACAACACCCACAAACAATGTAAGACCAATCATACATCCCAAGAAAATATAAATGTGAATGTATATGGCATAGATCTGAAAATAACAAATATATAACAAATAAATATATAACAAATTATTTAACACAGACCCAGCAAAACAACACACCATGCAGAAATAAGTTACATAATTACTAACAAAATTGAAAACTGAAACTGTCTGATGTTTTGAGAGACTGAATAGTACCAAGGTTGTTTGAGCTATTTACCACAACCACACTATACAATATTTAGAGCTTGTCAAGGTGACTGGCTCCATTACTAACTTGCAACAAAAAAGCCTGTTAAGCAAGCAGTACCTGGTTGGAAGCTAACATTCTATCTATCACATACATACTACTCTACTTAAATTTGGTCATGCTGAAAACTGTCTTAAGAGCCAACCAAAACAAAGCACACCAGAATGGCAATTTTTTTTAGCCTCATACAGCTATGTAGATAAATATTTAACTGTATCCCTTGAACCTAGAACAGAAACACTCAGACAACCCTAAAGGTTTAAATTAATTAATAAGAAGAAGCACATGCTTTTTTTCCTCTTTCTTTTTTTGCTACATCTGTCCAAAACACTCAGCCATTGTAGCTACATGAGAACACATACATGCTTGCTACAATAGAGGTGTTGGACTTACTGGTCCCAACTGTTTGATTAAGACATCTCGAACATCCAGCCAACCCTTGAATGATAGAACTTCAAACAGTGCCAACATAGCATCACCTATGTTGTCAAAGTTGAATCGTCGCGGATTGGCCCTAAACATTAAATCGAAAATTTTTACCTTTCATGAAGGAAATCCAAAATATTATTGGAGAAAAGGGAAGATTTAGTAAAAGATATTAACAATGCCATGCTTCTGGAGGAGTTCAGTTTAAAAACAGGATAAAGGGAAGTAGTTTGATCATCACCACAATTTTAAAGTATTTGTTAGTTCTAACGAAACACCACAGTAAACTTCCAGTATCATAAAAGAAAACAGTGCAGCTTATGATGGCTGAGAAAATACATACCAAACCCTAGGTACCAGCATGGAAGGATAGCTCTCATTATCTCCTGGATGCAGTCTCATTTTAGTAACAAACACTCGTCTCATAAATACACCAACACACTCCTCACGACGGAGAATTGTAGGGTCATTACATCTTGCAAGGCGCCCACCAAACATCTGGACCCCATAACTTGCAAAGACGAACATGAGAACTATCAAAAGGGTGGATACCTATCAACAAAAAATACAGTAGATATTACAAGTACCACAAATAGATCCATACTTTTTTGAACAGAATAAAATTTTCCGCAAACATACCAGAAGAATTTCTTTGAATCCTCTACACAGTTCATCAACAACTTTCCGCATGTGGGGCACCAAAATGAAAATCCGCAAAGGTCGAACACATCTCAGGATCATGAGTACTTGGGCACCTGATGCTGGTGGTACATTTTGGGGCATCCAGCACAAAAAAGACAAGCTCACCTGAAAATTGGAAAGGCCCCCTTAAGAATACTAACAAATGTATAGCAAATAGGTAGCACATGGGAGTAATGACTAACCACATAGATAAACATCTCAAGAATGGATGCCACATCTTTCATGTAAGCTTTTGGTGTGAAAAACAGACCATCTGCCAGTATCTTCAAGGCAAGCTCCACACTCATTCCGAAAACAAAACAGTACTCTGTGACTTGTAGAGCAGGAGAATCCATTATTCGATATTTTGGTGTTTCAAACATCATTGAAAGACAGGACAATGTTGTGACGCAGATCATCACCCAATCCAGGTAAGTGACTAAACCGAGGAAATTGCTGAAAATGAAATGCATTAATTGTTTATTTCTTCATTCAGTGCTACAATAACATTTTCAATAAACAACAAAATTGATCAATAACATACTGAAGCCGTTTGTACTGAACTTTCCGTTCTTTCCCTGTTAAAGGATCTTTCAATCTCGCATCGTATCTAGCATAAACAGCTCTCTGACATATCCTACGGAATGTACTCTCTCTTGGAACAGCAAATAGAGGTGTGTCAAAGAATGGATGATTTTCCCGTAGATCATCTTCTCTCTGAGTTCTGAAATGAAAGTAAGAAAATCAAATACACAAATCCCTGCCTACTTTCTATAATATAAATTCTTTCACAGAACTAGTTCACTTACCTTCGCATCTCCGCCTGCTGGCGTTTTGCCTGCAGAAGCTTGATGTCCAGATCATGAGGTCTTGCCCTTGTAGCACTGACTCTGTTCATGGCGCCGATATCCCCGTTCTCCATGAGGTGTTCGTACGTCTGCTTCAGCTTTATGGAGCCACTGCGAACGCTGCGGCGAATAGACCTGGATCGCATGCTGCATATCATTCACAACTCCATGCAGCCCCTCTGCATGGTGTACACGCCCATCAATACTAGTTACACACAGGTGTACAGGACACCTCTTCTTGCTACATTTGTCTCCACCACCAAAATAAAAATTCAAATTAAGGGCAAAATTTATTAGAAAAAAACAACAGAAAAGTAGCCAGCAGCTGTCATGAAACCAGCAAAGACACTATTTTTTATTTCTTTTTAAACTGAGTGAACAATTTTGAGAATGCCACTTGCTTGGCAGCACAGCAGTTTGGAAAGCTGCACTTTATTTTAATTCTTTTGATTCCACATTTTCTTTGATAGATTAACTTTTTGTTTGTGAAGTTAATTTAATTCCATTCTATTTTCAAAAATTGGGCTGTACACCATTTTTTTCCATGAACTAACTTCTACACTAACACTACCTTCACTTCTATACTGCACCAAAATCTAGATTGCTTTGCAGCATTATATGTCTACATGTAAGCAGGGAAGTAATCAATGAAAGAAGACTATTTGTTACATTTTTAGAGAGGACCACTTCTATATAACAAAGTAGTTGCATGTTTTATACAGTGTGAGTTAAATTTTCATTTACTAACTGCATCACACAGTTGCCTAAAAGTTTAGAAGCCGTGGTATGCAAATTTTTAAACTGCATCACAAGCTTTGCATTGATACAAGCAGGTAAGTGATATTAAATATCTATGACAGGCATTAATTTGGCTTTATCTTCACTACCATGCTTTGTTTTTTCTTTAGTTTAGCTTGATCAAAGCAAGGTATGTCACAACCTGTCACTTCTGTGTAATTTTAGGTCAGCTACGTAAACACAATGTGATATAGATTGAGTCCACAGCACTTATGGAACAATCTATGCCACACTAAAATAATTTTAGTAATTACTGTACAAGTACTAGACATATTTCTAATGAGTCATGCTTAACATATATATAATTATATATGTTTTGTTTTTTTTTAAATTGGAAAGCAGGCAATTGGTAGTTACCTTCATCTCGACAGACAGAAGTACACACTTTGCATTGTATTAAGCATGTGTTATGTGAAACTGTCACCTTTTGAGTATGTACTCTACTACTTGTAAAATACCTTCATTAGAGGGACTTGATAATTAATTTTATAGAAGCTGTCTAAAAAGCCAATAAATCCCAAAGATAGGAATACAATTGTCAACAGTTGTTACAAATTACAACAACTTAAGTTTCTTAATTTTACAACGCATTTAAAATATAAATGAATATGACACAATGCAAGCATCATGATGATGTCAAATATTATGATCACAAACAACTGTATCAATGAAATTGGTGACTAACAAAGAAGTTAACAGATGGTAGGGAAATACTGAATGACAAAATTGTGTTTGGAAAGTGTTCGTCGTGTTTGCTTACTTTTTCTGGTCTATACGAAGTTGCTTTGCACTACTGATTGTTCCTTGTGGGTTAAGCGGCCCTTTTCCTGGCACGGCAATGACTGCAGAATCTCCTAACATCAGTCGTTGATTATTTGAATCACTGTAAAAAATTAAAGATAAAAACTAACATATTTTCTTTGATAAGTTGATAAGAAGTTAATACGTATTACTTTTAAGGAAATTATAACTTACTTGATTATGTAAGCAATGGCTGCCTTGCGAAGATCCACACTAACACTTCTTACTTTCAATGTGGAAGTAAGAAGGTGAACAGGCTTTTGTTTCCGGTACACAACCTTTGAATCAAATGCTTCACTGGCACGTTTCATGCCTTCAATCTCATCATCCTCAACCTCAGTCACAAAGTGCCGCATAAAGCTTTCTCGCACCTGGTAATTCAGGGCATAGTGTAGTAAATCATAAATTCTCACAGAGCAATAATATAAAACCTTTTAAGAATAAATTAGATATTTTAAAAAAAGAAGATGAATTGCTCTACCTTAGGGAGGGAAAAGTCTGATGGTAATTTGTGTAGGCAAGCCATTTTAGGACTATCCGGAAACTTTTCAAAAATTCGAAGGCGAAAAGGAAGAGTTTCTTTAATTTCCGCACTTTGTTCTCTAAATTTAAGCTGTTTCAATTTCTTTATATCTTCATCAAGTTCCAGATTGTCAAGGATGACAGCAACGAACAAGCTGAGCACAATCTGAAAGGAAAGCACACAATAAAAGTTGAAGTGCTTGATCTTAAAAAACCTGGGCAAATGAAAAACCAGTTTAAATGTTCCTACCAGTGTCACAAACAAGTGATACAAAATAAAATAAACAGCAACAAGCGGTGCAAGAGTTTCTCTAGTTCTCAGCATTGTCTCATCCATGACTTCAACCCAAGCTTCTTGTGTTAGAATTTGGAACATAGACATAAAAGCCTAAAAGAAAACAGGTGAGATTTTTATGAGAAAAACACAGAGTCCAATTTTGTACATATCAGAATAATGAAGTACACTTTAAAGTAAATTGATGAATAAGAATGTTACCTCTGGGAAGCTTTCAAACTTGGTAAAATCACAAAGGAAACAAAACAGTTGCATAGATATTGAAGATGAAATGATTAAGAGACACATTGTGAAGATAATTAGACTTCCCAATTTCTTTCCGGGGCCAAAGACTTTATACACAAAGTCCTCTAGCATAGGAGAAGCAGTGATCAAACGCACAATTCGGAATACCTGGGAAGTAAAACATATATTATGATAAAGGCAAACAAGCAATAGGGTATTCTGAATACAACCACGTTATTAAAGACAAACCTGAAAATAGGCAAGGGCTGTAAGATATAGACATGGAACAATGTGAAGACTTGAACCAATGGCAAGGAGAAGTTCAAACTTGTGAATAGATTGCTTGAAGTAAGCTCCAAATCCAAGACACCAGATCTTGAATAAACACTCCAGGTTCATAAAAAATGTGAAACAGACCTGTAGAAAAAATATAATATTTGATAATGTGACAAATGGTGGTCTTCTTCCCAACGACTGATTTGGTTAATATTAATTATCAAAGTACCTCAATATAATAATAATGTTCATAGAAAACTTCTCTAGGACGATCATCATGCTTGAAGTTCATAGTGGCCATGCATATGCCATTGCTAAGAGTGATTGCCATTGTGAGTAGCCTGAACCATGCAGACCGTAAAATAATCTGGCAAACTTCAGGGGCAAGTTTTCCTTTCTTGTGGTCATCCAAAGTAACTAGTTTCCATCCCATATCATCACCTGTTAATATCTGTAAAAAATGCAAAACAAAACAGGGCATTGTTCTCGTCAGTAATGAATAAGATATAATATAAGATAAAACCCTATGATGCCTCACAAATTATACCTGGGATGCAGTCTTGTTTGTAATGTGACCTCGAACTCCCCACATCTGTTGGAACTGCACTCTGATTTCATTGAAAGTTTCAGTAATAACAGCAATGAAAACATTCTTCACCAGCCAGGCCAAGAAGAAAATCATAGTGGAGAAGTAGAAACCAGCTCGCCAGCTAGGTAATGAGTCCCAAGCACGAAACATGATAAAAACCCAACCTTCTTGAGATGCAGCTTGGTACACAGTAAAAATACTAGTAGCTGAAATACAATAAAATCAGACAGATTAGGTCAGTAAAACAAAAACAAAATTAGAAAAACTAGAAATTAGAAAACACTGTAAGATCAAAGACAAAAACCAACCAAATTCATCAAAGCCATTAAATCCCATAGTATAACGTGAAAGTTCAAGCTTCATGCATTTCATTCCAACAGGGCATTGATATCCAGAGTCAGGATCAGTGGAGCAAAATGTATCAGGTATGGCCAAACTATTGATTGTGATGTGTCTGGAAACAAAATACCATTAAAATCAGCCATTGCACTCATAACAATTTCCTATTAAGCAAAAAATAGTCAAGCAGTGATTTGAAGCATCTTCACTTACCTTGGGTCAGTATCATTCAGAACACAATGGTTTTTAAGTTCTCCAAAAAACTGAACTCCCAAGAGTCCGTATAGTGACATGAAGAACAGGAAGAATAATGTTACATTGTAGATTTGTTGGCTTGACCGCCTATAAACAAAAGTCACACAATTTAGTGACAGGTTGGAAATTATGAGGGCATGACTACTTTCTGCATAAAATGTCACATAAATTTCAAAATTAAAATCAAACAATGATACATACTTAAAAATTTGATTTATCCTAGACTTTGGCATGGAAAACTTGAGGAAGACACGTATGAAGCGTATCATGATAAGTGGTCTTGGAGCTCTTAAAATGGATAGGTAACTAAATCGTGGAACAATGCCCAGCATCTCAAACGTATGAAGAATGACTGAGACCCATAAAAAGAATACCATGCTTGCATCGAATTGACACCAATGATCTTTGAGATATGGACTATCACCCTGTTACAAAAAGATATACTTGTTAGTTGAAACATTTCAGACAAAAGTGAAGAATGCTATACAATGTTCTTAAGTATTAATTACCTTCAGTATGCCACGGATGTGCATTTTGGCCACCATCTCAGCTGTATATAGGAATGAGACGATTAGGTCTGTTACAAATGTGACATACTGAAGGGGTGGATGTCGCTCAAATGTCTTTGGAGTGTTGAGGCTGACAGAGATCAGGCTGAGGAGAGCACAAGCTCGCATCACCCGCCTCACCCAGATCTGAAGACAAAGAGATACATTCAATTATTAGTCCCATTGACCCTGACAGTTATGGCCATTAATTAATTCAAAAGATTATATAGTGTGTTTTCTGATCAGCCCTTAACCTAACCTGGAGCTGAAAAGGTTCACAGAAACTATCAAACAAACGAATGTGCTTACCTTGTTGACCCATTCTATATCTGCACTTTCGTTGAGACACTCATCAGGACCATAGTCAGCAAGGAGCGTTTCCCCTTTGAGACTCTGCTTTCGCCCCAACATCGTTAATGCATCAGCTTCGGGCGTACCTCTCCCTCAAAACTTTGACACGAACTTTGGAGCGACCGACACTCTCCCCAACTCTTCACTGTGACAACAATGAAACGGCATTTTCAAATCTATTCTCTTGACGTCTGAGACGAAGAAACACTCCATTTTGAAAGAATTAATATCATTTTCAAGTCTTCCGTTCAGACTTTGACAGAAAGTGCAGTGACAGAAACTAGCAGACGAAAACCAACATGAAACACCCTTTTGTTCTTCTCTTGATTTGCCAACTTCAGTGAACCCCAAACCACGCCCACAATGAAAGGGGAATGACAAGTGATGCTGCATGATATTTTAGATTTTTTGATATTTTTGTGCTTTTGAACATACGATGAAGCAGAAATTTTAATTATTCTCCAAAGAAAACTCCGTGTGTGGTGGCCTGGACGTTGGTAGCACAGCCATTTTGCAGACGACAAAAGTCTAAAGATCTGACAAGCCGTGGTCCCGTGAACTCCAGTCATATGACAGACCCAGTTCTTTCATATCGGGCTGAAAATATGTTCATCACAACAATTATTGGTGCCCTCTGCATTGCTGGTAAGTCCTTGGCAGTCTATGATTCCAATACTGTCATCGATTTATTTTATTGCCGTCGTTCCTTTCTCGTCAGGAAGTCTGTCTCTTGAATACAAGTCGTCGATATTAACTCTAACCAAACTTTCTATTAAGGGACGATCCCCGTCACGCATTATTTTTTCTCCTCGTTTCTTACTGGTTCGTCCCTCATTGATATAGTTTTCCCTCCCATTTTCCAGCCGTTGCAGCAGAGGGCGAGCTTCAAATCCTTCGCTCCACAGATTCTTTGCATTTCCATGGCCATGAACGTCTGTCTCAGGACACACTGAAAGAGGTTCTTTCAGCTTGTTTAGGATTTACCATTGAAAAGGTCAGTAAGAGTTTGGTAGCGTGATACTTATTCGGATTTTATTATTCCAGGTTGATGTTGTTCCATTGCGTTACATTTTGCTTGTCTTCTGATTTCAGAGCAGTGACTGGAAGGGTCTACGAATCTTGGATCCTTTCAAGTACAGTGAAGCTGTTGCTGTGGTGTTTGCTGATGGAGTCAGGTCTCTTGATTCCAAGCTCCCTCACATTCATCGTTATCCTCTTACAACAACTGAACATGAGGAGGAAACCTGGCAATCCTTGCGATCACGAGTTGATGCTAGGTTCCCCCACAAAGTTCACAACAACTCTGTATACCGAGTAGACCTTCAAGATATTGTCTCTGTGAGTTGTTATTTAATTTTTTTCAATCATTCTAAAATAACTGTTTTGGGGTTCTCTGTTATTATTAGTGTTTCCTCGATTGATAATAATTTGGAAGCTGTTAGAGCTGGAAATCATTTGTATTTTCTGCACATTCCTGTTTTTAGGGTGAAAAGTCTCCCCTGTTGGATGGTGTTCATATTGCCAGAGATGCTCAGCAACATGAATATCTTGACCCTGAGGTAGAGGAAGATGCTCAGCTGATGAAGGAGGTTCAAGTTATCCGTGCTCTGGCTCACAAGGTAATACTTATTAAGGAAACCTGTGCTTTATCAGTCAAAACTCTATTTCTCCATTTTTTTGTAGACTAATAATTAAAGATATTGAATATCAAAAGGAGGAATGTCAGCATCTACTAACATGTCCTTTATTTGTATTTGTAGATTGAGTCTCTTGGCATTGCCAATGACGGTCTTCCTGATCTGTATTGGATTGTGTTGCGTGGACTGCATGCTGTTTCTGATCGCCATGGCGCCCAGTCTCCAGCAACCCGTGAAGCTAAAAAAATTGTTGCAGAAGCCGTAAATGCCTTGAGTCAGGCCTTTGAAAAAGTTTATGAAGGACGGGTATGAATGATACTTTTCACCATAATCATACAAATTAATAATACGTATTCTCATTTGTAATTTAAATCTGTTTTCTTGATCTTTGTCATAGGTGGTTGTCGCCACAGTAGCAACTGACTCTAGCCACACCCGTCGAACTCGAGATCTTCTTCAGGACAGCTCTTCAGCTAGCCCCGTAAATAATATTTTAAAATTATTGCTTTAAGTCTCTCTCAGCAAAGTCCTGGTCTATAAATTTTGATTCCTTTTTTTTTTTTTTTTAGATTGTATCTGACACTCCAAGTGAATATGATGCAGACTATCCAGTAATTTTCAACATCATTCTGTGGTTCTCAATTGTGTTGATATTTGCTCTAATTGCCATCTGTGGTGAGTAGTAGCACTAACCTCTATTTCAGGAAAGTATTTATTTTACTTGTTTAAACCTAAGTATTTGTATCAATTGTTTTAGTTGCAATTGCTGATATGGATCCGGGCCGTGATTCAATCATCTACCGTATGACAAGCACAAGAATGAAGAAGGATAACTAGGTTTTGGGTTGTTGTGAAAGATTGAAGTGCTTCCCAGAGGAGCCTTTAAAAGTCAGTTCTGGTTTAATGTACTTAGTACTTTTATTTTTCAATTCAGTATTTCAAGAAGAGGTTTGTGTCATGAAAATTGCTTACCTTAATTATACCTCACTTAGATCAGTGGCACAAAGTATATTGAAAGAATGTTTTGACTTTTATGAGCTGTTTGAATATTTGTGGTGTGACCAGCTGTTCTGTGTTTAGGAGTTAAGCTGAGAGCTGTGGAGAGTTATTAGTAGAGCAAAGTTCTCATTATCATGCTTTAATTCCATTTCCTTTAACTAGACATTTTTTATTTGCATTTCAAAGCATTCCGTTAAAATTCGTTTATTGCCTTGTACAGTGTAGATTATGATATGTGTATGTATGTATGTGTGAAAGGTACTGTATATAAATGGCTGAAATCATTTTAATGTAGTGTCTGTGTAAAGCTTATGGTTGAAAATATTCAGATGTAATTTTTTTAAATGTTTTCTTTTTATCACCATGAAGTCATTGTAATATTTAGATTCTGAAAGAATCTAAAAATTTCTTTCTAGTGATTCTGTTGTGAACAGTGCTCATGATTTGTTTCGTGTTCAAACTAGTTTGCTGAATGTGATATGAGAAATTAATTTTTCTGTGTCAACGCGGTATCTTGCTGACAAACGAGAGACAGGCCCTATGTCCAAGTCTCTCTAGCCAAAAATATAAAAACCTTTTCAAGTCTGTAGCTTTTGAGCCTTGTTTTGTGAACTAAATTTATGATACAATCTTCATGTTAAGGACATGAGACTGTGCCTATCCTTCAAGTCATCATAATCTAATTTTGTTCACATGTGAAGTCTGGCATGTATAACAAAAAATGATGTAAATTTCAGTTGGCAAGTTGAAAGTTGGGAAAATAAATTATTACCAAAAAAATCATAAACTGTAGTTTTTGCATACTTATTTTGCGCACCCTTATAAACCACCATTACAACTATTTTCTGTGGATCAGGGAAAGGGCGGGAGTGAGTGGGTGGGGCGCCTTGTGGGACAAGTGCGGGAGGGGGACGGAGGGAGAGGGCACATCGCTCGCCTCCCCTCCCCCCGGCCCGGCCCGGCCCCAGGACAAAATTAAACTTACTTGGGGAAAGGGGCTTGGGGCAGAGCTCTGTTCCGCTAGCGGCTGTACTGCCAGTTCGCTGCCACATGGCGCCCCGGCCTCTCATGCTACCGCTTGTGTGATCCCAAGAGTGTCATGGGAAGCGATTGTCGGGAGTGATTTTGATCTGAAAGGTATCGGATCGGACGTAGCAAAAGACAAGTACGTATCATGACCATGGTCTGAGGTGCGGATAGGGGACACGGTACATACTCCACATCATAGGACGAATAAATTTAAACAAATACAGTGCGCCGTTGCAGTCTGACTGAAAACACTGAAACGACACGAACTGGCAGCTCAGGTGCTTTACAGGCTCCGCTAGCTCCGCTCGCTGTCCCGCCCCGGCCAGGGTCAGGATCAGGATGTCCGCCGTGGTGTGTGTGACCTGCAGCGCCCCGGCGCCCCTCAAGTGCTCGGCATGCCAGGCGGTCGCGTACTGTTCGCGGGACCACCAGAAGCAGCACTGGAAGACACACAAGCAGGCGTGCCGGCCCTTCGAGGTAATGCGACGGCAAAATGAAGGGTAGGGGTGGGGGTGGGGGATTAATTTTTCCCCCTTTCCTGAAATGTACCGTGTGGGTGTCGGCAGGTCTCCACGTCCACAGACCTGGGCCGGCACCTGGTGGCGACCCGGGACGTGGCCGCCGACGCCGTGCTGCTGACGGAGAGCCCGCTGGTCGTCGGGCCCCGGCACCACGACAACCCGCGCGCCACCTGCCTGGGCTGTCTGCAGCCCCTGCCCGACGTGGCTGCGGACTCGCAGGTAGGAGGCATCTGCCATCCGACACACAGAGGCACGGACAAGTCAAATACTTGTGTTTATTCAAGGTACAGTTAAGGTCGCTCCTCCTCGGTTCTGGCATCTAGTTCTAGTCCTGTTGTTCCTCTCCCCTTGCAGAGCATGTGCCCCGGGTGCCTGTGGCCGGTGTGCTCCGCCGAGTGCCCCGGCCTCCGTGACGCTCTCCACCACGCCGCCGAGTGCCGCGTGCTGCAGGCCGGCCGCCACGTCGTGCTCAAGAACGACCTCCGCTACGACGCTCTGCTGCCGCTGCGCTGCCTCCTGCTGCAGAAGACCAGCCCCCAGCGGTGGCGCACGCTGCAGGCAAGGGTTCGAATACCGGCACCGGTTCTGCTCCCTTTTTCCGAGTGTCTAACCAGCGCCTGTACCGTCCCCGTCGGCAGGGCATGCACGGACACATGGAGGACCGCGGGCCGGGCTCCGATGTCTACCGCGAGACGCAGGACCGCGTCGTCTCCTACCTCCGTGACAACTTCCTCCGGCCGCTCTCCGTCATAGTGTCCGGCTCGGCGGCGATCTCCGACAGCATCGACGGGCTGCTGGAGGACTGCTCCGAGGCCACCCTGCACCGCGTCATCGCCATCCTGGACGTTAACGCTCTCGAAGTAAGGGCACTCTCTCTCTCTCTCTCTCTCTCTCTCTCTCTCTCTCTCTCTCTCTCTCTCTCTCTCTCTCTCTCTCTCTCTCTCTCTCTCACACACACACACGCACACTTTTGAACCAATGCTCGTAGATTTGCTCCGGGGGCGCAGACGTCTGCGCGCTGTACCCGACGGCGTACCTCATGGAGCACAGCTGCGTCCCGAACACCAGACACTCCTTCGGCCTGACGAAGCCGGCCGGACCGGACGCCAGCAAGTCCGACCAGGACGCCGCCTTCCGGATCACGCTCCGTGCCGCCCTCAACGTCAAGAAGTGAGTGCTACTGCGTGGCCTGCGATGTACCCTCCCGCTCCTCCCGCTCCGCATTACTCGAGGAGTCCCTCACTCTTCGTGCATGCGCACCATGATTTAAAGTCAAAATTTGATTTAAAAAAAAAAGATTTTTTGGCCCCAATTTTTCAAATTTTTGATGAAATTTCCTAACGACTTATTTTCTGATTGTTTGTCTGATTTTTCTTTTGAGGCTATAACATTTATTTTTTCGAGTGAGGGACCCCTTGGTATTACTCTTCTGTCCACGTTCTAGGGGCGAGCACCTCTCCACCATGTACACGCACATCTTGTGGGGCACGATGGCGCGCCGCGAGCACCTGTACGCCGTGAAGGGCTTCCACTGCCGCTGCCCGCGCTGCGCCGACCCCCGCGAGATGGGCTCGCTGTTGAGCGCGCTGCGCTGCCTGTCGTGCTCCGGGAACCTGCTGCCCGACAACCCCCTCGACGACAACGCGGACTGGCGGTGCGACGGCTGCGCGGCGCCCCTCGCCGTCGAGCACGTCGTCCAGGTGAGAGCGCCCGCAGGGTAGGCCGCTAGAGCACACCCGGGTGCGGCGGGTCTGCCTACCTCCACGGCGCCCGCAGGGTAGGCCGCTAGTGCACACCCGGGTGCGGCGGGTCTGCCTACCTCCACGGCGCCCGCAGGGTAGGCCGCTAGTGCACACCCGGGTGCGGCGGGTCTGTCTACCTCCACGGCGCCCGCAGGGTAGGCCGCTAGTGCACACCCGGGTGCGGCGGGTCTGCCTACCTCCACGGCGCCCGCATACGGGGCGAGAATGCCCCTCCGATTAAAACTTTAACCACTGTTAGTCAGTGCTTTTACAAAAACAATGTTCCGTTTTCCTGTAGGTGGTGTCGTCGCTGGACGAGCAGGTGGGCCGCGCGCTGGAAGGGGTGGGTCGCGCCGATGACCGCCTGCTGGAGGACACCGTCGCCAAGCTGGGGCAGCTGCTGCACCCGCACCACTACCACTGCCTGCAGGTCAAGCACTCCCTGCTGCAGGTGTACGGCAGCCAGCCCGGCCTGGAGATGGACCGCCTGACTGAGGAGCAGCTGCAGAGGAAAGCGGGTAAGGCAAAGCTGCAGGTGCGATCACCTGCGAGGCGAGGGACGTCACTTCACGAGTAATTCGGATTACAGTGGCAAACAATCCGATTTTCTAAAAAAATAATTCAAGATAAAAAAATATCGCAAACATGCCAAAGAATAATTTCTCATTAATTTTGTGAGCCGAGTCTGTCCTGTTGCTGTTCTGCCGCAGCGTTGTGCCGCGAGGTGCTGGGCGTCCTCATACTGCTGGACCCCGCGCTGGCGCGCCTCCAGCTGTACGCCGCTGTTTGCCTGCTGGAGCTGCAGCGCGCCGACCTGGAGTCCCTGAAGCGGGCCGCCGCCAAGAACTCCCCGGCCGCCACCGCCGCCGGCGTCCAGGACCTGCGGTCGCTGCTGCAGCGCGCCGCGCACGCCCTGCGCTTCGAGGCCCCCGACAGCAGTCCGGAGGGGGCGCGCATGGCGAGCGCCGTGCAGGTGGCCCTGCAGGAGCTGGAAGTGTGGGCGCGCGTGCACAAGGTCCCCGTCGGCGGGGACGGCAAATCTCGATAACCCGAACCCGACACCGGCAGCTAGAAGACAAGACGCCCCCATCGCGCCATGTCCCAACGACTCACATCTTCATATTTTTTACTAGTCCCTCCCGTTCTTTCTGACCTTGTTTGTCTCATTTTCGTGTAAAGATAGCGAAATACATGTGAAAACGCGGTGACAGAGATTTCTGATTTCTACTTTGTTCCTAGCTTTCGCCGAAAGCTCGGGTCGCCTCTCCCGGAACCTGGCCGTCCTAGGTTCGGCACGCTCGCCCAGGCCCGCCCCTCATGGCTCCCGGGACAAACTACAAATAGCCCCTCCCCCCTCCCCCAATCCATTCTGCGAATATATGTGTTGATTTGAATTCTTTATTGGGAGCGCCGAGCTGGCCGTGCTGCCGCCATGCGTCATGTCATGTGTCGTGCGGCATCCGGGTCCCCCGGGTCCGCGTCGGCTCGCCGCCAGACGTAGGCTAAGTAGTCCGCGATTGAGTTTGTAATTTAGACCCGGCCGAACAACAATAATCCCCCTCTCTGCCCGCGAGGCACCACGAGGTGGGCTGGCGGTGTCAGTGTCAGACTCCGCTATCATATGCTACAAGCCCACGATATAGGCTGCGCGGTGTTTTTACAAACACACACCCAAAAATAAAATATCGGCCATGATTTAAATGGTCACAACGGGAAGGGGTAGTGAACCCCCACCCTCCCGGTCTGAGGCGTCCGCAGCTGCCGACGGACACCGGGCCCGGGCACCGGAACCCCGCCGAGCCCCGCCGACCCGGACGCCCGCTGTGACGACACGACAGTCGGCACGTGACGCGACAGCTGGTTTATTTCTCGCTAGCGTCGTCATACCGGCGTCGCGGCGCGGGATCGATGACGTATCCGCGGACGGACCGGGATGGGACGGACCGGGGCGGACGTGGACGTCGGTGCGGTGCGGCGGCGGAACGGGCCGACTATTGAGAGATAGTAATCAATTTTGTGAGGCAGGCAGGCGTCAACATGGCGTGGACCGGGCCGGGGCCGGCCGGGGCCGTCCTGGACAGGGCGTGGCCGGAGGAGGGGGCGGCCGACGGGGGGCAGCAGGCACGCCGTGTGGGTGTGGCCCATAACCGGAAGCAGGAAGGCGAAAGGTGTGAAACGGAGTCCTCTTGGCGTCCTGGCGGGCCGCGGCCGCGGGCCCAGCGCCGGCCGGGTCGGGACGAGAAAGCCTTATTTAGAGCGCGTGATGCCGAGGTGAGGTACGGAGGCGCGGCAGCGGCAGCGGCACCCGGCACCAGGACCTGCCAGGCGTGACGCTTCGGAGAAGCTGGGATAGGGACGGTGTGCCGCCGCCTGCCGCCGCCTGGAGGAGCAAATAAATGTTCTAGGGCGCCATGTTCGACACCGACACTGACACATCATGCTGCTGCCGCTGCTGCTGCTGCCGCTGCTGCTGCTGCCGCTGCTGTGGGAGCCCACTGCTGCTGCCGCGACCTGACCTCAGCCTCAGATCGCTGGCGCTCGAGGTTGTGCTCGCTGTAGGCGGGGCCGACGGGGCCCGCACCAGGTAGCCCAGGGGAAGTGAGGCCACTGACACCAAGGCAGCCATGCAGGCTGTGATTTTTTTCAAAGTGGTATTTAGGTGATATATTTTAGGTGGTGGTATATTAGGTGTACTATTCTGGTGCGAATTTCGTAATTTTGTGCGAATTTTGGTGTGGGGACCTTTCGCGACCCATTTCACCCCCTCGGTGCGTTCGATATGACAAAGCCTCGGGCTCTCGAGAACGGCAGTGACCTGGGCTCTGTCCGGCCGCCACGCACGGATCCCATCCCCGTGAAGACGGTGGTGCAGGCGCAGGGTCCGCAGGGTCCGCCCGCAGCCGCGGAGGGCGGTGACCTGGCCAAGGCCCTCGCCGAAGCCTTTGCGCGTCTGATCGCGCCGCGCTCCTACTGTCTCTCTCGCACCCGCACGGCGGTATACTTGTAATCAATCGGCCGGTGGCGGCGGCGGCGCGGGGCACGCAGCGTTTTGTCTTGCCGTTTCGTTTTTATTTATCGTGGCAGTGAGTGCCCCACCCCCCCGCCCCGCCCCGCCCCGCCGCTCCGGCCTGGCCGCTACCCACCTGGCGTGCGGTCCAGCTGTAGCGGAGCCCCATGCCAAACAGACAGACGGCTTGATATGATACTGTACCGCACACCGCACGCTCGATCGGCGCGCGTGTGTGTGTGTGTGTGTGTGTGTGTGTGTGTGTGTGTGTGTGGTGCGCGCGCTCCATACCCCTGGTTCACCGTCGTGTGACATGACGTCGGAAAGGCTGCCGTGCATCCTGCCTCTGTGCCCCTGTACTTCATGTCCTCCAGGCCCGTCCTGTCAGACCCCTCCGAGGGCTGCTCGGTGGTGCCCGCCCCGCCCTGACTGCTCCCTACCCTTGAGGGCCGGCCCGGGCGGTGCGGTGGCGTTCGGCAGCGTCTTCACCGAAGGCTGCAAATGACTCGGTGGGTCGGTTCGGTTCGGTCGTGATCTGTATCGCTTCACGGTAAAGCCTCGCTTCGCCTCGCCTCGGAGAATGTTTCTCACATTTAATAGTCCGGCGCGGCCAACATGATCAGCGGTTGGCAGCGCGTTTGCAGCCCAAGATAGCCAGCGGCGGCACGCGTCGACAAATCACATGCCCTCTCCTAAAGTAATAATTTAAGAAATCGACACCGCCTCGTGATGAGAACAATCGATACTTGGCAAGCATTGGGGATATAACGCCGATCCGTTCTCGCACCGCACCGGGGGCCGAGCCGAGCCGAAGGTCGGGGGATAACTCTCGGGGGAGCTCAGCTAGGGCAGAGCAGGGCAGGACCACGCCAACACTCTTTATTTCATCTCGGCACGCACGCCGTGCCCAACAAGTAGCCGCTAACGTGGAGGACACGCGTCACCGGGCACCGGGGATGGAGACCAAGCCATCCTCACTACTGCCAAAAACGGCGATATGAAGCAATTTTTGTCATGTGCGCCTGAAGGTAGGCAACCCAAACTACACAATACTGAAATACAGCCGTTTTGGCACGAACGCCTGAAGGGAGGCAACCAACAGGGTTAGGTTAGGTTCACGTCAATGGACGTCGTAGTGAATGAGTTGAAGAGTTAAAGGATCAAAGGGTTAAAGGATTAAAGGTTTAAGGGATTGGTTGTAAGCCGGCTTAAGCCGGATCAGCGCTGCGGGGGAGGATTACGGCGAGGGGGGGGGGTATTACTACTGGGGTGGGGTGGCGCTGCTGATGCTTGCTGTTATGCGAGTACTGAGGGCAGGGGTGGAGTAGAAGCTCTCGTGTTCCGGGACGTGTACGTATGAATAAACATGGGCAGTGGCAGTGCGTGGAGCGGTGCAATCACAAGTGTATGTATGAGAGAGGGAAACAGGCGGATACTGCACGCATGGCGGTGGCCGTCGGTTTCCCTCTAAGAGCCGCCGCATCCAGGGTCTTTTCTAATCTTCTGTCTTAAAAAAACTTTCCACATTAACCCTGCCAACCTAACATATTTAAACAAATAATTTCATATTGAACTTGAACCGTAGCACCCTAACCTAAGCAGACCGAAACTAACCTAACGCTGTGAAAAGCCAGCCGAAGTGGCTGCCTCAAAAATCCAGAGCCCTTTCGACATCATCCTGAAAGTACCCCTTTTGATATTTTCGGTAATGGTCTGCCAGAGTCTTAGTGCCAATGGATAGGGATCCCACCCACGCTTCTGTCTGACCCCAGCGTCGTCGCCTGCACCCTGCACCGCGTCGTCTGCTCGTCACGTGCCCGGCACGCGCGCTCCACATGACTTGACTGCTGCCGTTGCGGGTGTTCGTGTTCCCTGCGGGTGATAGATGTGTTGGAATACCGGTCGGATTGATATCGTAGATCGCGGCGGAGCGGCGCAGGCCGAGTGCGCTGCACAGACCAAGTAGTAACGCATCCGTCACTCATAATTTCCAGATTTATGCGGCGCAGCCAGGCGCAGCCAGGCACAGCGCATGCGCGCGGGAAGTGGCGCGCACAAGGATGCGGCGGCACTACTCCGGCGGTACGGCGGCTGCAAGTACGTGTTCCCGCCGGAAACGGGTAGATTTCTCTTTATTCCTGGACGAGGGAGATCCAGATTTTGCGACCCAGAGAGAGAGAGAGAGAGAGAGAGAGAGAGAGAGAGAGAGAGAGAGAGAGAGAGAGAGAGAGAGAGAGAGAGAGAGAGAGAGAGAGAGAGAGAGAGAGAGAGAGAGCGTGTTCCGTGCTGCGGTTCGCCATGAGAGGGTTCGCCGTGGCTGTTGTCCGTTGAGGTGCCAGCCGTGCGAGGCGGGGATCGGAGCAGGGCGTGGCGCGGCGCTCAGATCTGCTCTGGTATGCCCTGCCCTGCCCTGCCCTGCCCTGCCCTGCCCTGCCCTGCCCTGCCCTGCCCTGCCCTGCCCTGCCCTGCCCTGCCCTGCCCTGCCCTGCCCTGCCCTGCCCTGCCCTGTCCCGTCCTGTCCTGCTCCGCTCCGCGCTCCGCTCCGCCCCAGACCTTGGTCCGGGCGTGGCCGTCCTTGGGCGTGCGCACACTGCTGGCCGTGCTGCCGCCGGCCGTGCGCCGTGCTGCCGCTGGTGGCGCTGCCGCCTGCCATTTGCAGCCCGCCCACTCCCCCGCCCCGCCCCGCTCCTAGCTCCAGGACGCGTGCCTGTGTCGCATTGTGTCGCGGAGTGCGCGCCCTTCGGAGCGTGTGGGCGTGAACACGCCGCGCCGGCGAGGGTGAGCGTGACCGGCTATGATGAGAAATCGCGCCGACGGTGAGCCGACGGTCTCCGCGCACCGAGAATGAAAGTGATCTTCGCCCGATACGAGAGGCGACAGTTTCATAGTCAGTGCTCGCACCGCGACACGCAGTCAGCGGCGCCGTACCGCCGTAACCCTTTCACTCGACGGCTCCGGCGGCCGGATTCGGCGGTGGTCCGGCGGTCCGGTGTGGCCGCGGCTGGGGGCTGGATATGGGAGGGGACCGAGGGGACCGAGGGGACCCGGACCGGATGCCGGTTGCGTCTTTGGTATGCCGAGTGTCGGCGGCGCGTGGCGTCGCGTGGCGCGCGGCACGGCGGCGGCTACTGTGTACACGGCCAGGCCACTGCCAGACCCACGGCGGGCACAAGGCGGGAACAGACCAGACAGGTCGACTGATCGATCAATCAGGCACACTAATCGATACAGCGCACACGAGTCTAGTCGGTGTAGGGTCCATGTCGCGACGGCGCCCGGCGGGGTGCCCGCTGCTGCTGCGGTGTGCTGTCCGAGTGTTGCATGTCACGGGGCGTAGCGGCGGGCGGCAGACTGCGGCAGGACAGGGGTCCACCGCCGGGCCGACCCTCGAGTCATAACGACTATCACACGGCCGACGGGGTCCCGTACAAACAGCCGCCGCGGGTCGGGTAATTATCGTGTTTCGGGGGGGCAAACGATTTGCAATTTTACGGCGGGACCGCCGAGACTAGTATCCCCGCTTCCCGCTATTATTGCACCACTCGGCCACCATTTGCGCACTCGTGTCCATGAGCACCGGCCTCCGACCCATGGCACCAGGACTGCAGGCAGCAGCAGCAGCGGGAGGCGGCAGGGCGCCTGGGGGGGTAGGCCGCCTCCTTCACAGCATGCACGCGTGTCTTGCGGGCTGGCCTACCCGCTCACTTGCAGGCGCTCGACGCCGCCACCGCGACCAGAATATTTCGGCGCGACGCCGTGCGGTCAGGGAGGAGAGGGCAGGGGAGAGAGCCGGGACAGTTCCACTGTCAGGCCGTGCGCCGTGCCGATGGGCTTGGCATCTGAGGCCAGAGGCCATCACAGTCATATCGACAGCCCTGGGGATTTTACAGACAGCTCCAGCAGCACCCGCAGACAGTCCGTGTCCAGCCCAGGCCGTGCAGGCCGCGTAGGTTTCCGGGAACGCCTTGCCACGCCACGCCTCGCCTCCCTCGCCCCCCCCCCCCCTCGCAGCCCCGTGTGTCGTGTGTGTTTTTATTTCTTTCATCTCATCGACTTCCCGCAGTGACGATGACGTTCCGATGCACCGCAACAGACCCTTTCTTTTTGCCTTCTTTTCTCTCTCTCTCTGCCTCTCGCCTCGATGCCTTTAACCGCGTAATCGCGCTGCAAGTAATAATGGCGTCGATAATAACAATGATGGTCCACATTACGTGATTACACGCTCCTCTCCGCCACCGCCGTCCTCGGCCGGCCCGACGTCCGCTCGCCCTTGATGTGTGGACAATCGTGGGTTAGTAAGAGGGGGGGAGGCACCCCGCCCCCTTTCCCTTCCGATGGACCGCCACCGGCCCCAGTCATTGCATTGGCCAGTTCGATCGCGGCCACACCACACCAACGCCAGCCTCCCCCGCCCCACCCCCTCCCCTCCTGCTACCGCGAATATGTTTCTCCTTGGGGCGACATTGTAGAGACAAAAAAAAAAGAAATAATTGCAGCAAGAAATAAATTGTTTGCTGGTACAGCGATTATTGCTGCCTTCTCATTTTTCTTGTTTTTTTTTTACAACAACGTGATCGGCTTCCCCTTTTCGGATGGCGTGCAGGAGGAGTACGCCTGTCTGGATTAGGAGGGGTGTAGATGAGATAAGTACGTTTTTTTAAAAAAGGAAAAAAAAATTATATTTTTGTCTAGAAGTCGATCAGGCGTACAAGTGTTCGTGACGGATAGATTTAGCCGCTGCTCCCTTGGCCCCGGAGCACACCGGTAGCGACGGAGTCAGACAATCTGGCCCCAGATCGGACAAAGCAGGGCCAGGCCTGGACGGCCTGGGCTGGGCTTAAGCTGGTCCCATTGGCCGCACCGCCGCACCGCCACCGCCTGCCAGGTGTTTTCCGACACCCGGGTCGGGTTTGTTTGCTCTGCAAGCAGGCAGTGGAATACGCGGACGGCGGTCGGCATCTCGGCATCCTGCTAACGCTGCCCAGGGTTTATATCGATAATGGATCAGCGACTGACAGGTGCTCTGATAAGAAACTCTCCGCCCTGTCGCATCCGGGTGTGGCCGGAGCAGCGCGTGCGCGCGTGTGTGTGTGTGTGTGTGCGCGCGTGCGTGTGTGTTTGTGCGCGCGCAACAGAGAAAGAGAGTGACAGTGCGCTTCGCGCTAACAATTAAGGTGAGTTCAGTTAGCGGCCAACAATGGACGGCTCAATCAGAACGGCATCGTTCTTTGTCTTGGACAAAAACGAGGACTTTAGAACGGCGATCAATTTTCGCATAGTCGAAATAATTAAAAACCTCAGACATGCTCATTCCACGTTTCCGCTGATCAATCTCTTATCGGTGTGAACAACCACGCGGCGTAGCAGCAGCGGCAGCAGCGGCAGCAGTGGCAGCAGCGGCAGTACAGTCGCGTGGCGGTCGTGTGGCGTGCGGTGTGGCCGCGGTGATGGCGCTCCGCAGCTCCGCGTCCGGGCCAACAAGTGCATCCGCGTCGTCAGGAGGACCTCAAGAGGCGCGGGAAAACCGGGGGCCGAACTCACTGCGGTCATCGTCTGTCGTCACGAGGACCGCGATGACCGTCCCGGACGGACGTGGGTCAAACCCAATCTAAATACGCCGCCTGTGTACCTGGAGAATGTATGAGAAATTGTGTATGCGCTCAGCAGAGGCAACAGCAGGCGGGAGACTTTGTAGTTTCGCCCCTTCGCCTGGTCATCTTCACTTGCGGGGAAGGGGTGGTGAGTCTCGTGGCGCAGGGCCACCAGGGCGCGGGAGCGGAGGGGAGGAAGCGAGGGGCACGCCAATTCTGAAAAATTTGTTCAGAGACTTAAATGAAACCCCAAATGACTGGATGTGACTGGGGAATGATTGGCGAAAGAGTGGACAAAATTACTGAATGAGACTGGAAAGCGTTCTGTGGCGTTCTGTGCCTCGGGAGCAATCCCGGGGGGAGACTCAGGAGATGTGCGGAAGTTCCTAGGGTTCGGAGCTTCTGTTTTCCTCCGAATCTGGTAGGTGCGGACATGCCGCTACACTATCAGCTCTTACCTACGCCTGGTGGCATAGTGGTAGCAGTAGCTCTGTAGCCGTACCGGTTGAGGCGCTGTTTTCTAACGCACGGTGTCCCGGGTTCAACTCTTGCCTACGCCTCCATTTTTTTCTCTCTCGATGTTCAGCTCTACTCTGTGGAGCTAGAGTGCCGGGAGCGCGGAGGCAAAACCAATGTGGCTCGGTAGCCGCATGGGTTAGTGGACCGGTCGGAAACCGACAGGTCCGCGGTTCAACTCTTGCCGGCCGCCTAACTTTTTCTTGTGACACAGCTTGGCGGACAGTGCCTTAAATATACTTCCGAACGTGACGTAGGTATGGCTGTCCAAGCGACCGTGCGGGCTAAGGCGCCGCCGGCACAAACCCCCGGTCCCGAGGGTCTAGGGTTCGATTCCCTAGATTCGAGGGTCCCGCCCGGGGGGGCGTTCTGTGCCTCGGGAGCAATCCCGGGGGGAGACTCGGGGGATGTACGGAAGCTTCTAGGGTTCGAAGCTTCTGTTTTCCTCTCTCTGAATCTGGCAGGTGCGGACATGCCGCTACTCGGTACGTAGCGAGTAGAGTACAGCGGCTTCGGCCGTGTACGAAGGGAACCTATGTCCTCCAAATCTTCGCAGGGGCGGACTCCCACGATGAGTGGGGCCAAACCAGACTGCGGTTGAAGGGCACTACAGTATGATGGAGTCCCGGAGGCCGTGGTTAGCGGAGGGGGCCTCGCGCATTGGCGCGGGCTAGGGGTTGCCGGGAGATCCGTCCGGCGCAAGCCGGGTAGCGGGTTCTAGTGCTGTGTCCCGGGGCCAACTAGCAGCCGTAAAGCACCGGTTCCCGTAAGATCACCGAAGTTGAAGGCAGGGGTCCTGGCGGAAGCCGGGACGATATAGGTTTTGTCGCCTGCGGTCAAACATGCCATCTGGCTTTTTTTCTCCCTGAATTTTTTTTCGGACACATTTCCGTGACTGGTGACTGGACTCATTGGGAAGGGACTGGGAGTGACTGCACGTAAGACGGTTCCGTTAGGTGTACCGTGACTTTACCATGTAAAGCACGCCCGGGAGGGAGCGTCCCCTCGAAGCACGTGACATTCTCGAGATGCGTTCTCTTGAGTCCGACCCGGGGTGGTGCTGGGAGCAAACTGTCATTGGTACGGGTTGGGGTCTACTCACTCACCCCGACTCCCGACTCCAGGCCAGGTGGGTTCGATTCCCACAGTCGGTTCCCGGCACGCCTAGGCTTTTAATCGTTTCAGAGCCCCCGTTCGTCCCACCCTTTCCCGTCTCGAGGTTTGCGAACGGTCCCAGAGGTTGCCTGCGCTCTGCTGTTCGTCAGCACGCGACACCGTCGGCCGCCCCGGCTGTGCTGTGCATTGAGTCATAACGATAACTAGACTACTTCTCCGGCGGCCGCGGAATGGAATGAGATCAGACCAGATCGTTCGGAGAACTCAACGCAAGAGCAAGACGACAGCGCGGCGCGGCACTGCGGATCTGACCAGCGGTGACATGCGTTCATGTCGCCTCACCCTCCGTGGCATCCGTGTCAATACATAATTTGAATTAATTTAGGGTTGATTATTTTTTATTTATTTTTGGGGGGTGGGGGGTACTTTTTGTGAACTTTTACGATCACGGCTTTTGAACTTTTTTGTGAATTTTGAAATTTTAGCAAATCAGTAGGAATTTTGTTAATTAGGTGTTGAATTTTAATTTTTGGAGTAGACTCAGAAACGGGGCTATTTCCCTCCCAGTGTCACGTGAAGACAGGTGGCCACGCCGAGCACTCGGCCGGGGCTCACCACCCCGATATGGCTTCCCGGAATCATGCATAGGTCAGGTGGCTTTACAACGCGCGCATTCGCCGGATTTATAGTTTTTTTTATTGTTCTTTATTTTTTGTTCAGTTTTCAAAGTACCATAGCAAATAGAAGGCGCCCGTGCTCGATATATAGGAACAAGGGAAAAGGGGAGGGGGGGGGGGGCACGGTTGCAGGGTGAAGGTCTCCTGGACAAAGCTGGCCGCCCGCGACGGCCCCGCCCAGCCACGCCCCGCCCCACCACAGCCCCCCCCCCCCCTCTCTCTCTCTTCCACCGCTCTCGTTTACCCCGCCCCTCCCACACAATGCATTCGCTCCTCGCGGTGTTCCGCATTGCTGTCTCTCCCGTACCACCGATAGGTCCCACGGGCCTCCTCAATGACTCAAGGAGTATGTGGCCGAATAAAATGTTTATTATTCTTAGTAGCCCTCCGGCAAACCCTCCGGCTGAGCACCGGCCCCCGGTACGGCCGCGGGCTACCGCGCTCGAGCGTCAGATCGTCACACCTCGAGAGCTGGGGCAGGAGCCAGGTGCCGCGGTGTACTTCCTGGTGTACTTTTGGAGCCTGACTGGGACTGCTTGTATGGCTTTTGCTTTAGCTGTTGGCGCAGCCTTCTCTGTATAAGGAAAAGGGCCGCGATTGTGACTGTGAGGCGAGGCAAGCGCTGCTGGACTTGGTGCTGCAGCGGGGGGCGCGGCACCGGCCTGGAGTCTTCCTTGCCGCACTACTTGTTGATGGGACGGGGAAGCTGTCCACCACAACCACACAACACACACACTCTCTCTCTCTCTCTCTCTCTCTCTCTCTCTCTCTCTCTCTCTCTCTCTCTCTCTCTCTCTCTCTCTCTCTCTCACACACACACACACACACACACACACACACACAAGCTGTTAAACAAAGTTGGCGCAACGAACAGAGTCTTTATCTGCTGGCCGTATCAACCTTGGTGGCCGTCCACCCGGCCTCGGGGCCTCGGGCCCACCGGTCATAGGCCCATCGGTGGCGCGGCAGCCCATGGCAAGCCCGTGGCAGCTCATGCCGCTAATAGCGAAAACAAAGGAAGGGTCCCCCTGTCTCAGCAGAGCAGCAGCTTCCGGTAGCCTGAGCCGCCGCTCTGCTCCAGGTTCACCATGGGTTCCCCTTTCCCGCGGATCGGTAAAGAAAATAACAAAAATGAAGGGTGAGTATTGGTAGGGAAAGGTGTCTGCCAGTAGCAGCCCTGGGTCCCGAGTCCCGACTCTGCCGGCCCCTGTCCCTGCCGGGTCCCTGGCGGCCACGCGCCCGCGTCTCGCGGCTCGCCGCTCTGCCATTCGTCGTCATGTCCGCGACTCGATCCGCGCGGCCGCTCGGCCCGGCACGGCCCACTCCATTACTTAATTGGGTGCAAGCACACAAAGCTGGCCGTGCCGTGCCAGGAGCAATGCGAGCTGAACGGAGCCGACCTCCCCTCCCCGACACACACGCGCACACACACACACACACACACACACACACACACACACACACACACACACGCACACGCACAGGAAGGGGTCTGGGTCTGGCTGGATGCTGTGTGCGGCGCGCGCCGTGTGTCGCGAACACTCCTTTCCCTTTCCTTCCCCGCCGCTCCCCGCCAGCGTGCGTGGTGCGGTGGCCACGGCGACCCGCGGAGGCCCCCCGTCCCCCCGTGGGCCCCCCTGGAGCCCCCTCTCCGTGCTGAGCGGCCCCGCCGGAGTGGGCCCCGGCTCAGCCCGGCCCAGCCCGGCCCAGCCCACAGTCCAGTCCGATCCGAACCGACCCGGCCACCGCGCGCAGTGGAGCTTGTCCCGGACCGGACACGCGAACACGCGGACACGCGGCCGCACGCCACACGGCGAGCCAACACAGCGCCTTGAGTCGACGGCGACGGCGACGCGGCGAGGCGTGAGGTGGCGCACGCCGGTTAGGGCCGATCCGAGCGTAAGGCGTCAGTGCGGTCTGCGTCCGTCCATTCATTCGTGCGTGCGCGTGTGTGTGTGTGTGTGTGTGTGTGTGTGTGCGCGCGCCGCCCACCGGGCGCTGCAATGTCACCGACGATGGCCCTGCAAGCGTTGGTCCCATCCGGGACGGCAGTGACCAGCAGCTAGTGACCCCCGACAGCTCCAGACCCACCAGGCCCGCCAGGCCCGACAGCAACATGGCCATGCTCAACTACAGCGTGCCGTACGCCCCGGCGGCCCACCAGCCGCTGACGCCCGCCCTGCCGCCCGCCTTCTACCCCCAGCAGGCGCACGCCGCGCACGCCGCGCACGACGGCCTGGCCACGGCGGCCGCCGTCAACAACTTCCTCTACACCAACGACCCCTACCACGCGCACCAGCGCCGCGCGCACCAGCAGCAGGTGCGCGGGCAGGCGCAGGCGCAGAGCCAGGCGCATACTCAGGGGCAGACCCTGTACGCGCCCACGTCCTCGCCGAGCCGGCGGACCGCGCCCCGGGATCCCCGGGACCCTTACCGCAACCAGCTGCCGCTGCAGCAACAGCAACAGCAGCAACAGCAACAGCAGTCACGATACTATGAGCAGCAGGTGCAGCAGCAGGTGCAGCAGCTGCAGCAGGCGCCGGCGCCCGCAGCCCCCGGCGCCGCCGCGGCCGCGGCTGCGGTGATGACCACGCGCTACACCCGCGTGGACACGGGCGCGGCCCGCAGTTCACCCAGCGCCAAGACCACACTGCACGCCGTCATCGACTACGACGATGACTTCGCCGACGACGAGTACTACGATGACGAGGAAGCGTCGCAGCAGCCGCCGTCGGGGGCGTACCAGGCGGGGGCGTACCAGCCCGGGGCGCGCATCGGCACCAGAAGGACCCCCAACCCCATCCCCAACCCCAACCCCCCGGCCGCGCGGGGGGCACCGCAGGCACCGCAGCCCTCGCTGCAGTCGAGACAACCGCTGACGCCGCAGGCGCAGCAGCAGCAGCAGCAGCCAGTGACGCCCATCCAGGGGCCGATCTACGCCAAGAACGGCAGCGTGCCGGTTGTGCCGCTGTTCTCGTACCCCGTGCTTAACAACGGCTCCTACGTGCAGATACCGGTGAGTGTGCTCCCCTCCCCTCCCGCCCCGCCCCCCTCCCGCCCCGCTCCCGTCCCGGACCAAACCGAACAACACCCTCGCCTTGCCTCTCGGACCCCGTCGGCAGTGGAACTAGAATCGAGAAAAAATGGCTCGGCCGGTGGAGGGGCTCTAAAATAAGATTTAGAAGCGTTGACACTGCGCGCGGATTTGGCCTCGTTTCCACTTCTTTTTGTGCGGAGGCGACTCTACCCGTGCCGGCAGAGGGGCCCCGGCCGGCCCCGGCTGTGCCGTGCCGCTGGCAAGGCCCTCTTACATTGTATGGCAAACAGTGGAGAGTGAGTGTGAGGTGAGGTAAGGTGAGATCCGGGGAACATCGCAGGTGTGGTGAATTCGCGTGCTTCAACGGGGGCGTATCCCGCGTCCTTTCGTGATAAGGATCACTTCTGTTTGCAATCAGGGGTCCTGGCCGCGGTCCCCCCCCCCCATCCCCTCTCTCTCCCTCCCTCCCTCCATGGCCTTACGTAGGAAATGGCCACCTCCATTTTTTTTTGTCCCCCACGGGCCCAGCCAGCCTAGCCTACCTAGCCCGCCCGTGTCGGAGAAGTCACATAATAAAGTCCTGGGGAGGTCCAGCGATGTTCGCTCGCAGCCTGAGGCCAGTGGGCCGTGTGGGCTGTGGGTGCCGGTGCCGGCTGCTCCGACTCCTCCGGTGACACAAACCGGCCCGACACTGGCTGGGCGGGCGGCGGGCCGCGCCGGACCGGACTGGCTGCACGGACTGCCTGGAAGTGCTTCCTGTCTTCCTGTTGCTGTTGCTGCTGCTGTTGACCTGACAGGAGGGAATCATCGCCGCGGCCGGACCGGGCTGGACAAGGACCGGCAGCGGCCAGGCCGGGCCGGGGAGACGGCGATACACCGTTGGCGGGCTGGGCCGGGCCGGGCGGCTCTGTCGCAGCCTCCGTGCCGTGCCGTCTGGTCCGGACCCGCCCCACCACGCCTCGCCTCGCCTCGCCGGGCCGGGCCGCGGGCCTCCACTCTGGTCCCTGTCCTGTCACAAGGCCACCACTTCACTCACGCCTGATCGCAGAAGCCACGTGGTGCGACACTGGGTGGTGCAACTCCAGGGCAACTAGGGGAGGGGGAGCTGGAGGGGGAGCTGGAGCTGGAGCTGGAGCTGGAGCTGGAGCGGGAGCTGGCCAGTGACGCACGGCCGGAGCACGCGGAGCCGCGCTGAGCCGCCACAGGATGTGCGTCAGGGCGGTGCCGGCCAGGCCAACGGGGTTGTTGTTCAAACCTTGGAGCCGGGGAAACGACAGCCCGCCCCCCCCCCCCCCCCACGCACCCGCAAGAGCCAGCCGCCAGCCAGGCTCGCCAGGCTGCGCGTTCCATCCCTGGGTCGGGCGCCTGCGAGATGCCGGGTAGGCGACCCGGCAGACAGGTATGCGTTACAGAACGCGCGCCCTGTCTACCTCCCAGGGGCCCGCCGGCCCGCCACGCTCCACCACGCTGCTCACCGCCGCGCCGCCGTCTCAATGCGGAACGCGATGTGGACCGAGGGGAAACTTCACTTAACTTCGGAGAAAAATTACCCCCCAAAAATCAGAAAAACGTAAACAAAAGAAGACAAGAAGAAACATGCAAAGATTTGAAATATCTCACTTTTAAAAAGTTGGAAAGAAAGAGCCAATACTAACCGAGCTAGCGCAAAAGCAATGACTTTTTGAATAAAAATAGCCTTAGCAACCTAACCTAACGCTTGTAAAAAGCCAGTGAATGTGACTACCTTAAAAAGTTCTAACAAAAGCCATGCGCTCGAAATCGGTGAACATCGGGAAGGGGTAGTGGTGGCCATCTCGCTTGACGCCTCGTCGTGTTTTTCGGTGACGCAAAGGGCACTCGATTCGCACGCGAGAGCGACGTGGCCGCACGCGATCGAGATATCGAACAAGGCGCGGTAATGCCTGGCTTCGCTGGCTTCGCTGGCTTCGCTAACTCGGTGTTTGCACGCGACGTGAGGAAGGTGTGATTCGCACACAACGCATCCACACTCGGCGCGGCCACAGCCACCGGAAATTATTATTATCAGTATTTTGTAAAAATCGACTTTAGAATGTCGGTCTGAAAATTAACTATTTTGGCTGAGCCTAGCCTAACCTTTTTGAAGCCTGTACTCTTCAAATGTCGCCATGCAGCTGCAGGCGGCTCTATAGTAGGGGTGATCGATCCCGACGTTTTTTGGAATCTGATATTGGCTCAGGTCACAAAAGTTGCTCCTTAGGTCCAAACTTCGACATGAATAGTTTTGAAAAATAGGAATTTTCGTAGTTCTGAATTTTTCATACTTCTGGTTGCGTTTTGGAAGAGTTGGCTCAGTAACCATAGGGTGCGGTACACCTTTCGGTACTACCACGAATTTTTTCGACGAAAAAAAAAGGTATCTCAAGGCTCCGCCGGGGCGATTTCTAATGTTATGCGCCTGGGAGGTAGGCAAAGGCCCTCGACGGGGTCGGTATTCGGTGCTCGCTGGGCTGGTCGAAATCATCCACTTTTTTTCTCGGAGACGGCACGTCACCCCCTAGGTGTCTGTAGTTGGTCACAAAACTCCTCCCAAAAATTTTTGTTAACCCCCTCCGATCAATTCCGGCCATGCCCTGCCATTTTTTTAGTTTTCCCATAAGAAATACATGGGGGAAAGTATGCAATTTCGCGACGGCCCCATACGGCGTCCCGAAGGGCCCTATCCTAAATTGTTTTTCTGAATCTGGTCTTCATAACGTCAGAAACGGGGTAAACTTGTCCCGGTGTCGATATCTGCCCACTAAGAGACGTGGCGCAGTATGAAAAATTTGTCAGATTTCCTCTAAAACCTTTAAAGACTTAAAAACGACGTTTTGCAGATATATAACTCCGGAGCCCTGTTTGTACGCACGATCGATCCGTTGTCGTTAGGGACACTCTAGAGAATCGGAAGGTTAGGTTAGGATCACCGGAAGGTTAGGTTAGGCCCCTTAGTAAGGCCGGCAGTAGTTTGTAGGTGAAAAAGGCGGTACTAAGGAGCCTAACCTAACCTTAGGGTGATCCTAACTTAACCTTCTTACTATCTAGAGTGTCCCTAACGACAACGGATCGATCGTGCATAAAAACGGGGATCCGGAGTGATAGTTCGGTGAAAACGTCGATTTTAAGCATTTTTAGGTGTAGAAGAAACTGACAAATTTTTCATACAGCGCCACGTCTCTTTATGGGGCAGATATCGACACTGGGACAAGTTTACCTCGTTCCTGACGTTATGAAGACCAGATTTAGAAAGACAATTTAGGATAGGGCCCTTCGGGGCGCCGTATGGGGCCGTCGTGAGATTTCGCGGCCGCGCTCTCTCTAAAAATGCCTTCCAAGAGCTGCCGCCGCTGCCGCTGCTGCCGCTGCTCCATCCCGTCCCATTCCACTCTGTCCCGCGGGCAGAGTCGTTCGCCACGGCTGGAAACTTTTGAAACAACACTGCAACAGTGCGACACCGGACGAGTACCTACACGATTATACAATTACCGTTTGAAAACGATAAGTGTAAAGCTATAGGTTAGGTTAGGCAAGTGCATGCGATAGTTTCCTGTTGGCGCCGTGTGGCTCTATCCCGCTCTGTGCCGGGCGCGGTTGACAGCCCCAGTGACGCGACGCCGACAAGACGGGAGCCGACGGGCCCGACAGGACAGGACGGACTGGACTAGTTATAATATAATACTCGGGTGGGCCCCGCGGGCCTCGGGACGAGCCTTGACGGCTCGGCTTGACAGAGACGACTCCATTAAAAAGGAGTCCAATGACGAGGCTTTCCTCCTCGTGCCTTATTTTTCATTCGCGCGCGCCATTTCTTTGCTCTTTCCTTGTTGTCTCGTTCCTTTTTGTACATGAGAGAGGTTTTATCGCGTGGTCGTCGCGCTCGCCGCTGAGGCAGTTTCGGTCCGGAATATGACCCTGCGGCTGTCGCCAATGGATTGTGTTACACCGTGTTACCCACATTCACCGGGCATTCGCGTCAGAAATCGGGCTCTCGGTAAAAGAAAACCCATCTCTGAGAAGAATCTGGATGGGAACTCAACATCAACATGCACGATCCTTCTAAAAAAGGGGTTTCTTTTGCCGTGCTCTGTGCTCCACGAACGGCATAAAAGGGGTCGATCTTGGCTTGTCGGTTACAATTGTGGCCCGCAACGGCACACTTGTACGGCTTCTCTCCGGTGTCTGTGTGAACGGCCGACAAGCCTGCGGACCCCGTCTATGGGGGCTTCAGACGCTTGTATATATGCCGCACGAGAGCGTGACATATCGTCAGCGAGAGCTAAGATCCTCCCCCTGCACTCGCCGCTCTCTCCCCCTCCCTCCGTTGCGGGGCCAGAGAGGCGCTGCATAATATGCAGGCCCAGCGAAACGCTTGGTCGCGACTGGACGCCCCAGGCTGCCAGCGGACAGTTGCGCCCCAGCCTCCAGCCATAGCAGTAAAGTAGTGCTACCAACCTTTTGGCTTTGACCTTTCGGCCCTAACAATGTCTCCAAATCCTAAAGTGTAGATAAGTGTCCACGCATCCCTTAGCAGTGCGTACAGCAGATCTGGGGATGACGAAGGCCCGGGTTCCATAGACGTGCAATGTATAAGCTTTGAACAGACATAACATATGTAACATCAATTATAAGCGCACACGAGCCGGGCCCACACCACCTTTTCGCCCCCAAAACACCTTCCTCTCCCCCCCCTCTCTCTCTCTCTCTCCTCTCTCTCTCTCTCTCTCTCTCTCTTTCTCTCTCTCTCCTTCTTTCTCTCTCTCTCTTTCTCTCTCTCTCTCTCTCTCTCTCTCTCTCTCTCTCTCTCTCTCTCTCTCTCTCTCTCTCTCTCTCTCTCTCTCTCTCTCTCTCTCTCTCTCTCTCTCTCTCTGCCTGCTACTGGTGGGCCCGCATCGGCTCGGCCCCCTATTCATCCCAGCGGCGGCGGACGGCCAACACGCCGACACATGGCCACGTGGTTTCGCGCGCCTCCTTACTTACTCTTTGACGATTTGCGCAAGGCGACCTTGGCGAAAGTGCGCGCCTACTCCTACCATTGCCACCACCACCACCACCACTGCAGCGCGAAAGAAAACGCAATTTTAATTTGCCGACACAACAAAAGCAAACACCTCACGGGAATACCACATCACCACCAGCACCAGCGTGCGTGTTCCGACTGCTGACGGGCGGGATCCCGTCCCGTGTCTTGCGCAATGTCTCACCCCTCTCTTTCCCTCTTTTAGGGCCGCCTCTCGTATATGAGATCCGAGTGAGTGAGGGCAGCGCGGTGCACCCAATTAGCGGGAAGACTGCGGTGCGCGTGCGTGTGTGCGTGTGCGTGTGTGCGCGTGTGCGCGTGTGTGTGTACCGGATGCGGTGTGCGTTGATTAGTATCGCGTCGCGTGGCTTTCGGTTGACCATTATAAGAAAGGCGGGGTGACTGGGCATAGCGGAGCGGAGCGGGGGTGGGGGAAGGCGGGGCGGGGCGGGGCAGAGCCAACTCACGACTCGCAACAACATCAACACAGCCACTGAGCTACCAATGAATTTTATTTGATTTATGACGGCTGCGGCTCGGCATAGCATTCATCGCGCACACCGTTCCCGCTTTATGCCATGTGCGGCAAAGTTGTGAGTGAGCGTGTGTGTGCGTGCGTACGTGTGCGTGCGTGTGTGTGCCCACGCGCAGAACTCGCACGCAGTGTTAGCACACTGCGCTGCTGAGGGCGGGGGTGCCCTAGGGGTGCCCTAGGTGTGTCCTAGGGGTGCCCTAGGTGTGTCAGGGGTGCCCTAGGGGTGCCCTAGGGGTCGCCTAGGGTTGTCCTAGGGTTGTCCTAGGGGTGCCCTAGGGGTTGCCCTAGGGGTGGCCTAGGGGAGTCCTAGGGGTGGCGTAGGGGTGCCCTAGGGGTGTCCGAGGGGTGCCCTAGGGTTGTCCTAGGGGTTGCCCTAGGGGTTGCCCTAGGGGTGGCCTAGGGGTGTCCTAGGGGTGGCGTAGGGGTGTCCTAGGGGTGTCCGAGGGGTGCCCTAGGGGTGTCCTAGGGGTGGCGTAGGGTAGCGAAGGTGAAGGAGAAAAGTGCACTGCCGTGAGCTGAACGCGGGGCGCGGGGCGGGGTGAGCGCGAAGTGTCACTGGCGCTGCGTTGACACCTGTCAATGGGGAGTTAAGGGGTGAAGAGGAGGGGAGAGGGGGGGATGCTTGGTCGGTGCAGCGATCTCATGCGCCAATAGCGACAGGCCCCGAGCATGTGAGTGTGTGTGTGTGTGTGTGAGTGTGTACGCGCGCGGGGGGCTCGGGGGGGGGGGGGGGCGTTTAGACGAACATGGGTCTGCATCGTGTGCGCAAAGCCGCTGACTGTTTCTAATTGTCTTGCCGTCGGTTGCGGCTTCCACTTGGCTTCCACCGGCGTGGCGCGGGCGTGGCGCGTGGCGCGGGCGTGGCGCGTGGCGCGGGCGTTGCCTGTGGTCACCGGGCCGCGCGCTGTGCCTCTGTGTGGTGCAGGCGGGGGCCTAGGGCGCGGGTCCAGGGGCCAGGGCAGCGCCACGGCCGTCCTGTGTCTCGGTGTGCGTGTGCACAGGCCCGGCCGCGTTGCCTACCCCCAGGGCCCAGGCTGGGCAGCGGGCCGGAATGCTGGCCGAGAGCCGAGAGCCTTGCTGCCAGGCGTTGTGAAGCTGTTTACGACACGGGCGGGGCCCCAGCCCGAGCAGCGGTGTCCACAACGAATGCCTGTGCGAAATTCTTTGATATAATGACTCGACGGTACTAGTGCGGACGGTGGTCTGTTCTGTGCGTGGCTGTTGTGGCCCGCAGTAAGTAACTGCAGTCAGACACCACCACGACCACACCACGCCACACCCTCCGCAGCGCGCAGCCGAGAACAGGCCTAGCAGCCAGGGCAGGGCAGCGCGGCAGGCCGCCGCCGAGGCCCGCCGCCGAGGCCGCCAACCTTGGTCTAGTGCTCCTGGCACGGAGCGGGCACGCCGCGGCACGCCACGCCACGACTGGCCACCGCCACCATAGGCTGTGTGGATGTGGGAGCCAGTGGCGTAGGGTGCTCGGGTGTTATCTCTCTGTTAGCGCCGCGGGTCAGGCGGAAACCCTGCCTGGCGACGCGGACTCGCCCCTCGCCTTACCTAACGAAGCCCGTGGCTCGCCTCAGGAATGTGAATGTGTGTGGGATCAATCACTGACACTGCTTTTGGTCTACGTTGGGCTACGGCTATAGGCCCGGCCCGGCTCGGCCCGGAAACACACCTGTCTGCGCGTGCCACCTGCCCTGCCTGCACCGGTGCACGGCTACGCAGCTCGGTGGCCGCCCGGGCCGCCGGTCATGTTTGGGTCGGGCTGGGCTGTACTGGTCTGCCTGCGGTTACTTTTGGCCAAACGGTGGGACGGGCTAGGATGGTTTATGATTGTCGACGCTGACGCTACCGGCTGACGGCACAGAGACAGAAGGTTAGGTCTTCTGTTCTCCCTGGTTGACTGGACGGCGGCGGCGGTTCGGACCGGACGGTCACAGAACTGTCCTGCCGCCGCCAGCTCAGCTTAGCTCAGCTCTGGCAACACTGTGGCCTGTGGCTCCTGTGGCCCCTGTGGCCGAAGGCAGTGACAGGAAGTCAAGTCTCCTCTCCTCCTCATCGATCTCTTATCGTTTTGTCCGCCACTGGCCCCGCCGTCCGCCGCAGCGCCGGGCGCCCCAGCCAGCTGCTCTTCTACTGCTACTGCCGCTGCAGCGGCGCGGCGGTCGTCGGAGGCGTTTTCGTTCTGGACCCGAATGGAATGGGCCGAATGCGTGTCGAATGCGAGGCAAAAAATGGTGCGGCGGTGCCGACGATGCCGGCGGGGCCCCAAGCCGCCGCTCCGCCCGCTCCGCCGATACGCGAGCAAGGACACTATGTGCCGACCGGCTCCCTTCAGGAAGCAGTGCGGAGCAGAGGAAGTGGCGACCGATAAATCAGGCAATTAACTTGTCCATCCCGCCTCCTGTAAGTCACTTTCCTCCGCGCAATCGCTGTCCCTCGTCTCGGGTGAACGGAACGAAAATAACCCCGATTTACATACGTGATGACATCACGCGGGTCAGCGATTCCCGAGAAGACGATCGCAACCCGGGATCCGACAAGAAAGCGGGTCAGTATCAGGTCACGAACCCTCTCCGCCTCTCTCCTCCTCACTCCTCCCTCCCGCTCTTCACCTGTCCTCTCCATGGTCCTCTCACTCCCACTCACTCTCCTTCCGCTCCCCTCTCCTTCCCTCCTGTGGTGGACCGCCCCATCACATGGGTCCCGAGATCTTCATCAACCAGCCTCTCCGCCCAGTGGCGTTCTCTCTCTCTCTCTCTCTCTCTCTCTCTCTCTCTCTCTCTCTCTCTCTCTCTCTCTCTCTCTCTCTCACACACACACACACACACACACACACAACTGGAGCAGGCCATGGCATCCCCAAGGCCACCCATTGCTTGCACCAACGCACTGACTTGGTTCGTGTACCTTTCTCTGCCTGAGTGCCCGTCCGATTGGCAGAGAGTGTCTAATCCGATATTAGGCGTGCTGTTACGAGCGTGATTGATGATCGTGTCCCGGGTTCGAATACGGTGCCGCGCTCCTTTTTAATGGTTTATAGCATGCATGGCTCATCACCCCTTCACTTTTCCAACGAGACGCAAAATATGGCAGGATCATGTTTCTCTTCCTTCGATTGAATTTTGAGTTTGGGAGCTCCAATTTTAGCCCGCGGATGTATAGGCGCGCTGTAGTTCACTATAAAACGTGTCGAGGTGAAGGCGAAATAAGGATCCCGTGCCGATTCGATCTCCTTTCGGTAGTCGTTTGGATGTGGAGCGATCCCCGCCCCTCTCGGGTCGTTACGGAAAAAACTAAAAGATCAAGGTCAGTGTCGCGCGGCGTTTGCGTGTAGTATAAAACACACGGCCGGAGAGCCGCATAGCCTCATAGCCCGGGCTGGGGCAGCGGCACCGCCATCCTGTTGTCACCGAAGAGGTCGACAACCCCGCAGGCAACTTCACCACTATATCCAAGAGGGTGAAAAATAGGTGGTTGATTTTTTTGTGGGGGGTAGAGGGGAGGGGGGGGGTGAGAGAATAATTAAATGAATTTGCCTATGCCATCATCAAACTCATAGAACGACTACACTTCCAGCTTCATCCAGTTTCCGGAAGTCATTCAACTCAGTTCTTGCGGCGAACAGTTCGGCGCGGCTGGCCCGGCTGGCCCGGCTCGGTAGCTCCTGTTCTGTTCCGTCCCGCTTTGCCGGGTGTAATGTGGCCATCAGACCGCCGCTAAGACTCGTCCTGAGCAGCAGTAAGGGGTCGTTCACATACCACGTGGTATTCGTCAGGGGGGGAGGGGGTCGACCAAGTACCACTCAGTGTCACGTGGGGGGGGGGGGGGGGTTCTAGGCTGTGTCACGTGGTATTTTATCAAACATCAAAACTGCGGTTATGCGCGATGATGAAGCCACCCTATTGCACAAAATTCTCGGGAACACGTCTACCAGGCCGTGCACCGTAGGGCAGCGCCCGAGTCTGAGGTGCCCATTGGCAGGACCAGAGGCAGTGGCTCGCGCGGCCAGGTCCGTCGGCGCCGATTTTATTTATCAGTGGGTGACAAGTAGATCAAGTGCACAAAAATACGATATTACTGATATTTCAGTGAATTCCACTTTGTTTTCACTGTCTGCTGTGTGTTGTGTAAAGTTGATAAATTCAAAACAAAAATTACTTCAACATTTTTGCATCACCTTAGTAACATATATTTTTAATATACATTCACCTGTCGTTTTTGTGTACTGTCTTCACCAAAAAGATACTTTAAGCTTAAAATGTACCTTTGCGATCAATAATTACAGGAATGAATGCAGATATATCATCAACTTCGCAGAGAAAAAAACAGGCTAAATTACAAAAAATAAAAAATACCACGTGACTTCGGGGGGGGGGGGGGGGGGGGGGGGGGGGGGGGGGTCAGCCGGGGTACCACGGTAGGTCACGTGGGGGGGGGGGGTCAAAATTTGGCCAAAATCGTACCACGTGGTATGTGAACGACCCCTAACCGTTGCATAACACAGGGTCCCCGGTCCCGCACCGCACGCACACACACCACGCCGGCCCATGCCATCGTATGAATGGCATTTTGATTATCAATGAATGAGGGGGTCGTCAGTACCGTGGGAATTCCTAGCTGAGGAGCGAATGCGGACCGCAATTCGGGCAGTATCCAGAAAGATTTCGTCATTTTAAAAAATTGACGCATGTAATAAGACGCGTTCGTTTGCCGGGCGAGGGTGAGTGATGCAAAGCTGTTCGTGACTGACCGCACCGGGCTGTGGCTGCTGTGGCCGACCGGGTCGGGTGTCTGTGTCGGTGTGCTTCCAGCGACAAAGTGAAAGGTGCAGCCAGGTGGGATCCATCGGATCCATCACACCACAACAGGCCTACGGGCCTCACGCAGGACGCGGTGCGCAGTTCGCAGAACGAGTCGGCCGTGATAAATTATAGATCGCCTGCTCCGTGCTATTGGAGGCTCATGAGAAATAGGTATGAGGCATGTGCGATGTTTGGAGGCATGAGGCATGAGGCATGCGGCATGGAGGAGGCACGGCACGAGGCAGTCTCTGGCTGGCGGCGCCGTGCAGGTAGGCCACCCATCGCACGGCCGCGTCTCCCTGACGGCCCGGGAGTCGGGCGCTGTGTTCACAGTCCGACCTCCTCCTCCCCCCCCCCCCTCTCCATCGGAGGCAGCGGGCAGCGCAGCCGGTAGCGAGCAGCCGGCAGTGCAAGCGGCAAGACACCGCAACCGCAAGGCAAGTTTGGACTTGGAACGGCCCGAAGACCTGCCAAACACCTGATGAATCCGGCGAGCAGGCCCGGACCGCTCTCCCGCTCTCTCTCTCTCTCTCTCTCTCTCTCTCTCTCTCTCTCTCTCTCTCTCTCTCTCTCTCTCTCTCTCTCTCTCTCTCTCTCTCTCTCTCTCTCTCTCTCTCTCTCTCTCTCTCTCTCTCTCTCTCTCTCTCTCTCTCTCTCTCTCTCTCTCTCTCTCTCTCTCTCTCTCTCTCTCTCTCTCTCTCTCTCTCTCTCTCTCTCTCTCTCTCTCTCTCTCTCTTAATATTCAACAACATGCACATCCTTCGGAAAAAAGGGGTTTTCTTTTGCCGTGCTTTGTGCACCACGAACGGCATAAAGAATGTGCACCACGGACGGCATAAAAGGAGTCGATTGTGGCTAGACGGTTACATTGTGGCACTCGGTGCATTCGAATGGTTAGACTTTTCCCGCGTGGGTACGAACAGCCGGCAAGCCTGCGGACCCCGCCTGTACGAACATCAAACGCTTGTATATATTCCGCACGAGAGCGTGACATATCGTCAGCGAGAGCTAATATCCTCCCCCTGCATTCGCCGCTTCTCCTTCTCTCTCCCTCCCTTTGTTGCGGGGCCAGAGAGCCGCTGCAGACAGATGGGCATAATATGCAGGCCCAGCGAAACGCTTGGTCGCGACTGGACGCCCCAGGCTGCCAGCGGACAGTTGCGCCCCAGCCTCCAGCCATAGCAGTAAAGTAGTGCTACCAACCTTTTGGCTTTAACCTTTCGGCCCTAACAATGTCTCCAAATCCTAAAGTGTAGATAAGTGTCCACGCATCCCTTAGCAGTGTGTACAGCAGATCTGGGGATGACGAGGGCGGTTCCGTACACTGAGAAAAATTATTAATACAGAGCATCGAAGTGTGTTCTATCCGTGCCGTATTTCCGCTGCAATCAAACTGTTTCGTTGCTCAACCCAGAACTTTAGACCGGCTGACCAGAAACTTTGATTTTGGTGCTGATGCGGCACGTATAGGACATACTTCGATGCCCACACCCAGAATTTTGATTCCCAGCTCAAACCATTTTTCTCAGTGTAGACGTGAAATGAATAAGCTTAAAGCGCACACGAACCCGGGACCACACCACCTTTTCGCCCCCAAAACACGGACCTCTCTCGCTCTCTCTCTCTCTCTCTCTCTCTCTCTCTCTCTCTCTCTCTCTCTCTCTCTCTCTCTCTCTCTCTCTCTCTCTCTCTCTCTCTCTCTCTCTCTCTCTCTCTCTCTCTCTCTCTCTCTCTCTCTCTCTCTCTCTCTCTCTCTCTCTCTCTCTCTCTCTCTCTCTCTCTCTCTCTCTCTCTCTCTCTCTCTCTCTCCCTCTCTCTCTCTCTCTCTCTCTCTCTCTGATATATCTGCAGCGAGGCGAGTATCCGCCCGGCGAGTCACCAACTGAACTCACCCCATGGCAGTGTTTGAATCAGTCACATCCAGTTACTGCGAACTGCTGCAAGCGCAGTGACTCAACGGCATAACCCCCCCAAATGCACAGTCTAATCCACAAAGTACAGAAGAACTTCTTCTGTACTTTGTGGTCTAATCGCTGAGCAGCCATCTTTTCTCGCCGGGTATCGTCGGGCTTCGCCGGGGGTTTCTGTCGCGCCCCAGAACGGGCAACGTTCCCAAACAACGTGATGGCGAGCCGTTTAGGATAAATGTTCTACTTTTACACTTGTCTGGATGATTGCGTCGAGTTGGCGATGTCGATGGTGCACTCGATAGGCAGGCTTCTCGGCTCGCCTCTCTTATCGTGCACTCGAACGCTGCTTCTTTACTTCGCTCGCCATAGGAGACCCCGCAGATCGAAAGGCGCGCGGTGTTGAAAATATAGGCTGCTTTTCTGCTGCGGTGACCGTGGTATGGTCGTGGTCTAGCCGTGACGTCACGAAGGGCAGCGTGACGTCACGACCGCGCTGACCACAGTGCGGTGTAGAGGGAGTTCAGTGTATGAAATGGTTGATCTTAGAGATAATTTAAAGTTCAATTAAAAGTGCCATCTAAGCTTTACAAAATAAAATTAACCTCCTATTTCATATGGTGCTCGTCTCATAGAGACCGATTAACAGAGAGGCAAACAAACAGAAAAGTAGACGGACAGGTGGGGAGTAACAAACAGCCACTATGCGGCCGAATGTCGTGCAGCAAGCAACGGTCTTCTCTTCCGGCTCGTCCAGCCCCTGCACCCCCTCCCCCTCCCCTCCCCTTCACCGTCCCTGCCCTGGCTCGCCGGCCCGGCGGAGCCGGAAGAACATGACGCTAACTTTAGCGCATCGTTAGCCGTTTTAGGTAGGCCTAATGACAGCCGGTGGCGAGGCGACAGGCGACATGCAACGCGCACACGTGCGTGCGTGTGCGTGCGTGTGCGTGCGTGGTCTGCATAGGTGCGGCCTGCGGCCCCAGGCTCAGAGCTCGGCTCGGGGGAGGCTGGTGGCGGTGGCTGGCCTCAGGCTTGGCGGATCACGGGAGCGCAGCCCGCAGGCAGCAGCCCGCCCCGCAGCCGCAGGTGCGCAGCCCAGCAGGCAGCATTTACATGCGTACTTCCCCGGCCCTGCTCTGCTCGGACTCCGGTGGGGCCGAGCTTGGCTGGGCCTGGCCGGGGCCCGGGGCGGTAGCTGCGGTAGCTGCGGTAGCTGCGTGCGATTGCGCGTCTTCTGTGTGTCCAGTCCACCCACACCCACCCGCAGTGCACCTCCACCTCCACCTCCGCCTGCGTCACTGCAGAAGGGGAGGGAGTGGGGGCGGGGCGGGGGCGGTCGGGGGCGGGCAGCTCCGGTTCCACATACCGATAACCAGCCCGCCCCGCCCCCGGCCCGGCCTAAGCCCCACGTCAATGTGTCTCGCGTGCGGGTCTTGGCGGGGAGCACAGCGTTGAGTTGCGTCGTTCATTGGCAGAGATAATGGGGCCGTGCCAATACTACGTGACCGGTTTAGGGGGGGAGGGGTTCGGCCAAATACTACGCCCTATCTGAAATACATGGGAAGGTTAGGTTATCCACGTCACGGGGAGGGGGGCAGGGGTCAAAAAGTGGCCTAAGATCGGTCACGTAGTATTGGCACGGCCTCTAAGAAGGCGGGGTGTTTCGCGGGCCGCGGCGTACGCGTACAACTGCATCCAGGCGACCGAGCCGGAGCATAACTCGTCTAGTTCAAGTTTCCGGGGCACCTGAGGCCTCTGGCCGAGGCCTGGGGCTCGAACACTGCCTCTTGGAGGGGGTGTAGGCGGTGTTTGCTGCTGCTCCCCTCTCAGCCCGGGCCGGACGTGGGGCACGGCGGAAGGCCAAGGCCGTCCAGAAGCAGGCCCTCTGCTGCTGCCCCTGCTGACCTGTACCCCGTGACACTTATGTCCCCGCACCCCACCCCAGGCGGTCGGGGCGGGGCCCTCTGCCTGCCTTCGGCTGCCTCTGGCCCGGGTGCCTGGGGCCCCGGCGCTGCGCTGCACGGATCTGCCCAGTCCACTTTGCGCCCAGTTGTGTTCCCATGGTCCGCGCACCGCACCGCACCGCCCCGCCCCGCACCGCCCCGCAGCACACACCACACACCGCACAGCGCAGTACAGCAGTACGGTTCGGCGTCTCACCGGAGTTTGGCGGCTGCAGCGGTGCGGAGCGGAGCAGAGCCGAGCGGATCGGGTTGAGGACTCTCTGGCGATGCACATGCGTCGTATGAAGAATTCGTGCAGTGCCGAGTGCGTCGTGAACAGAACAGTGAAGTGAACCGCGGGCTCCCGTCCCAACCACCCCGAAGAACCCCACGGACCCGGCGGCAGCCAGGACGCCGATGGTGGCCATGCGCGAGGCCGAGGCCGCGCTGTCCAGCACACAAGGGTTGTCGCGCTCCCCCTGACGTCCCCCGACGTCCCGCATCCGGTATAGCGTGCTGCCCTCCCCCGTGACCATGAAGGCTCCCAGGCCGGGGTCCGAGTCGGCCCTCCTGTTCTTGGTGAGTGGGCGAGGCTCATGGTGCAGCCCGGCGGATATATCGGGCCGGCCCGGCGCGTATGATCGTGTGTCTATGTGAAGACGAGAGCTGCTGCAGGAGTGCGGGGCGGGGCGGGGCGGGGCGGGTCCTGTCCGACTAGCCGCTCCCAAGCCTTGACCGTACTCACCAATTAATTTACTTAAACGGAGTGATTACCGCCGCGGTGTTATTGTGTTTAATTCCGCTTTGGTGCTCCCCGGCCGCGAGGCTTGCCAAGGCTGCTCCGCTGCTCCGTGGTCAGTGCCGTCCGTGTGCTTGTGGTGTGGTCCCGGTGTGGTCCCGGTGCGGTCCCGGTGGGGTACGCCCGGCCCGGGTACGCCGCCAAAGCGTTCCGTTCTGTCTGCCGCAGGTGTTCTGCCCCTGCCAGCCCCTCAAATGTCACTTCTTAAGCAATTATGCCTCCCTCACGCTCCGCAGGTCACATTCGTGGATCGAGGACCGCGAAACTCGCCCTAGCAAGTACTACCGCGATTTCGTACAACTATATTGCTTCTCGGTGCAGAGTATACCCAAGATTCTGCCGACCGGCCTGTTTGCGGGCGCACGGCGCACGTGTGTTGCCGGCTGACCCCCCCCCCCCCCCCCAACAACCCCCTCACCTCCCCCATGTGGTCATGTCGATCTGATGCCGGCGGACACCGGCTGGGCTGGGGCCTGGGGGCTGCGGGGCTGGGGGATGAGGGGGTGGGGGCTGGGGGCTGGGGGCTGCGGAGCTGGTGGGGGGCTGCACGACCACAGAGCTCCCAGCAACCAGTACGCCCCTCTTGTCACGTACGTCGTTTGAAAACTCCGCGGAACACGACATGACAGTGTTTTCACAACTGGCTTCCGCTGGTATAAAAGCGTCCTCGGCGTTTGTTTCACTTTCCTCCGGAGAAGGAAAGGGATCGCGCCTTTGAAACTGGACGAGTGAGGACCGCGCGGCGTGCGCTGGAGCTCACAGCCCGACGGCCGTGCCGTGTCGTGTGCGGTAGTGCGGCGTGGGGTCATTATCTGCAAATAGTGACGTCACCTCCACTCCAGTTCGCGTCATGGCTATTCTCTTCCGTCGTGTGTGTGTGTGTGTGTGTGTGTGTGCGCGCGCACGCGCTCGTCGTGAGTGTACATTACGTCGGGCTCATCTATTCCAATTGTTTTTGTCGAGCGTTTCTATTTCTACATTTCCTCTCTGACCGTGCTTGGCACCCCCGCGGAAGCGGCCTCTTACCACTCCCTCCCCCCAGGGGTGACCTACGCCGAGCCCCATGGGTCCATGGGCCCCATGGGGGGTCGTTTCTCCCGCCATCGTCCCGGCGGGGGGCCCTCATCAAGATGTCTGTGTTCTTGTAATTTCACAGTTATTCTGAAAGAAATCTTATTTTCTTCGGCGCTAATGACCAGAGCGCTCTGTGATAATTGATTTCTGGGATGGAATTCGGGGAATAACCTCGAGGGAAAGTATTTTGCGTCAACACCTATCCAAACAACACGTTTGATGAGCGAGCAAAAAAATAAACAAAAAATTGCTGTGTTTTCCGAAAACTTTTATTTTGTCCTATCAGTAGGCAATTTCATTTTGCTAGCTAATGCTTATAGCCCGGCCTTTTTTTTTGTGTCTTCACCGCGGCTCTGTACCCAACCCACGGGTATCAAGGGTCGCAAACCCTTGGGATGGCCGATCTTGAAGCTCTGAAATTCGCGTGCGCCCGCCTGGAATCTAAAGGGTAATGGAGTGGGGGTAATCAGTCTGGACGGGGACGGCGGCGGCGGCCCACGGTGGTCCGAGGCCGAGCCCGAGGCCGAGGCTGTGGGCTCTCCGAGGCGGCGGCGGTCGCGGACACGGAATGGTTCGGGCCGGGCCGCCGGGCCGCCGGGCCGCCGGGCCGAGTCTAGCGCCTCCGGGCCTCCGGCGAGCCGCGGACCGCGGAGCCGCGAGGCCCAGAGCAGCACAGGTCGAGGCGCGGCCGGTGGCTGAGCCGGCACAGACACACACCCGGGCTCGGGCCCCCCGGCCTGCTGACGGCCAGGTTCATGTCAGTGCAGTGAAAGGCCCCGAGAGGAGCCCGCGCGCGGGCCGTTGACTAGGTGACAGAGGTGACCATGGCGATCCCCGCCAGGACCGTGGCCGCCGCGGTGAGTACCCCGGCCGTGCCCCGTGCCCCGTGCCCCGTGCCCCGTGCCCCGTGCCCCGTGCCCCGTGCCCCGTGCCCCGTGCCCCGTGCCCCGTGCCCCGTGCCCCGTGCCCCGTGCCCCGTGCCCCGTGCCCCGTGCCCCGTGCCCCGTGCCCTGTGCCCGTGCTCAAGGCGCCGTGCTATTCGAGGCGGCCGTGTTTACAAGGCGGACAGCGCCAACCGAATCCGCGAATTTAGTCTTGGCGGACGAGTGGGAGCGCAAGCGCAGACATTGCTTCCGCGGCACAGCTGCTGCTGCCGCTGCCGCTGCTGCTGCTGCTGCGCCGCTGCTGCTGCTGTTGCTGCTGATGCTGCTGGGAATATTCCCCCGGCGAGGCGTGTTTCCCGTCATCGCGGTATAACTGCGGCCGGCTGGGCCCCCGTAAAAGTGTGGGAGATACTGCGTGCTGGCGACGGCTTGCCGACGGCCGGTCGTCCCTCTCGTCTAGTCGTTATCCCAGCGGTTATTGGCGGGCGGATCGGACTATGACAAACGCGTCCAGCTTCGTGCAGTCCAGTCCAGCCCAGCCCAGCTGGACATGCAACACCTGCGATGCGTCGTCCTCGGCAGCGGCGAGCGCCTGGAGCGGCCAGGGTAGGCCAGCCCGCAGAGCACGCCAGCGTGGAGGAGCCGCGGTTGCCTAACCGCCAGGCGGGCTCCGCCGCTCCGCCCCGCCCCGCTCCGCGCCGTGCCGTGCATCGGTTTGTGACAGTGTCGGAGTGACGGGCCCGGTCGGGATGGGATATGTTTCTCTGTTCGCCCCCCTCCCTCCCCCTCCCCCTCCCCCTCCGCGTTCGGCCGCTGCGCACTCTCCCTTATCAGATGGCCAGCCACTGGGCACTGGGCTCAGCACCGGCCAACCTCCAAGGGGGCCGAATTTCCACCGATCTTCTGGTGATGGCGCGTACCGGGGGGTTCCGCCAGGGGGGCCCAGGGCCCAGGGCCCCGGGGGCCGCATGCAGGGTCCGAGGGACACTGCTGTCCTGGTGAGACCCCGCCAGCACCCGGCCCCGCCCGGCCCCGGCAGCCCGGTAATGATGTGTACTCTGACGCGGCGGGGGCGGGCCAAGCCGGGCCGGGCTGGGCAGCCGACCGGAACCGGAACGCACCTTTTGTTTCGCTTCCTGGCCACTTCTCTCCATCGGGAGAAGCCTCCTTTTTTCTCACGGCATCGTCGCTGTCGCTGCTCCTCCGTCCGCAGTGATTTTCCTTTTTCCTTTTTCGCATCAGCCACCGTCGCCTGGCCCTGGAGCGACGCATGTCGGCTGTCCTGCCGAGTGCGCGTGGACACGCAGCACACCGAGAGCTCCTCGGCTGAGGAGGCACAAGGCACATGGCCGCCAGGAAACTCATCGACTACGGCCGGTCTGTGTTTCAGATCCTGTGGACGGCGCTGTCGCTAGCGCTGGGCCTGGAGATCCGAGGGGAGATCATCAGAGGGGTGCCCTGCATCAAGCGCTTCCAGCAGCTCTTCTGCCCCACGGCCGGCAACAGCTACCCCACGTAAGTGCCGCGGCACAGTGCGGCCGGCAGCGGCACGCCACCGGCACACCCTAACTGCACGACTGTCCTGTTGCAGCGATAGGATAGAGCGGTTCATCGATGACAACAAGTCGCTAATGCGGCGAATGTACGGCGAGTTCCAAATGACGACCGAGTACGGCCCGCCGGCCCGGGAGGTGTTCGAGACGCCGGCCTCCACGACGGTCACGGGGCAGCCCGGGCAGGCCGGTGGGGGTGGGGGCGGCCAGGCCAGGCGGCGGTCCCTCGTCAAGCGGGACGCCAACGACACCCTCGCCGGCGCGCCGCCGCCGCCCCCGCCGCCGCCAGACCCGGTCGAGGAGGGGGCGCGCTCCCCGGCGGGGGCGGCCGAGTCCTTCGTCGGCAAGATCCGCTCGACACGGCAGTCCTTCCGCAACAACCAGTCGCAGAGCGAGACTGGGAGGTAAGGACCAGGCCAGCTAGCTAGCAGCCAGCGCAGCCAGCCTGGGAGGGGAGGTAAGCCGTGCTGCCGCGGCCTGCCTCCCCAGGATGACCCCGCTGACCGCGCCCAACTCTCTGCCGCCAGGGTCGACGCCTGCGAGAGCAAGGTGGAGATCGTGACGCCGTACTGGGCGTCCAACTCGGCCGGCAAGATCCGCGCCATCGTCAACACGCAGCACTTCGAGCAGGCCATCCACCAGGAGGTGTGCGCGTAAGTACCCCAAACCCTGCAATCTCATCCCGGCTCCCCCGAGGCCCCCCTCCCCTGCCCACCCCTCTCACAACGCCACCCCTTCTTGTCGACAGTAAACCCCAGACCAAGAGGTGCACTGGGGATTGCGGCTGCGAACAGAAATACAAGTGGCATCGTCTGCTGGCCTACGACCCGGATAACGACTGCAAGGGCATCTTCATGGACTGGTTCCTCTTCCCGTCATGCTGCGTATGTCGCTGCAACCCGTAGGCCGGCCTGAGCCCTGAGCCCGAGGTCCCCACCGCCCTCGCAGCAGCGGCCCCACGCCGAAGACCATTCGCCGGCCGCTGTTCGGCCTGTAGGCGACCGTCTTTGACAACTGAGGGAGGAAAGACTTAGTCCGGGGCGCGGCACCGTGGCACCACGGCACCCGGGCCCTGGCCGTACCCACTGGTCCCCGTCCGCGACGCGAGTCGACACGGATTACCCGAGTATTAGACACGCGCCTGATGGGTGGCCGATGACACTGCACGTCCCCGACGACGCAACGACGGCCACGGCTTCCAGTCCGAACCGAAACACGCGATAAAGACGCCTCTGTACCCGTTATTGTACCTGAGAGAAAGAAAGACAATCAGTGCTGCTGGCCGCAAACGAGGTTTTTTTTTTTTTTTTTTTGGACATTGACGACGGCGTTTGCGGTCGTGGATTTAAGGTGGCCGTGATGCGCGTGCGCGCGCGAGAGAGTTTGAGTTTGAGGTTGAGAGAGAGAGAGAGAGAGAGGGGGGGGGGATTTGCTGTCAACTCTTGTACTGTAATGAGCTGTTGGGCTTGACGTTCCTGTGCGAGCAGTGCAGCCCTAGATCGTTATATTTGAACAAACGAGCAATGGTGCGTGCTGGGAGAGGAGTGAGAGAGCGCCTACTGAATGCTGTTACATTTAGGAGCTCCAGGCTCATCTTTTCATTCATATGTTTTCCCGCGAGCGTGAGTCATCGCCTGGAGACACTGTTCTGCGGGAAAATAACAATTACGCCAGAAGGTCCCGGAGGGACAACAGTACTTAGAAATTCGTTGTCTTCGATCTGGTAGTGATCGAAGTTGAAAGTCACGCAGCGTGTCATATTATGTTTTAAGTTTACTTTTTTAAGTTGCAGACATTGTCCTTTTCATGTACTTTGCAGCTGGAGCCTCCATTCTAGTGCTGATTTTTTTTTCAAATTTTGTGTTTGAAAAATTGTGCAGCAACTAGAAAAGGCACCGTGCTTTATTTATTGGACTTTCTCGCCAGCTTCCTGTGGTGTGTTGAGTTCTTCCCTATACTACGATTGCAGGGCTAGTATAATTGGTCTGCGTGTAATTTTTATACTCTGTACTTTGTTGCTTGGTTCCGTGAGAGGGAAGAAAGAATTCTGAAATGCTAGTGAAATGCTGACTGTTCGTGGCCAAGACTTAAAAGTATGCTAATGAGCGAATTTCTCATCATATGTAGGTATAACAAGGATTTTTTCCCCTGCGACAACAGGTTTTCAAGGAAAGGGCATCGGTAATATTTTGATCTACGCAAAACCCTCTCCTTCCCCTGTGGAGCGTTTATTACGAGCCCGTTGTGTACTATTCAGATTGTGATTAGATAAATAAAGACGATTGATTCCGAATCAGTGCTTCTTCTCTTGTCACTCTGCGTGGCCGTTGTGCGCGACGGTGTGCATGGCGATGCGCAGGCTGTACTTCCCCGCCTCCATGAACTGGTTGAACACGTCCAGGTCCAGCTTGAGGCCGGTGGGGGCCGTGGCGGCAGCGGCGGCGCTGGTGTGCGCCGACGAGGGCGACGGTGGGGTGACGAACGGGGGTGAGCCGGGCCTCGCGTGCGACAGCGACCCCAGGGAGGGTGCGGCGGCGGTGGGGTCCCGACTGTCCCGTCTGGGCGCCGGGGTCGTCTCTGAGGCCACGGGGCTGCGCATGCGGAGCTGTACCGAGCCGTCCGAGGACCGGAGCTCCAGCTCCCAGGCGTACCTACGGCAACACCAACACCAGCATGCAGGCTCTGGTCTGACCTCACCCTCCCCCTCCCCCTCCCCTTCGCAGCGCTCACTTCTCGTGTGGGTGCAGCTGACTCGCCACGTGCACCATCTCGGCGAAGAACTTGGAGCGCCACAGGTCGTAGCGTGACTGGAAAAGGAAGACCGGGCTCGGGCTGCTGGGGGCTGCGGGGGCCGAGCCTTGGCCGTCGGCGCCGGTGGCTGTGAGGTGGAAGAGGCGCTGCTCGTGGTACACGATGGTGGGCACGCCGTCCAGGGCCGCCGCTCCGCGGTCCACCAGGAAGGGAACGTCGACGGGGGAGTCGTGGACCAGGATGGGGGCGTGCGCGGCACGGCAGTGGTCCGCCAGCGCGTCGGCCTGGCCCTGCCAGTCGCAGCGCGTCAGCGGGCAGCCCCGCGGCCGGAACGGGCAGACCAGGTCGTGCGCGGCGCGGTCGTCCATCCGCAGGTGCAGGCCGCAGCCGTGCTCCCGGTGGGGGCAGGGGAAGCGCAGCGCGCGCAGCACGCCGTCCAGGGCCAAGCTGGCCGTGGGGATGAACGGCGCTCGGCAGGCCGGGCACAGCGACAGAGACAGGCGCGGCCAGCAGGCGAAGCACACCACGTGCCCGTTGCAGCACTGCTTGAGCGGCGGCTGCAGGAAGTCCCGGCACACGGGGCACTCCAGCACGGACAGCACCGCCTCCTGGGGGAGCGGGATGTGAGGAGGGAGCACGGCCGGGGTCCGAGCCCCACAACGCCGCAACAACGCGTTACCTGCACGTCCTCGTCGACGGCCTTCCCTTTGTGCCCATCACTGCCCGCGTCGCCTCTGCTGCACGTGTCCTGCAGGTCCTGCCCCTGCCGCGTCTCGGCTCCGCACTTGTCGCCGGCGTTGGGCTCGGCCAGGTCCAGGTTCTCTCCGCTGGCCCTTGTCCGCAGACTCCTGGACGTTGAAGGCGAAGAGCAGCCAATGTACACACCTGGAGAGGCCTGACTCCGACTCCGAGGCCAGCCTGACGTACCCCAGCCGCGCGGGTGCAGGGGCGATTTCGGGTAGACGATATGGGGTCTGAGACATGCTGGAGATGGAGATGGCCGACACCACCGGACCGACACCGCTGGACGGGGCGCCACCTCCCAGGCCCAGCCCGGACGTCGACGACGGCCTGCTCGACGCCCCCTCGTGCTGCGCGATCTCCTGCAGAGAACTGGCAGCACCCTCGTCTCGTCATAGAAGACCTCTGCGGCCGTCGGCCGTCTGCGGCCCACTAGATCCACAAGGACCAGCGCTCACCGGTTCCTGTCCATCCTGTGGCCTAGCAGCTGCCGGCGCACCAGGCGTTCCCGGGACGCGCGCCGCGTCATGCTGAGCGCGTCGTCAAGCAGACCGAGGCCGAGACCCTGGCCGAGGTCGGCGGCGTGCACGGAGTGCAGGTCTCGGGGCGAGTTCCTGCGGCTGAGGCCGGTCCGCAGCTCGGGGCGGATGAGGTCCGGCAGGAACGTGGACGCGCTGGAGGAGGTGCCGACGGGGCCAGTTTCCTGCGCAAGCATATCGTGGGGTAGTACATACTACCTACCATACATAGTACATAGTACAAACTACGTAGTAACGACGCCGCGGCTGCACAACTGGCAGTTGGGGGTTCACAGTCTGACGATACCTGGGTGAAAAAGAAGGACCGACCCCTCCGCTCTTCGGCTGGTCCCGGTGCCGCCGACGACATCGAGAGAAGGGAGGAGCTGGTCCGGTACACAGGTGACGATGGTGACGTGGCCACCAAGAAGGTAGTGGACGTGGACGGCGAAGCCAGCGGAGGCCGGTGGCTGAGGGGGGCCAGCATGGTGTCGGAACGTTGAGGGTGGAGTTCGGGGAGGCGTTCACCGGTTCGCCGGAGCCTCGGGTGCGCTCGGCGCCCCCCACGCCCCACAGCTCCCTCCACGCCCACGCCCTGCTCGGCCTGGTCTGCGCTCGCTGGGCTCGTTGGTCCCTCGTCCTCGTCCTCGTCCGGAGCCCAGACCGAGTCCATGTGGGCGGGGCCGGACTGGCCGGACGGGGCCAGGTCGTCCAAGCGCTTGTAGACGTCCGTCAGGTGCCACCGGCTGTCGGTGTGGCTGTGGCGGCCCCGCTGCTGCTGCCGAGCCGAGGGTGCGAGCGAGCCGAGGATGGCGTCTTGCTGCTCTCTGCTGAAAAGGCAAAAGCGATCAGTTTACCTGCACTTCTTGCGTTAAGATCGGCGTGGCAGCTTACGGTATACCTGGCGCCCTGGGCTCGCGACGACGAGGACGACGGCGAAGACGGTGTCCGCGACGACTGGGAGGAGCGGCGGCTGCGGCGGCCCATCACCTTGCCGAGCTCGCGCTCGCACGCCCACCGCCGCGTGCGGGGGCAGTGGCAGCCTTTCAGGCAGCCGCGTCCGGGAGTGCGAGTGTCCGCTGAGCCTGACAGTGACAGTGCGCCTGCAAGTCGTCGTGGTAGGCAAGCCCGCCGAACACGGCTGATTGACGGCACAGGCGGGTGGCGACAGTCCTAGTATCACTTACCTGCCCACACTTCATCGGTCATGCCGTCGCTGTCACTGTCCAAGCAGGCGGCCACAGTCAGGGGGAGGGGAAGGGGAGGGGCAGGTCCACGCCGGGCACCGGCACCAGGTCGTAGGGGGCTGTAGCTCGCAGGGAGCTGCCCACCGCCCGGCGGGGATGGGTTTGATAGTGGAGGTGACCTCCCAGACCGACGAGTTCGAGGTCGTCCTCTACACCCCACCCATGGTACATGCTCGGGCCTGGGCCTTCCCCTGGACCCCATGAGTCTCCGCCTGGTTATATCGCTTTGTTACCAGGGGTGGTGGTCGTTCTACAAAGATAATGTTTCGGTTGTGAACTGTCTCGTCGCGTCCCATTTCAGTTTTGAGTTATTCCATTCGGCGAAAGCCCATCCCTACCTTCTCCCAGCCACGGCTCGGCCGGCAGCACCACCTTTACAAGTCAACAGGTTCATGCTATTCGGGTATACATAGTGTATATGGATCCCCGACCATCTTACCCCCTCCCTTGCAGAAGGGGGATCAGAAGTGTCTTTGTTGCCGTTCCCATGGTTGGTTCGCCGCCTTGGCTTTTGGAGTTATAAACCCCCAAAAAACTAATTTTGGAAAGCTTGTTTCTATCAACCCATTCTTTAGTTGATTTTCTGGCTTATTTTGTTGTAAAAATTGTGTGCAATAATTTATTAGCACAGTATTTGAAGTCATATTTGTTGAATACGCAATCAAAAATGTTAAAACAGGGTAGTAGGTATGAATGAATAAAATTTAATTTATGATTTGTTTTATTGATTCAAAATATTACACACAATAAAACAACCTGGTCACAAAAAAATAAAATTATATTAAGTTCCCCATTAGAAGTATGAACAGAATGCGATACAATAGAAGAAAATCAAAAGAAGAGACCACGGTGTAAAAACCTTTTACCTCCATGGAGGACATCAAAAAGTAAATAGAATGAATCATACAAATGCATTGACATTTTTCTAATCAGATTTACAGAAAATGCACAGGACAGTACACACAATGCTTGAGATCATAAGATGGAGATGTTAGAGGTTTCTTGAGAAAAACAATCTTCATCAGAATTAAGTAGTCTACACTTCGTAGGAGTTGTCAATGATGCTACTTTCATCAGCTGGGTCACCATAAATCATATCCTGTAGAAGGGTAATGATTAGTAATCCGAATGAAAATCAATGCCAGAAAATAAAATGACAGGTCACCTCCAATCCACATTAGAATCATGAAGCTCCCTACCTTCAATGTATCAACTAAATTATCAGAATTTGCAAGCTGCTCTTTAAGAAGATGATTCTCCTCCTCCAGGAGTTCAACTCGCTTGTGAAGGTTTTCATTCAATTCAACCAATTCTTTGTTTTCCTTCAGAGTGGCTTCCAGAGCAATGCGTCGTTGCTCAGCCAGGTTCTCCCAATACTTCTCACTGACAGCATCTAGTCAAGATCAGCAAAACACATTTTATAAATACACTGCAAAATATTTTAAAAAAAGATCAAAACAGAGGATTTCTCTACTACCTGAAGTTAAGTCTTCTGAAGTCACAGTAGCAGATTTCTCTTTCCCAGCCTGAACAGCTTTGCACGTGGTCTTCTTTCTCTTGATGAGTTTGGACTGATCAGGAGTTTTATCATTTTCGTTAACTTCCCTGCGGAGGAACAAGAAGGTATAGAATTTTAAATGAAGTCAAACACATCGGGAAAATATTTTTAATTAAATGTGAAAAATTTACTTTGTACCTTAGATTCCCTTTCAAATTATCAATATTGCTCAGCATCCTTCCTGGCCCAACCAGGTTTTCTTTATCTCCAGCAGCAGTCTGAAGCGGATGCAGTGATTTACGTAGACTGGTCATCTAAAAAATAAAAGGCATTCATTGAATAAATAAGAGAAAAAATAAAGTATATACTGTGCACTACATACACGACTGCTAGAATCGTACTAATAAGTATGAAATAAATCACAGAGTCATGCTTTGGGGGCTAAGTGCAACCAAAGACCTGAAATCAACTAGGTTACTTGCAAATCATAGGAAAATGCTTTAAGACTTTTCTGGAAAGTCACAATCAAAGGAACAATGTATCTACTCCCTCTACTCACACAAGAACCGTAAAATCCCAAAAAAAACTATCAATGACGTATGAAGCTGAATTGAGTACACTACAGTATGAGGTGCAAGCATAATGACAAATAGAGATAACACATCAAAGCCTACCAGCTGAGCAAAAAGGGGATATACGTTTGACGTAAAAATAAGGTTATGTCATTTCAAGAAGGATTGACTTGAGTACACGAAGATGTCTTACATGCAAAACCGTGAAGGAAGGTGACGAAAAAGACGTCCGTCGCAGCGATAGGGGCGGACAAAGTAAAGAGAAAGTGGACAGAGTAGGCAGATAACGGTCTTCCAAAGTTGTCGTTCAACCGATCACCAGCCGGGCTACAGAAGCAAGTGAAACCATGCACCGTCTACAACATTAGACCTACCCTCGCTATTTTACAGTCAAGTCTCTAAAATCCGCTCCAGGTAGAGCTTTCCCCAGATATGTCAAGGTTTACTGCCGAGCAAATCTAACTGCTACATCGGCCTAACCAAAACTGATCTTGTCGTCCTCTTCCTTCAGAAACGGTTTTTTCGCGGTCAAACACCGATTCAAAATACATCACGCTTACACCAACATTATCGCTTGTTGTTAGATCTGTGTCATCATTAATTCTGAGTAAAAACAAATTTCTCTGCGAGAAAAAAAGCCGTCTTCACTGTTTCCTTAAATTTAAAAACAGCATTTTGATTCCTGATTCGTGTGTAACTGAAAAAGATTGCAAGTTTATTTTCGTGTGTTGTATTGCACCAGTTTTGATCCGGAGAGTGGGGGGAGGACGGGGGTACAGAGGGGGGTAGGGGTAGGTGGGGGATGAAACCAAAGTGGGGGAGGGGGAGAGGAGGGAGAGGGGGAGAGACACTTGTGGTGGTGAAAGGGAAAGGGGGAAAGGGTTGTTTGTGTTGATAACCAAATGAAATCCGTAGCTGATAGGTGATCTTGGCAACCAACTTCGCATTGATCCAACACTCACACCAGGTGTGTCTGCAGAGAAGAGCCACTCCTTTAGCTTCTCCGGTGTGTGACTTAACTCAGCAGACAGCTTTTTTGTGCGTCCGCTTTTTAGGAGGTAGATTTCCTCTGTGCCTTTCTGCTGTGCCCCAGTAACCTTTCTGATACTCTGCAGCTCCCGGTTGATTTCGCGTGTTCATTTCTCGAAAAGTACTCTGCGGTCGGGTGATAATTTTGTGCAATTAAAAATTCAGTTATTTAATCAACACTGAATTGAATTTTTTGCAAAATCGCTGGCTTAAAATCATTGTAAATACTTAACTTGTGGTAGCATGTTAAGTGATTCGAAACACAGCACCATCATTATGATAATTGTTCTGTTTGTTGATTTTCTGTATGTAGATTCAAAGATGGGACGCAAAGTCACAGTGGCTGTGTCCACTCTAAACCAGTGGGCCTTGGACTTTGCTGGAAATGTTGCTCGAATTTTAGAAAGCATTCGGCTGGCCAAGGAGGCAGGTGCCACATACAGAACTGGTCCTGAATTAGAATTATGGTTTGTATTTGATATTACACCAGACTGTACTTAAGAAAGCCCTCCTTCATTTAAAATTCTGTTTTATTCCAGTGGTTACAGCTGTGAAGATCATTTTTTAGAAAGTGATACTCTTCTGCACAGTTGGGAAACTTTATTGGAGATTCTTATTTCTCCCATTGCAGAAGATATGCTTATCGATGTTGGTATGCCAGTTATGCATCGTAATGTTACGTACAATTGTCGTGTTGTGTTCTACAACAGGTATTGTCAACTGTTATTTTTATCTCCCTGTGAAATATCCACCTGATGCATCTTTGAGTACTAGTTAACTTCATGTATCAAATTATTTATTTTACTACATTTCTGTCTAGGAAAATATTATTGATCCGCCCCAAAATGATACTTTGCGATAGTGGTAATTACCGGGAGTCCAGGTGGTTTACTCCTTGGCAGAAGGTCAGTATAAACAAGTCAACTGCTAATGAAGATTGCTGCTCAAAAATATCCAAATTTTTGGCTTTATTTTGTTTACATTTTGAACATCTTTAATTTAGGCGCTTCAAGTTGAGGATTATTGTCTGCCGAGAATAATATCAGTTTATACTGAACAGACTGTTGTGCCATTTGGAGATGCTGTGATTTCTACTGTTGATACATGTCTAGGATTTGAGATCTGCGAGGAGTTGTGGAATCCCCACAGGTAAAGGAACACATGCCTTGTTCTGTTTGTTTTATTTTGAAGTTTCAGTTCGGGGTTGAGGTTTATTGGGTTTTGAATCCACCATAATGGTGTTAATTTTATTCACCCAGCACCCATATAGCACTTGCTGAAGATGGAGTGGAGTTGATTGTCAATGGATCGGGATCTTATTTTGAACTCCGTAAGAGCAATGTGGTTGTTGATCTTATCAAATCCGCTACCTCAAAAGTAAGATCCATTGTAGCTAGATACATTTACCTGAAGATAAATGTAAAAGTAAACCTTATCAGAAGACTTCATTTCTTTGCTTAATTTCTATTTATTTTTAGGCTGGTGGCTGTTATTTGTATAGTAATCTGAGGGGTTGTGATGGTCAGAGAGTATTTTTTAATGGTTGCTCTAGCATAGCTGTTAATGGCAATATTGTTAGCCGAGGCAAACAGTTTTCTTTAAAAGATGTGGTATGTAAAATGATTTATATACAGTTATATACAGTTCCAAACTATAACTACAGTATATTTATAATTTTCCAAGATCTACCATACACTTCTTATTTATTTCAGGAGGTTACTATTGCAACAATTGATCTGGAAGACATCAGAACATTTCGTAATGCAAAGCGCTCTCTAGCTTTTAAAAGCAGTAGCTCGCCTTCCTACCCACGAATTTCTGTTGATATGGTACTTGGGAGGCATTCAAATGATACAGGAGCTGTGAACCAACCCTTGGAGTGGGTTTACCATAAGCCGGAAGAAGAAATCTCATTAGGGCCTGCTTGTTGGCTGTGGGATTATCTTAGGTCTGTTGTCATTAATTTATTTTTCTGATATTTTTTTGCGGTTTCCTTTTGTATTTACTTTTTATCTCTTGAATGTTGTTCTAGACGTTCTGGTCAAGGAGGCTTCTTCCTTCCACTTAGTGGAGGAGTAGACTCTTCCAGCACAGCTTGCATGGTGTATTCAATGTGTTGTATGGTTGTAGAGGCAGTCAAATTGGGAGGTGAGAATGTGATTAGATTTTGATTACTCATAATTTACTGTAATCACAAGAAGCTTCTGTAATGATATGTAATTTTTTGTTTGGATAGACAATCAAGTTCTTGCAGATGTACGCAAAATAGTTTGTGATGTAGATTATACACCGATCCAACCCCATGAGCTATGCAATAGAATTCTCGTTACATGTTACATGGGAAGTGAAAATTCATCATCTGAAACAAGAAACCGTGCTTCTACATTAGCGGAACAAATTGGAAGGTGAAAGACAGGTCCATTATTATGAAAATAGTTTTTGTTTCCATTCTTTTGTAAAAAGGAGCTGACTCCTTGTAATTACTGTGTTCAGCTATCACACTGCCATTACCATAGATCTAGCAGTGAAAGCTGTGCTTGGGATTTTTACGGCAGTCACTGGTCTAGTACCAAGGTTTGGCACTCAGGGTGGGAGTCCCAGGGAATCTCTTGCCTTACAAAATATTCAGGTATGTCCCAAATGTGTGTGTTTGTTGAGAAAGTACTGTCATTGTTACCTTGTCTTATTTTGTAATGTTTAGGCTCGTCTGAGGATGGTTTTGGCTTATCTCTTTGCTCAACTGATGTTGTGGGCTAGGGGGCGTTCTGGAGGTCTCCTCGTTCTAGGCTCTGCCAATGTTGATGAAGCCTTGCGTGGTTACATGACAAAATATGATTGCTCAAGTGCGGATGTCAACCCTATTGGAGGAATATCAAAAACAGATCTGAAAGGGTTTCTTAAATATATGCAAGAAAAGTAAGAACTGTTCTGGCTACCGTACATAAGTCCAGTAATCTTATGAGAGCAGAAAGTATCATAATGATAATAATAATTTTATTTTTTCAAGGTTCAATTTGACAGTACTAGCCGAAATCATAGAAGCTCCTCCCACGGCCGAGCTGGAGCCTCTAGCAGCCGATGGCAAAATTGCTCAAACAGATGAACAGGATATGGGTATGACTTATGCAGAACTGAGTGAGTACGGTCGCCTTCGTAAACAAGCATTCTGCGGCCCGTACTCCATGTTTTGCAAGTTAGTGTCACTTTGGGGATCCTTCTGTTCTCCTACAGTGGTATGTAGTTTTCCTGATGTAGTTCACTTAAGTTTCCTAAATATAAAACTAAAACTTTTTATTTTCTTTTAGATTGCAGAGAAAGTCAAACATTTCTTCAGATGTTACGCTATCAATAGGCACAAAATGACAGTTGTAACACCATCAGTTCATGCAGAAACCTACTCGCCTGATGATAATCGTTTTGATCATAGACCATTCTTGTATAACAATAAGTGGCTTTGGCAGTTTCGAGCTATTGATCATAAGGTCAGAGTGATTGCCAGTATAGTGTACCTACTTTTCCTTCACAAGTCCTGTAAGTAAATGTTGTGTATGCTATAGGTGGAGGAGATTGAAAGTGAAATTGCAGAGAAAGTCCCACCACGCCCTGCAGCCCCTGTTCCATTACCACCTCGGCCTGTGATTACGCCTGCAACACTGCGAGCTCGTACTGGTTAGTACATAATGCATGTCAACCTTTGAGACTACAATCCCTAGTTTGCACTTAGTTATTTCTTTGATTGCACACACACAATGAATGTGTTCCAGGTAATACTCCAGGTGTAGTTGTGTAGCACGACTGCATATGTTACAGGTAAACCTTTGTCAGAGGAGCCACCATCCAAAATCAGATTCAATCATCCATAGGAAGCAGGCAATTCTGTGTGATAGGAAATGTTTTGTAGTGAGAAATAAAACTGTTTAACATAGAATTATTTTTAATTCTTAAAATACAAATGGAATGACGGCACTGTACAATGATGATAATGTTGAATATGATAAATGGCGAACAATATCAGGCATGGGTGGTGTGGACACTTCTGTGATGTCTAAAAAAGGGTTGTAAACCGAAAGACCAATCTTCCTGAAACCGTCTGTTACACTAAAAACTTAACTTAGGATTCTATGCATATTTTTCAATGCTACGACGACTAGCATACCAAAGGCCACACATTACTCTTGAGTTCCATTGCACAACACTGGCATAACTTGCTTGTAGAGCGATCATGCAAGTTGTGCAAAGCATCATTTTTGGTGTAAGAGTTCACTTACATAAATAAAGTATAAATATATAATAAGTACCATAACCATCCCATGCCCATATACATAAATTTCATCATTTTGATTTAAGACTTGAACAAGTAGAGAAGCCTTGACTTAACAGTTCGGCCTTAAGGGCACCCTGTGCAAAATGAAATTGAAATAAATGTCAATTGAAAGATGAACACAATGCAAATGTCTAAAAGAGCTACTGGAATTTCAACACAGCGGACGGAAAGGTCTACTCTTCCATAGCATTATTTAACAAGCAGCATATATTCAATTTTATTACTTTAAGGGTAAAAAACTTCATTGAATCTTAACCAACGATTTACTATAGCACATTTGATATTCAATGTATGAAATGAAGACCATAAGAAATTAATTTGAAACATTAAAAAACATCAACAAAAGCAGGAAGGAACCAGAGAGAAGATAGAAAGTCACAGTCAAGGACTTACCACAAACACAAATAAACTATACATGTCAAGATAAAAAAATATTGACAAAACACACAATTCAAAATTTGTGGTATTTCACACATGGCCCATCAGTCTTACAAAAGCTCTTCTATTTTAAGATAAAAGTTAGTTTCACATCATTAAAAATGTAAATTTAAAAACGATTATGTCAAAGACATAATAAATTTGATTATCATAAACGAACAGATGCATTGATCATTACATAAACTGGATCTTTTAAAACATGAGACCTTCTCCAGAGAAAAATAAGAAAGGCAATACATTTATTGGCAAAGACAACTGCCAGAGAGGCCATAAACAAGTTTTAATATTTCAAATCAACAATAACGGCAGGTTACTCTTTAAGCTACCAAAAATAAAACAAAGTTCTGCCACTGAAATGAAAGACGGGAGAGTTCATAAATAAAGTTATGTGAAGAGCATCAGAGGCAGCATCCAGTTATTTACAAAAATGGCCGACTTCAAAGTACAGCTTCACAGGATAGGACAAGCTGGCTCGGTTTCAATCAGTATACTTATTTATAGTTCATATAATATTTTACAAACATTCACAATATTGCTTAGAAACTTAAGATATATCTAGATTTATGTACAAACAGGATGACAAAGTGGAAGTTGGAAGGCTCTATATTCAGTTTCCACTCCTTCCTATCTACAAATCATACAATGTTCAGAGAGTAAAAACACTCAGTCGATCAGCTGGCCGGCCAATTGGACGTCCTTATTGATGAAGTCTGTGTTTATGATGCACAAGGAACAATTCACAGCCCTCCCTTCAAGCAGAGAGCTGATTGGAAGAGATGTTTCTCGCAGTCTCTTCACTGGGAATAATCTTTGCTAAACAACGCTGTAACAAACACAATCATAAGTACTGATGGTGAATCCACTAAATTTGAATGAAACCTCAAGGTAAATCAATATCAAAGCACAACTTTAAAATATTTAAAAAAACAAAATTAAAAAAATAAATACTTGTAATTTAACAGAAATTTACAAAATTATAATGAAAAAAGTCTAATAGAAATTTTTTGCCAGTTTTGAAAAAGTGCCATGTGAGGGAAAATGGAAAGCTGGTCAAGGAAGGCTGGGAAGAGGGAGGTGAACTGGAGGGCTGGAATCAATGTGGTGTGGATACAGGATGAGGATTAGGTCACCTACAATGGAATTATTTTATTTATGAAAAGGAAGAGGCACAAGGTTCATACAGTACTAATTGATGAGATAATTACCTCAAAGAATACCATTTGTGAGGTACTGGAAGCCATCATAAAGCTTGGTGGACAATGAGTGTATTGATGACTCCACTAACCCATCCACAAGGAGTTGTAATTGCTCTTCAGTCTGATTGAGGTGAAACCTATTTTTTAGGCCCTGCACAGTGGCTGCCCCTGACTTGAAGCATGGCAATTGTGAACCTACAACAAATTTAACAAGGTTATTTACATGATGACAAAAGTTACCATAACAAGTTATTGAATAGTGTTCTAAACTCACCTGAACGCATGATTTCTACAAGGGAGAGAATCTTGTCATGATGCTTGCGGGCAGCTACCAGACCTTGAAGAATTAAGATTTTGAAGTATTCGAACATATCTGATCCCAGACCACCCATAACCTCTACAAGTTCCAGAGTTAACTTGAAAGGCGATGTTTCAAAGCCCAAATTGCGGGGAGACAAAGAGAGAATGAAGCCAAAATCTATGTGAATAAGATGACCTTCACTGTCCAGAAGAATGTTACCATTGTGCCTGTAATTGCGAAAATCCGATTGTTAGGTAAAATAAAACAGAAAACAAATCTTAACACAGATTATAAATGGCAATGACATACCTGTCTTTAACTTGCACTAAGTAGCATATGAGGCAATAAGCAGCACAAGATCGGACGAAATTTCTTTGAGCTGTGAGGAACTCCTCTGAGTTAGGTGGCCCATATTCACGGAGGAAGTACTCATACAGAGACAGCTGGCAATGTTTCTTAATTTGGTGCAATGAAACTGTGTTTAGTACAGGCTCAATCAGGCCAGAATCATTTGATAAACACAAGATCCTGAGAAGAATAAACAAGTACAAAATAAATTTGTGATGGTGAAAAAACATAACAGAAATAAAGATATGCATAATGCAACATGAAGTATCACATTAACATACTTGTATGGTTGAACCCATAAAGGAACACGCTCTTGATCCCATATTCTCTGTAGCATTGAGAGCAGTTGGGATGCCAAAAGCTCTTGTCGCAAGTCATCCCCACATTTGACAATCACTGAGAGAAGGCGCCATGATGCCAGATGGCCATATGGTGAAGCCTCTCTGACACGAGCTTCTTTTTCCTCCCATGGTTCCTGAAAATCAATAGAGAAGTCTGTTGAAGAGTGCATCTACAATGAATCAGAGGTAAATTAAAGTGAAATTTGGAGACCAACCTTCAACACATGTGCAGATGGATCTTCAGCATCCCTAGTAAAGGTTGACTTCTGGGAGTCATGGAGAGATTCAGAAAGACGTCTTCGAATCTCACCAGCAGCAATCAATACAGGAGGTTCTCGGGAATCACTTGATTCTTGAGAGAGCTGTGATATTGTGTCCCTATCCATTGGTCTCCGCAACTGGGTGTACTAAAACAGAAGAAACATGTCAAACTTCTTTAACTGCATATAATACCAGAGATCATAGCAGCTAATTTCCTAGCAGCTTGTGCCTTAACGTATGTTTTCACTATCTATCATGGTGTACAGTTTTTTTTTTAAGGTAACTCACTTGTTGAGAGATTTCATCATCCTCTTGACTCCAACAATCACCCGTGGTCTCTTCATCTGGACTGCTATACACACTAAATGCTCCACAGTTTCCTGGACGCTCTGCAGGAGATTCATTAGAACCTGCTATATTCTCTTCAGAACGTGTATGCCTCAGGGAGGACATTGCTTTGGGAGGAACTGGTGAAGTATGCAAATCCTCCACTTCCACAACCTCAACATAAATAATATATGGGGCCTGTAACAACAGAGTGCATGTTAATATAGCAGTAACAAGATCAAAATAGTGCCAAAATATTTTTGTGATAACTGCCAAATATCTTATACATCTTCAACTAAAAATTAAAATTACCTTATCTTTACTATTGAGCACTGCAGCTGCCTGGGGTGGGATCCTGACAATGTGGTGTGGAATATTAGCATGGATTGGTAACCATACTCGCGCTGGTAGATTCAGATTGAGCATGTTGAGTTCCGCCATTAAACGTGCTGTCTTCCCCTCCTTGGTTGGGATACTACTCAAAACCTTCCCAATACTAATGAGACTTTTAATAAACTCTAGCTGGGGAGCTAATCTTGGAGCCTGGGAAAATTACAAATTTAACATGAATTAATACTATTAAAACTTTTATTTTCAGTAAAGAGAAGAAGCAGAAAAGCGAAAGCTTCCATACTTACATCGCAGGAGCAATGTGTTCTTCTGCCTCTCAGATCATTTACAACACCAAGGCATGACTCAAAGCAGGTGCAACCACTATCGAACGCGCGGCCCGAGCTCAAATCACCGAGACAAACTTTGTTGCAACCTATGACACATAGAAATAGAGTTGCTTCAATTCACCATAAGTGACAGAAATTAGATTCAGTAGGCATAACACAAATGAGGTTACTAACCCGCAGCAAGCACTCGGCGACTGCTCTGAATAAGTCCTGTTGCATCAGACCTTGATCTTTGATGGGTCTTTTTGCTGGAAGATGTGAGACTAGACACACAAAGTGGTGGCAATGGGGGTGGCAATGGGACTTGTGATGAATCGAGAACTGACCCCACCACACTTGGTCTCGATCTCCTCTCTTGAGAGTTTGGTCTACCAAAACATAATAAAAATTGTTAGCAGTTGATCCTTTTCATGATTGTATACATGAAAACAAGATATTGATAACAAATTACCTATACTGGTCTGAGAGGATAGCACTCTTCAGTTTTGTACCATGTGACTTCTTTTTGGAAGGTACTGGTGCATCTGAGCAATAAGCTTCCAGGAGCCAAGCGCATTTAAGAGAGAAATCTGCTGACTGACGACATCTGTATTCACAAAAATAAACAGCAAACAGAGAAGGTATAAGAAAACAAATTAGACATTAAGAGGAAGTGATAAGTAATGTTTGGAAACTACGAACCTATGTACAAGATATGGGTGAATAACTTCTGCAACATCATGCATTTGGATGTACATGCTGACCAATTGAGGTAGGTAGAAATCCACATCAGCATCAGGAAAACTGAACATTTTGTTGCCTATTTGGAATTAAGTGAAAAATGTAATTGTTTCACAGGATTTGTAAGACAGGAAAGCTGAAATAGTCAATATTTACCAATATAGCTTTGTACTCCAGGTTCCTTGGATTTGAAGAGGTAAGTGATGGCCATTGTCATGTCAAAAAGTTTTGACTCAAAGAGCCTGAGAAGAAAGCTCTTTGCAGCTTCAGGGGGTGGATTAGTTATGTGATCACATGGAATACATGATGTGACAACTGAACACTCTGAGGTCTCATCACAACTATGATCTGGGTCACCAGACCCACAACACTCTCCATCATTTAAACCCTGCAAATGAGACACAAGAACACTCATTATTGCTGAAAAAATACAACAGTATATAAACCTTTCAACTGGCAGTTGGAAATAATTACCTCTGCATGGTCAGAGTCCACCTCCATATCTTGGTCACTGTCACTAGGCCTTGTTTCCCTTTCACTGAAGCTTCCCCTGCTGTGGTCACTATCACTAAGTCTTGCTTCCCTTTCACTTAGGCTTTCCCTACTGTGTGCAGCAAGCTGTTCCACACTTGACTCCCGTGTTGTTGCTACATTTACATCACTGTCCGATCCACATAAAATTCCAGAGTCATCTGACCCTAAGCTTGCTAGGTCTTCTCTGTTGTTTGGCTGAGAAGAGAAAAAAATCACAAGAATGTAACATACCACTGAAGGCCAAACAATTGAAGATGTAGCAGCAACATAAATAAAATTTACCTTCACATTCCCACATGGTTTGTCAGCTGTGGAAGGACAGGGCACTCTGCCCGCGACGGTTCGATCTGTTTCACATTCTGGACTTGGAGTCACATCAACTTCAGGTATACGCTGCAGTGCACTGTCCAAGCTTCTATTTCTGTGGTGAGCTGTTAAATTTGTCCCAGATGTCACTTGTGATACGGGAGGAAGAAGGATGCCCATAGACCTGTAACAAGTTCCCAGGTAACAAGATTAGGACTGATATAATGCTTCAGGTATGGTGGGTGTAAGCTTTAACCCAGATTTAGCATGAAAGTGATTTTTTCCTTCTCTTTCACTGAAGATGACTAAGGCCCTCATATTGTCACTGCTCAATGAACAACTACACAGTAACAACAACAATATGCAAATGAACATACAAGTTGACAAGTTCAATGTAAGGAATTTCTACTTGTCAGCACATGTATTCAAAGCTTACGAGTGAAGAGGTGTAAGGAAATAAGCCTATACCTAAAATCGAGGCTGAGGTTTCGTTGGTGGTTGGATAGTCTTGTCCGCACGTGAAGCTGTGCAGGGTTGGGAGAAGGCCTGCCATGTACAGGTGGTACATTGATGGACGCTGCACAGCCTAGCTTCTGCCGCTTGAGCAGAGCATCTGGCTGACGGGGCAATGCTGCTGCCACTTCACTCATGTTGCTAGGCAAGACTGACCTCAGCTACAGTCATCTACTTTTTGGCATGCTGTCCAATAAGAGATTTTTCACCTTTCTGTAGAAACCAAACAAAAGAAGGAAGACCATCTTGCATGAGACTTCAAGGCTATTAAATTCAAAGGACGATCTACACCAAAGGTAAGAATAATACCCATAATAATATCACATCACAGATTTTGAGTTTGACAGAACAGGTACAACAGGATTACATTTAAGAGTAACAATTTGCTTTACTAAGTATTGAAAGAAGATTAAACAGCAATTCAAAAATTCAAGGAGAAACCATTTAGAATATAGACATCTTTGTTTCTAGCATTTAGGGTTTCTAAACTCATACACAAAAACAGTTATCTAAAAATTCCTCAACTGATGACAGACAGTATAGCACACAATTATTCTTCTCCTTAAAACAGATGAGACTCGTATGTTCTAAATTTAGGTAAGCTGAAGCTAGTTAATAACAACTGGTCATAATCACCTGTACACAAACACAGATATTCACAACAAACTTGCTTTGAGCTACACCAAATTAGAAGCAAGAAGCTAAAACTTTCATAGAGCTAAAACTTAACAAATTATTTAATTTAAGAAAAAGACCAATACCTCGTTAGCGTTCAAAACATTACGTAATAAAAGTAAACAGGACTAAAAATAAATTCACTCACTATCCTGCAGCGTACAGTGATAGAGACAGTGAAGTCCACCTTTGATCAAATTCAAAGGAGCTGAGGCCCAAAGTTCAATGCGAAAAGGAAATCAATATAGGATATTCATAGGGAACTTAAAGGGACTATCAAAAACATGGGATATAAATAGGGATTCACTACACACAGGTCCAAGTGGGTTTTACCCCTTCCATCCTTGAATTCATTCCCTCATTAAATACAACACAACTCAGTCCGCTTCAGTTAAACAGGAGCCTGCTCAATTACTAAATTGAAAAACCAATTGATATATCCAAGAGATAGTAACCAGACTTGCAGCCTACAAATTTCACTTTTACGAGTATTAGAAATCAATTTATCAGATGTGCGACAAGCAGACCCAAAACTCAATATGATTGTGAGTATCATTGACTATGATGTACTGTTTCTGTAATTGTGATGTCTCTTGCATTTGGCAATGATGTACTGTTTAAGTTACTTCAACCAAATAAATAATAATAATCAAAACACAGCAGGTAAAATCCAGGAAGAGTATAAAAATAGGAACAAAATTTTTAACCTCTGAGACTAGGCTACTGCACAGCGCCCATCAATAAACAGAGAAAAACAATGACAATCACAGATAAAACACAGTTGGTTGTTATTTTGTGATAGATGAGCTGAGTGTCTTGTAAAAATGCCTACAATTCATTCACTGGCACAAATTTCTATAAAAAATAAGTAGGCAAGCAAAACCAATGATATTATTGAATTTAAGATTTATGAAAACACCACCTGAATAGAAACACACTAAATGAGACTGCATGTTGCTTATTGTTGTTACCTCTTGTTGACGGAGAGCAGCCTTACTCACAGTATGGAGCGTTTCATCCATGGTGAATAATCCAAAGCGATGGTAATCCACTGTCACCAATAAATTTCACACAACACTTTTGAGCACCAAAGGTTTGACATTGTTCAAAAACAAGCCATAACCTCACACTTTTAAAATTTCTGCCACATGAAAGCCACATATGTCAGCCTATTGCTGCACTGCATCCTTTGAAATCCTTCTCACTTTTCACTCGAAATCTCCAATAGCCAAAAGTTTCCATTTGCCGGACACACAAAACTGGACAACATATGATCACTGTTGTTGATGAGCACCACTATCACTTGACATGTTACTGGCACTTCACAGATATTCACTCCACTATTTCAATTTCACGGCTTCGTGTGGAACACACAATATTGAAGATACACAATCCACGGTGATTCTTGAGGTCTTGATGCGATGTGATGATCGGTATATCCATAATCCAATATTGGTGACAGGTTGAGGGTAGAGGTGGGTGTGACCGCACACAAATTCAACACAGCGCGATCACGCGCGAAGAAGCACTCTCATATTTCGGACCACTCGACCATGATAGAAATCGCTAGAAAAGCCTCAAAGATATGGCAAAATGCAAACGACTCGTACACACTTTCATTTCAAAACAGACCATCCCAAGATATGGCTTGTTTGGGTGAATGGGTTCTGCTTTCTAACTTTCGAGAAGGTCGGAAACCAAGCCACAAAACCGAGTCTCACAAAACGTATACGAGTCGTCGCAAATTCACCAAAACGATTCGTGAACGTAAAATCGTTCCTTGCGCGAGGCTTTAGAAGCAAGATTTCTAACTTACCCGATAGGTGTTTCCCTCACGGCATGCGTTAATTCACTGAAACGTATTCGTCCGAGTTCCTGCCAACACTGCGGGTAGCCATACTAGATGAGGCACTGCTGCCAACTGCCGGAGCTTGGCGCGTCGCAGCAAAATGCGCTGTTTCCACTTTAAAAAGCCGGTAAATCGGGTGAATTTAAATTCAAATTTTAAAAAATTGAATAATGAAACGTAGTGAGTGCTGTAAGACTCTCACAGATCGTTCCGAAGACTGCCGCGTTGTGGTATTTTCTCGGCTCTGTTGGGTTGGCAGCAGCCTGCTATGTTTGGGTGGGGAAGGTCACTCGCTGGGCCGCGTCCGGGAAACGCTCTGTGGCGTCCTTTCTCCGTCTTCCCAAGGCGAAGCTGCATGCGCTGCGGCCGTCGAAAGGAGACGAACAATTTTTCCGGACGCCATTCTGAGTGTAGCTACACTGAAGTGAGCTCAATTTTTAGGAGCGGTGGGCAGTGGCGGGGGAAGTTTGGAGGGGAGTGGGCTGCGGGTGAGGGGGGCGGGGCGGGAAGGGAAGCGGGAAGGGGCCGGAGAGGGGCGGGAAAAGGGAGGGGAGGAGGCGTCTGGACAGGGAGAGGGGCAGAGCGGGCTCAGAACGGAGAGGAGAAAGAGTGATTGTCTGAGGGAGAAAGGTGTATCTGAATGTATGTATGGGACGGGGGCGTTAAAAACGCCTGTTGTCCTTGTCCTTCCTCTCCGGCAGGGGGGCAGGGCGGCATGGCCTCATCGGAGGGGATGAAGGAGAGCATTGTTTTGGTCAGCGCGCCTCCGGAAAAATTCAGAGTGCCGGGATAAAATAGTAGCATCGCATCTGTGTGGCCGACGTAAAAGCATAAATTTGCCTTTCCACACGCGCGAACTGAATATTTTTTCTCGCACTTCTGCGACACGACACTAATTCGCTCGACTCCAAGTAGCCTGACGCATTTTTCCACAGTGGAAAGAGGAGGAGGAGGGGGGGGGGGATTTCCACCCTGAACGGAAACCCTCGGGGTGCAGATGACGCCGACTGAGGCAGGGCTTGCGCATTGCCGGTCAGGGGCGTGCCAGGCCAGGGCCAGCCCAAGGATGGCCTTGGCGATGGGGTAGGACCACAAAGTATAGAACTGTAACTGTACTTCTGTACTTTGTGGGTAGGACAGGACGTGGCGGTGCTGGTGTACCCAAGGCTGTGTGTACTGCGGGCAACGGGCCCCTAGTGGCCCTTGGAGTGGACTTCCCTTCCAGGATCGTGCGGCAGCAGCAGCGGCTCCCGCGCTGGAATGCCAATCCGTTCCGTTCGGCAGCGGCAGCGTGGCAGAGTTTTCATAGACTGGCTCGGGAGCACCGCGCCCGGAGTAAGGAGTGAGCGGGGCAGGGCCGGCGGGGCGGCGGCCGGCTAGCTCTGAGGCCGCATCTGGAGCGCCTCAAGTCCTCCCTAGTGCTGCTGGCGCGGCGCGCGGAGCCCAGACTTTCCATTTCGGTGGGATCCTTCCCTTCCTCACCGCGTCGGCGTCCTCCACTGTAGAAGTATACAATTGCGAAATGCGGTGACCTGTTTGGGGGGGGGGGCAGTCACCAGGACGTTCGTGTGTAGTACAGTCCGCGTTGGTACTCTACTACGTACTTGCGCTGGGGGGGTTCCACCCGATGTTGTTTTCTGTCACTAGGGGGAGGGGCAGTAGACAGAGGGCGGCGGTGCCCCCGCGCCAGAGAGGTCACGTCCACGGCATTGGGGACAGATCCATGGCAGAGCACCCCTCCCCACATGGTATCGAGGGGGGGGGGGGGGGCTGAGACGTAATCCGGGACGGAATGTCGCATTATGTGTTGGGAGTCCGCCGGTCCCATCGGGGCCCGCCGTATCTACGGCACAGGCGGCACAGCCCTCCCAGGGGGTCTTCTTCGTCCCGGAGCTCCAACTACAATCCACCTGATCTCACGTCTCAGTGCGGAGCGCGCACGGCACGGCACGGCCACTAGACAAAGGACAGAGTGCAGTCTAGTGCACGGCCAGAGGTCTGATTCCGAATGCGAGCGGAGACTTAGCAGCCCATTCACTCGGCCCGACCCCCGACCCCGACGTGGCCACAACAACGCAACGCCTCACGGAGAACGGAGACGAGTCCCGAGCCCCACACCACTGAAAACCGCCGCACCGTCGCGTCGCACACGCGGATACCTCGTTCGTGTTCTGCTGCACGGATAGGTTTCCGTGTGATTTCCACAAGGACACTCCTGGCGCCCGCCGCGCCCGCTCCGTCGCCGCCATATGTTTACGCGTCTTATCCTGATTCCACCGCCTCTTTTTTGTCGCTACCAATACACATTTTTCTCGCGCGTGAAAACTCGCATTGAACCGGGAAATGCGGCAAGGCCGGGTGGGTCCCGCTGGCTGGGGTCAGAGGTCAGGGCTGCCCGCGAACGTCTCTTGTGCGTGAACCAGCAGCGCTGGGTGACTATGGGCGCCCAGTGGTGCCCAGAGACACTCGCAGGGGTCAGTCAGCAGGAATGTCCCCCATCTGCTGGAAGCACTCGGGGACCTGAAGCGCGCTCAGTTGTCTGGGTCCATAGGTCACCTTGGGTGCCCTCGAAGCCTCCTCTCGCAGGGAGGGGGCGGAGGGAGAGGGGGGGGGCTGCCGACGACGGCACAGTGGGGTCACGACCCCTGATGTCGACGTGAGGTTGCCGATCTGGACCGGCGGGCACGGGAGCAGGCCAGCAGGAGCAGGGCCAGCAGGAGCAGGGCCAGCAGGAGCAGGGCCAGCAGGAGCAGGCCAGCAGGAGCAGGCCAGCAGGAGCAGGCCAGCAGGAGCAGGGCCAGCAGGAGCAGGGCCAGCAGGAGCAGGCCAGCAGGAGCAGGGCCAGCAGGAGCAGGCCAGCAGGAGCAGGGCCAGCAGGAGCAGGGCCAGCAGGAGCAGGCCAGCAGGAACAGGCCAGCAGGAGCAGGGCCAGCAGGAGCAGGCCAGCAGGAACAGGCCAGCAGGAGCAGGGCCAGCAGGAGCAGGGCCAGCAGGAACAGGCCAGCAGGAGCAGGGCCAGCAGGAGCAGGGCCAGCAGGAGCAGGCCAGCAGGAGCAGGCCAGCAGGAGCAGGCCAGCAGGAGCAGGGCCAGCAGGAGCAGGGCCAGCAGGAGCAGGCCAGCAGGAGCAGGCCAGCAGGAGCAGGCCAGCAGGAACAGGCCAGCAGGAGCAGGCCAGCAGGAGCAGGGCCAGCAGGAGCAGGCCAGCAGGAGCAGGGCCAGCAGGAGCAGGGCCAGCAGGAGCAGGGCCAGCAGGCTAGCAGGGTCAGCTGCTCGCCATGCGCGCACTCCACGTCCTTTTCCTTTATCATCAGCACTTCCTGGCATTGACACACATGATGGAGGGGAGCGTTCTGTGAGTGTGTGAGTGACATTCTTTCAACCCCTGCCTGCCCCCCCCCCCCTTCCTCCTTCCCCCTCCTCTCCCCTAGCTAACACAGCCCCGAACGATAAAAAGCACTGAGTGTATTAATAAAAACCCCTATGGCATGGCTCCCCTCCACCAGCGTTCCCTTTTCCCTATCCTCTCTTCACTTTTTACTCCGACGAAATGTCGTCGTCGTCGTGCCGAGCCCCCCAGCCCCAGGGCGCCCCAGGGCCTTCAGCGGCCTTCAGTCCATGACGGCGGCACCCCGTCGTCGGGGGAAAGGAGCCCCGGCCAACGCCGCCACGGACGCCGCCGTGGCCCTGAAGGGTCCGAAGGGAAGGGAAGGGCGCGTCGTGGAGTGTGGCGACGACGCCATAGACGGCCGGCCCGACCCGGTCCGACCCTGACTGGCGGCCGGCGTCGGGTGGTTTCGACACGCAAAGGGAGGCCCCCGTCAGAGCACCAGCGGCCGCCCCCCAGAGATGTCCAGACACGAGTGTGGCGTCGTGCAATACAGCATGATCAGGCCTGCTGCTGCTGCTGCTGCTGCTGCTGCTGCTGCTGCTGCTGCTGCTGCTGCTGCTACTGCTGCTGCTGCTGCTGCTGCTGCTGCTGCTGCTGCTGCTGCTGCTGCTGCTGCTGCTGCTGCTGCTGCTACTGCTGCTGCTGCTGCAGCTGCTACCGCTGAGGCCGAGCGGGATGCCTTAACCCCAGCTCCCAGCTCGCGGCCCTGCCTTTATCTGTCACGCCGTGTCACGCCCGACGCCCCGACCCAGACCAGCGGGCGGAAGGGAAGGGCAGGCGCCTCACAATACTCAATTATGCCCGAATAATGCTCTATATTGGATTGCAATGTGGCGGCACCAAGACGCGGCCGACAGCCGGCAGCGACGGCAACACTCGGCGCAATGTGCTTCCTCCTTTCACATTTAATTCGCTGCCGAAAAGCGATTTCGTTGTGTTTATTGATGCGAGCGACGGCCGGCCGGCGCGACGCGGCGCTGTGGCCCGAAAACAGGGAGGCCACGGCAAAGCTTTTATCCAGATCTGGACGTTAGACACTTACGTCAGAAGGCGTTTCATTCTCTTCATGTGGAATGCCGCAGACGTACAAACTAGAGTAGCGCAAGAGGCTTCCTGCTGTACGAGCGTGTATTTGCCGAGCAGTGTACAAATTCGTGGCTGACGTCAACGGTGTGTGAGACGGTGTGTGTGTGTGTGTGCGCGCGCGGGGGCGCCTGCCCCCCTCTGCCTCGATGTCACACACACGCTCAACTTAATAGTGGGCCGGCTGAAAAAACTTCGTCGCGTGTTTTGTTATTTGTTCCTTTGATTTTGTCTTCAGACTTAGAGATTGACTTTGACTTCCGATGGATAGATTTGGATTAGATCAGAATACTTTGACTGCAGAATAGTGAATGGACTTTTCTTCCAACTGCCGCAACGGTTACATGTAAGGGTTTAATGTTGCCAATCATCGCAGGGGCAGCCCATCCAAACCAGACTGCGGGTTAAAGGGTACTACAGTATTATGGAGTCCCGGAAGGCCGTGGTTGCGCAGTGGCGCGGGCTAGGGGTTGCTGGGAGATGCCTCCGGCGCTAGCCGGGTAGCGGGTTTTAGAGCTGTGTCCCGGCCCGGGGCCAACTAGCCGCCGTAAAGCACCGGTTCCCGTAATATTACCGAAGGCAGGGGTCGGGGTCCTGGTTCTGTCACCAGCAGACAAACATGCCATCGGAAACATTTCGGTGACTGCAATTAGGAGGGATTGGAAGTGACTGCACATGTGACTGTTCCGTTAGGTGTAACCGTGACTTTACTAGTACCGTGTTCCGAGGGCCTCCGTCCTCTCCCCTAGCGCCGGCAGCGCCCGGCAGCGCCCGGCCCCAGGACCGCCGAGGGGCGTTGCCGGTGTGGGGCCCGAGGATAGGACGGCATGGGATGGGCGCGTACATCAGGGCGGCTGCGTCCGAGGACTCGAAGACGCCGATGGCTGTCTTCCGTGCCGGCCGCGGGCGCCGTCTTCTTACGCAGCCGAAAAGTACAGTGGCCCCCCGCGGCCCCCGCCGTGCTGCGCCACGCCCCGCATGCCACGGGCCGCCACGGGCCGAGGCGGCGACCCGGGCCGACCCTTGACGGTGGCCTGCCCTCTATGCCCCCGCCGGCCCCTCCGAACCGGTTCCAGACAAGCTCGTTATAGTACGGCCGCTTCCTTCCGATATTATATATATATATATATATGGAGAGACATACAGACAGACAGACAAACAGACAGACAGAGATTGGGGGGGGGGGGGGGCTTAGGGTGCCCCTCGGTGAAGGGCGGGGCGTACTCGCACGGCCCATCACCGTCGCCGTCTCGGTACTCGGCATTTCTCGATCTCTCTCCAGCACCCATCGCACGGCCCACAAGGGAGACAGAGACAGAGGTAGACCAGGGGAGGGGTCAGCCCAATCCGGCATACCGTACTGCTTGAGGGTCTCGGGGAGAGTGTGGCTGTGCCGCCTGGGTCCGGGGTCGTAGCCTGCACACAATAAAAGTCTTGTTCAGCCTGTCGAACTCGGCGGTCCCCGGGGCCCGGGCCGGGGGCTCTGGGGCTGGGGTGGTGGAAGTGCCTGAGGGCGGAGAACTTCCGTCGCGTGCAGTCGTTGAAAGACCCTATCACTCCCCTCATACGGCCTCTTCGCGACAAAGTGACGCGTCGAAAAAAGTAAAAATCCATTCCCTGTTTCCCTCTTTTCCTTTCTCCTCGGGTCGTTCCTCCAAGTTGCGGAAGCTCCGGGTGGTCGCCAGTGGCGGATCTGGGAGCGGCTTGAGGGGGGGGGGCAATTTCCCGCTTTTTGCCTACTTACATGGGCAATGTCCCGCCTTTTGCCTACCTACAGGCGGAAAAGTAATGCCGGTTGCCTACATTTCCGGCGCCCTTTGGGCGCCGAGGGGGGGGGGGCAAATGGGCATTTGCCCCCCCCTCAAATCCGCGCCTGGTGGTCGCGGCCGTCGGCGAGGCGGCTCTCCCCAAAGCAACATATCCGACTGCAGCTCGGCTCGGCTCGGCGTCTGCAGCCTGTAGCTCCCAAACACCGGCGGGGGCCCGGCCCGGCCCGGGCTGGGCTGGCTGTCTGTTTTGAGGAAACACCCAATCCCATTACCGAGAGCGCGGCTGCAGTTTGCGAGCCGATTTGGGGTATTTATAGGAGGCGGTGGCTGCGGTGCCTGCGCCCCTTCGCCATCCATCCGTCTTCTCTGTCGTTCTCAAAACAGCGGCGCGATAGCGGCAGTGCGCTCCCTCACCGCTGGTGTGACCGTGCCCTCTGTGACTGCGGGGCGTACTCGTACCTGCAGGGCTGCAGGAGTTACATGCATGTAACTGTCTCGTTGCGTAACACACACACACACACGGCAGACTGCCTCCACAAACAGGTTCAACGCGTTGCGTGCGTACTGCTCTCGCTGCGCCCAAACGGCAAGGCGGCGCGAAGCAGTAGGCGGGGCGGACAATGAAAATCGATAAAAATGGAAACAACATGACACGTGGGCTACGTACGCAGTAGACTTTCTCCCTGACCCTTGGCGCGCACAGGGCAGCAGCAAGGTGACGTCATGGCGGGTTGGATGGATCACCTTAATAACCCGCGCAGCATCGTCCCCGTCGTCAGTAATTATTCAGGACTTAATTATTATTGAAGGCGCTGTGCGCTGTGCGGCCTGCTGCCGCGGCGTAGCTGTGCGGGCGGGCCGCGCGAATTCTCATCCTCCCCGCCCACCCCCGCGCCGCGCGCCACCCTGCTGGCCCTGGCGCTGGCAGGGCCCTGCCCTTCCACATATCGACACAACAAGTCCGGCGCTCGATGGTGGCGGTGTCCATCGCGCACTGCCGGCCGCGTGTCCACCACCGCACCATATCCCGTCATTGCGCAAGGTGTGAAACAGCCCCTGCAGAAGCACGCGGATGATGGCGTTGCGCAAGGCCCCGCCGGCCCCTGCCCCGGCCTGCCCTCGGGCACGGCACCGGCACCACTGCGCTGCAGGCAGCAGGCAGCACAGGCAGGCGTTCCGGTCGATACCCCGAGGCCGAGGCCCCTACCCGGGGTACTGCTGTAGGCTGCATCCGGGCTGGCCTACCTCCTCGGCAGCCCATACGGCTGTGCTGCGGCCGAAGCCTGGTCAGAGACACGGGCGGCGGGGTTGGAGACAGCAGCAAGAAGGAGTACGTAGTGGTTGGAGGGATGCGGGGAGGAGCGGGGAGGTGCGCCCCGACACGGCCAGCGAGGCCAGCGAGGCACGGTATTCACCTCTCGACGCCTTAAGGGAGCTATAACTCGCGCTATCCGAGAACGAACCGAACGAACGCCTCAAGTGTTTTCAGAAATAACCCCCTTCCGGCCGCCGCCGGGGGGCGGGGCCGGGCGGGGCGCGCCGCTAGGGGGCGGCGTTCGAATCGCGCCCCGTCTAGTGGCGTTCCGTCCCCCGCCGCCCCGCACGCGCCGTGCACTTATTTCGGACGCCCCTGCTCTGCCTCTGCTCTGCCCTGCCCGAGGCGCGGCCCCCCTCGAAGGGGAAGACCCCCTGCAGCCTGTGGACCCCGCCGGGACCCCGCCGGCACGCGACCACGAGCCACACGTCCGCCATCCGCCATCCTATCCCCCACTGCCGGGGAGCGTCCCCAAAACCACGTGCCACTCGCTGCACTCGCCGACTCCGTCGATCGGCATCGCTTCTCCGTTCCGCTTCATCGGCGCCTCCTCTGATGAATGATCCGGCGCACTTTGACCTTGGCCAATATCACACGCGACTAGTACAAACCGCAACCGTGGCTTACCCGGTCATGACTTTGACTGAGCCGCGGCGCCGGTGTGTGTTTGTGTGTTTGGCCGCCTCTATCTCTATGCTATCTCTCGGTACTCACAGAGCTCACAGCTGCTGGTGCCGTCCCGTCCCATCGTCGCCGTGCTCCACCTGCAATCGGCAAGCGGGGGGGGGGGGGGGGGGACGCTGTACAGTGCAACGCGGCGCCGAGAGTACGGCCGAACCTGAACCTCGCGTGGCCCTACCACCGCCACCACCGCCATGAGCAGCACGACGCAGTGACGAGACGGGGCGGGGCGGGGCGGGGCGACACTCCGAGGAGCCGGCCGAAGCCGAAGCGCGTTTGGCCGACCGTAACGTGTACTTTATGACAGGAACCCGCCAATTTTCGAAGTCAGTTCGTGAGCCCGCGTACCCGACTCTGCTGCCCCCCCCCCCTCCCACCTCCTGCAGCGGCTGCGAGGGGTGCCGCCGCCGCGCATTTGGTTTTTTTAGCCCGTCCCGACACGTTTCTTTAGAAACGGCAGGAGCCGGGCTTATAGTCTGATGCCGCATGTTCGTTCGGGCGGGCGTGTGTTCGCCGACTTATCGTTCATAGAAAAACTTCAAATTTTGATGATCGACTACTCTTTTAACGTAGAATCACGTGCGGTGGCAACAATTTTCGATTTGTATCGCATTTTTGATTAATGAAAATTTGTCTGTTTTTGTTTTTTGACGTTAGGGTTGGCCGCCGCGCGCACAGGGACGGGCTCAGGTTAGCGATTTGAATCGTAACAAATACATTGCTATCGGGCACTTCTAGGGAGACTTGAGGCGGGAGCCGAAGGCCCCCGCAAACGCCGCCGGCAGGCCAAGCTGGCGAAGTCCCCCTGTCAAACGAGAAGGGACGGGCCAGCTTGTTATTTTCGCCTCCAATGCGAGGAGGAGCATTATGAGTAGGAATGGTGTGCGAACGGCGCCGCACGCAGCGAGGGAAGGGGGAAGACAAGATGCGGCCCGGCCCCCGGCCCCGGCTGCCTTGAAGGAAATCAGACACGAACCGAACAACGCGTCTTTGCTGGGTGCAGCACGAATTTTCGTTTTCGGTGAATCCAGTTGGGGCCGGGCTGGCGGGCCAGGCTCGGCTTGGCTCGGGCACGGGCCGCCCCCGCCGGTGCACGTCGGCTGTACTGAAGCGGACCAGACACGGATTGAGTGATGGGCAGGGCAGGGAGGTGGTGGCTTCCAGCCGGGTTGAGAGGTGAGGAGGACGCACTCCAAACGCAGCGGGAGTTCGAGCCGAGCCGAGCCGAGCCGAGCCCTGACAGGAGGCTTCCGCGCGCTGCGCCTCGTCTGCTTTAGAAATAAGGGGGAAAACAAAAATGAAAAACTGGTGCTGCGCTGCTGTACGCTGCTGCTGTAGGATGCGTCTCTGACCCCTCTGGCACGCCGGGCACGCCACTCCACCGCCTTCACAGACACCCATCCCATCCATCCCAACCCCGCGGGGCACATTAGGTCCGGGCGTCGCGGCTGCTATCGAGTGTTTTGTGTCCCCCATAACGGTGTGTGGCGGCAGCGGCGGCGGTCACGGTGACGGGACGGTCTCTGTTTGCGCGCTGCCCCCAAAGTGTGGGCGAAAACACGGCGCCGACCAACGGGGCTTTCGCCGTGCGGGCCAGGCCAGCAGGACTTCCCTCTCCTGCTAGAGGACCTGCTAGCGCCCCTGTCCTGTCCTGACAGCACGGCCATCTCAGTCCATCTCGGAGGAGGAGGAGAGAAAGACAAGCTCACTGCAGCATCGATCCCGGAGCGCCCGGCTAAGGTCCCGGACCAGAGGCACCAAATTTGCATGCAACACCTTCTCGCCTCATCCCTTCTTTTCCCGTATTTATGTCGATCCCCCCCCTCTCTCTCTCTCTCTCTCTCTCTCTCTCTCTCTCTCTCTCTCTCTCTCTCTCTCTCTCTCTCTCTCTCTCTCTCTCTCTCTCTCTCTCTCTCTCTCTCTCTCTCTCTCTCTCTCTCTCTCTCTCTCTCTCTCCCTCTTTCTCCCACGCGTAGAGTCGGCACGCGCTGCGCGCACGGTCCCCCGGAGGACCTTGGGAGTAGCAAATTGAGGCAATCATTGGCGTTTGCGATACTCCTCGTGGTCCCGCGCCCGCCAGGCCCGCCAGGCCGTGGGATGGGTGGACTAAAGGCACCCGTTTTGGACTCCGTGCGACGAAGGCGCCGCGCCGTGCCGTCGGCCGCGTCTTGTGCCTCTTGACCCGGCTGCGTCCTTGCCGAGGCCCCAGGCTGACCAAGGACGCGAGCAGCCGGGACCCAGGGCACCCGACCGACCTCGCCACGTGGGCAAAAAGCGTCATCACGGTGCTCGGAGTACTGTGCGGAGTACGGCCCGGGCGGACTGTGCTCGAGGAGGGACGCTCCCAAGTGGATGTGGACGAGCGGAGCATGGGGGACTCCAGCGCAGTACGGTGCTCGGAGTACTGTCCGGAGTACGGCCCGGGCGGACTGTGCTCGAGGAGGGACGCTCCCAAGTGGATGTGGACGAGCGGAGCATGGGGGACTCCAGCGCAGTACGGTGCTCGGAGTACTGTGCGGAGTACGGCCCGGGCGGACTGTGCTCGAGGAGGGGGAGCATGGGGGACTCCAGCGCAGTACGTACAAAGGGTGCGGCAGCGGGGCGCATACCACTACCCCGCGGGTGACGTCACCGTGCGTTACATGATGAGGAATCATTTATATGAAATGACGAGATGACTATCATCGCGGGCCTTGGGCGTCATCGTCATCACACGCGCAGCACTATCCCTTTCTTTCCCGTCGGCGCCGGAGAGGTGAAAGGCCACATGAAAGGACCCTAGGACGGGGCCGAGCTAGGCAGAGCTAGGCAGAGCTAGGCAGAGCTAGACAGAGCCTGGGCCCAGTCTTCCGTGCCGTGCCCATGTCCGTCCCATGGCCGTGGGGGCTATTAATCGGGGAGAGCGTGCCGCCATGGGCTGCCTATGGCTGCCTGCCTATGGCCGCCGCGGGGCTTTGGGCTCCATGAGAGAGCCGACTGGGCCTCGTCATGCAAGTGTACTATGATTTGAAATCATGCATGATTTTTTCTTTGTTTTTTCTTCTGACATTTTTCAGATTTTTCGTTACAGGTTCTTTCTAATTTTTACTGAATTTTTCTTATGTTTTTCTCATGAATGAATTTTTCTGATTATTTGTTTTGGAGTGTACATTGATTTTTTTTTTTGAGTGAGGACACATCGCCGCGTCCCGTGGCAGTGCCGGGCGCCGGACCCCTGGCGGTGAATGGCGAGCGGACGGAGCGGGCGCGGACACTTGCACTCGGCTGCCGCTGGACCGAGCCGAGCCGAGCCGAGCCGAGCCGAGGCCCGAAGCAGCAGCGGCATGCCGGCTCTGCCATGAGAGCTCGGGCTCGCCTAGAGCCGCGGTTCGTCATGGAGCCGGTGTGGCGGGGCCCGCGGGGGCCGCGGGGGCCGCGGGAGCAGCCTGGAGCTGGAGGGGCTCCGCCTGGCTCCGCCTGGCTCCGGGGCCGGTTCGGTTCGGTTCTGTTCGCGCTGTTGCTTGCAGGCCCGCCGTGGGCATGGCATGGGCCTGATGCCCGCTGCCGCTGCAGTCCCACCACATTCCTGTCCGGTACATTAAATCGCGGTGGCGGAGCGAGGCTAGCCAGGCTGTCCGGCACACCCGGCCCGGGCCGGCCGCGGGAAGCCGAGGAGTTCCCGTGGCGACGCCGCCGTCGGTGTCCACGCACGGCACGGGCACGGGCACGGGGCGCACCGGACACGACTCGGAATGTTTAAGACTCGGAGCGGACAGGGTAGATTCCATGGCGCTCAGCCCTCAGGACACGCCCCCCACCCGCGACACCGCGCCTTTAAAATCAAGATATATTTGTATATATATATATATTTATATATATACATATATATATATACACAACTCGTGGTCCGGTTCACGTAATGCAAGCGCACTCCCACTCACTCACACGTCACAACTAACACGGTCGGGGAGGTTACGCGGCGCCGGCGGCGGCGGCACATAGCCATGCGGTCAGCTTACTCCGAAGCGACCGCAGCGCGGATCGTTCGGCGGCTTAGGGTCGGGCCCGGCTTCGGCCTGGCGTCGGGCGTGGCGTCGTGGGTCTATAACGCTCCCTCCCCGCCCTCGTCGCGTTCCGATGTTCTGCATGCAATTATTATTCCGTGTGCCGCTCTTTTTGCTCCCTCTTTCGGCGCGGGAGAGTACTCCCAGCCCCCGGTCCCGGGCCGGGCCGGGCCCCCTCCCGCCTGCCGCCGGCCGCCTCTCGTGGGCGTGGCGGCCGCGGCGCGGCGCTCTGGCGGGGGCCTCCGAGGCTTAGGGGGCCCCTGTCTTCGGGGCGGGGCCGCGGGGCTGCGCGGCTCCAGATGACGCCAGGAGGCTGCCCCGTGCGGGGGCCGGGGGCGGCCGGGGGCGGCCGGGGGCTCGTCCAAAACAAATGATGCGGTGCTGAGTTGGCGGCCTGCCACGCCCGATCCCGATCGCTCCGGACGGCGGACGCCGGCCATCACCAGCGAGACGGACGGTCCGGGCCGCGGGGATTTCTTTTTGACTGTCGCGCCCAGGTGATTATTGGCGTCCGGAGGCGTCCGCCGCCTCCAACCGGCCAGGCCGAGCCCGCGCCACATCACCGAGAGCGTGAGCGTGGCCTGAGCACCCCGCCCCCAGGCCGATGCCGGACAGTGTGGGGTTAGAGGCGGGCCCCCGTGAATGCTCCGTACCACATACTAGGGAGGAGGTTTCCTCGTGATGACTCTCTGTCTCTGTCTCTCTGTCTGTCTGTCTGTCTGTCTGTCTGTCTCTCTCTCTCTCTCTCTCTCTCTCTCTCTCTCTCTCTCTCTCTCTCTCTCTCTCTCTCTCTCTCTCTCTCTCTCTCTCTCTCTCTCTCTCTCTCTCTCTCTCTCTCTCTCCCGAGGCTGTGTCAGGGTCACGTCATACGCGTGTGTGAGTGTGTTACGTGCACGAAAGGGCATAATGCATTCTGAAAATGGTCCCGCTGCTCCGGTTCCTCCTCCTGGAAGATGATGATGATGTCTGCGCCCTCCGGCCCGGTGCAGCCCAACCCGGCCCGAGTCGGTCAGTCCGATTCAGTGGCGGTGTGTGTGTGTGTGTGTGTGTGTGTGTGTGTGTGTGTGTGTGTGTGTGTGTGTGTGTGTGTGTGTGTGTGTGTGTGCAGAGCTGGCAGAGCGATGGTGCTGCAGGGCCGTGGGCCGCGGGCCCCGCTGGGCCGCTGGGTGCGAAAACCAGAGGCATCGTCGCCGGAAGCCGAGAGTTTGTGTTAAGACCGCTTGAGCGACACGTCCTGTCAGCCGTTCCGCTGGCTGGTCCAGGGGTCTGGTCGGACAGAGCTATGCTGACCGCCCGGCCAGTCCAGACCAGAGCCCGTCAGACCCGCATCGCATCCCAGACGAGCCTCCGGGGCCCAGAGGACCCGCAGCCCAGGGGACTGGCGACTGTCCCGCAGGCTGCCGTCGGCCGTCGTAGGGATCACACATTGGGCACGTCCACGATATGCAACATGTCGCAAACCGCATCAAGGATTTGTAACTTGACCAGCCCGGGAAACGAGCGGCGCGCCTGCTGTGTAGGCAACCACGGCATCTCCATGCACGCGTGTCGTGCGGGCTGGCCTACCCCAGCACCCGCAGGCGCTCGGGCAGGGTTCGCTGGTCTGGTCCGCGGACTAGGCGGAGCGGCAGCAGCGGCAGGGGCCGGCCGGGCCGGGCTGGTTAGCGAGCGGCAGCCAATTGAATTACACGCATTACATTTCGAGCTGTAATTGAGTAAGTACAGTGGCATCGGCATGCGGGCGGCGGCGGCGAAGGGATGCCTCGTAGAGCACCTCGGTCGCCGCCGGAGGTTATTCTGTATTTATCGCGGCCTCTACTTGCCGCGCTGATGTCACCGTGCCTGATGGGGGTGAGAAACAGATTTCGGTATCGTTGGGGATCGTATAGGGGCCAACGACGTGCTGACAAATCACCCGCAGCCGGGGGAGTGCTCGATACACAATCCTACATCGGCATTCTATTCGATATCGTATATCGGACTAAGGCTGCCGGCGAATATCAAGGAAAATAATACAAGTTACCGCGGGTTCAAATACCTTCCGCGCCGACACCGTGTTATTTCGTGAAATCCACAGAATTTCAGCGCTCGTGTTGGGCTACTTGTCTTATCGCCGCTCACGATGTATTTTTTTCCCTGGGATTCCGACATGCACGGCGAGTGGTCGGCACGTAATTCTCCAGAGATTGAAGCCCCGAAATAACTAACACAGGCCCGCAGTGCCCGCAGGGGCCCGCAGGCGCCCTCGGCCAGGCGTGCGGCCACAATGGCCACGCGTGATGCCAACAATTTTCATTTTTCTTTACCCCCCCCCCCCCCCCCCCACCTTTCCCCCGCTTTGCTTCTCCGCTGGGCGCTGTGCCGAATTTCAGAGAAATACTCTTTTATCCGCGTTCGAATTCCGCGCCCTCCTCGCGATAGCGGGGCCACAGCGGAGCCGCGCGCACGGCGGCCGGCTAAATTTATAAATATGTCTCGCTTGAGCGGGTGGGGCCAGACCAGAGCAGAGGCCGCTTGTGTGTGGGGAGGACAGGACCACGCCCGGCCGCGCCCCGCCCGTCACGGAGACTGAGACTGCAGAGCGTGTCTCCATCTCCCTCGCCGCCACGCGCCGCCACGCGCCGACGAGCGTTTTCGCACCTTGTCGCACGCCAACAGGGCTGCGAGGCGAAGGGAAGGTAGGCGGGAGAGAGGGGAAGGATGGGCCCGAGTGGGCGTTGGGCGTTGCCTAATTAGCCGTAGTGAGTGGAGGGCTTTCGTGCCGTTTGCCCGTAATTTTGTCCGAGCCCTCTCTGGCCCTTCGGTCCTTTCCCTGAAGAGGAGCGCCCTTCACCCCCCCCCCCCCCCCCCCTCACTTATTTTCCCTTTCTCTGTGCGCTCGCTTAGTCTATGGCCCCAGAGAGTACTTATGGGGCGCGCTAACGAAAATTACCCATCAAGTGTAAAAAATTGCTATCATTACTTGTGTGTGCCGGTGCGGGAGGAAAAGAGAGGGGAGGGGGGGGGGGACCTGTTGTTGTGCGTAGTGCCGCCGCCTTCAGCATGATTGGCAGAGTGCGCTGTCCGCGGTCCGGTCACCATCCTCCTGATCAAGGTCGTCGAACCCCCGGCCAGGTAGGCAAGGGCGCGGCCTGCGAGACACGCCGATCGGTGGGTTGCCTATCTGGTCCTCTCACGGGGCTCGGTCCACAGACTCAGAGCAGGCCTTGGAGCGCCTGCCGGGGCTCAGGTAGGCAACCCGCTGGGCAGGCGTGTCCTGCAGCCGTCCCGTTGCCTACCGTGCCAGGGGTTCGGCGGCCGGGCCGGGCGACCTCCGCTGGCATGTGTGATCCGCGTGACCACGAAGACCTCCGGGGGGGGGGGGGGGGGGGGTAAAGGGCAGAGATAAAGCCTTCGAGGCGGCGTTCAATAGAGATAAATTCTTTGCTGAGCCCGGCGCGGCGAGATAAAAGCAATTTGTGGCCAGTGCAGGGGCCAGTAGTGTCCGCGGATTTGAATGCAGATAGTCGAGCCGTCATACACGGCGGTACGTGACTGCAGTCGCAGCAGGCCCCGCAGGCCCCGCAAGGTGTGTAACAACTTGGTATCGCCCCGTCACATTGAGAGCGAGGAGGTTCACTGTTTGCCGCCGCCGCCGTGAAGATAACACGCTGCCATGACAGTGTGTGGTTTGACCCATTTTTTTTGCTGAACCGCGAGTGCGCCCCGTTCAAACAAAACTCCGCGCTGGTTCTTTCCGCGTGTTCATACCGACGAGCCGAGCCGGAAAATAATGGTACACGCGGATTCCGTGTGTTTTCGTTGTGGTGGTTGTCCGCGCACAGCTTCCCCCTTTTTAGAATCGGGCTGGAGTTTCCGCGTGCAGCCGCGTGTGTGACGCGTGTGACCGCACGCAGGGCACGCAGGGCACGCAGGGCACGCGTCAGGGATTCAGAGCAGAAGCAGACGGCTTGGCCCGGCTCGGCCCGGCTCGGCCCGGCTCGGCCCGGCTCGGCCCGGCGCGGCTCGGCGCGGGCCGCGAGGAAGCGTTTTTCTAGGGTAATGCGGCGGGGGATGGTGGCCACGCGCCGGAACGTTATTGCCAACGCCCCGCCATGCTGCGCGTGTACGGAGGCGGGAGGGAAATCCAAAATCCTGCGCGGATAACGAAAATGCGCGCTGACCCAGTTGGGGTCGAGCGCGAACCAGTAAACCACGGCGGCGCCGGCAGTGCGCGCAGTGCGCTGGGAAGGTTGAGGAACCAACACCGCAAAAAAAAAACAAAAAACAAAACGACAAAAATAAAAATACGATTCCACAAAGTGAAATCCTAGGAGGCCCGAAGTAGAGTCAGACGATATTGCCGAAATTTTGTAGATTTTGTAAATTTTGTAGTTTTTTCTGATGGTTTGAAATGTCTTTCGAATGCGTATGTGACCAAATAGGATCTGGAAGGAGAGGAGAGTAGAAGGAGTGAGAAGTGTGAAGAAGAAATATGAATGAATGATTCGTTGAGAAAATATTAGATAAATATTGGAATGCTATCAAAAAGAAAAAGAACTGTATTTTTTGGGTAAGTTAAACATTTGTTAAGCGAAAAAGTTTGTCGGAAGAGAGTTTAGAATTTCGTGGGAAGATTGGCAGTTGTAGTGTTCTAGGCTCTTTCCAGCGAGCAGCTGGCATTCTCACCACTGGCTACTCTGGCTAGCCCTAGTCTCGCTCAGGGTCTCAACTGCATTCTCAATCTGTACGCCAACAATGCAACGCGGCGCCCCGCGGTTGCTACAACAGTCATCGTGTGATCGAGAGCGGTCTCTGGCGGTTGACGGTAGCGCGCTCTGTCGGCTGGGCACGGAACTACTGACCTAACCGCAACCCGATGAACTTAAAAATATTTATTCTCAGCTCACATTGAATGACAGGAGTACTGACTACTTTTCAACGTCTAGGGCAAAGCATGCCAAAGCATGAGAACGTTGATAAATCTTACTTTCAAACACTCATTCACATCTTGGCTGGTCCACTGGGTTGGAAATTTTTGAAGAGTATGACATTAAGGTACCACACTCATTGCACAGCATTGCTTCCCAGCATTTTTAAACACTCCATCGTATTGATAAGCTGTTCCTTGAAGAACCTTCATCATCCAATTTCTGCACGTCACAACCACAATCAAAACTTTCGCGCACAACTCAAAACCGATGAAACCGACGTCGGTGTCCTCAATTGTTTTGTGTACCCACCCGTCGTCATGGTGTTGGATGAAAAATCCGGGACGGGAGGGAAGTACAGTCGACTCACGACGGCTACGTTTGAAAGTCTGTACATTTTGCCGCATTGTTGGCTGGCCACCCCAAGCTTGATATATCAACTTTTCAAACGCAGCAGTTTTCGTTTTTCGTTGCGGCTGTACTACGCAACAGGCAGTGCTCTGATTGGTTGTAATTTTCATCTTTCCACCAACTTTGCCTCGGCTCGGCTAGGCCCTTGCTTGACTCGATCTTTTCGCCCATAAGAGCCTGCAGCTCGACTCGAATTATCAAATTTTTCAATTCAAAATTCTCCAATTTCAGCCTTTGAGTTTTCGTATGGGCATCAGAATCTGAATCAGCGTGTCTCCTTCCTGCTCCTTGCAAACTCTCATCGAAATCGTACAATTTCGTTCGGAGAAGTCCATAAGGGGCCATGTCAAAAAAAAAAAAAAAAAAAAAAAAATCGGAATCCTAAAGATTGCAATAGGCTACTTCGTGCCTAAAAAATACTTATACAAGTTTAAGAAAATTTACAAGGCGCACCCAAAAATTCAAAGTTATTTCTTACCCGGATTCGGGGCGCAGCGGGGCGCAGCTCGCGGCGCTGCGGGTGGGGGTTGGGGGGGGGGGAACTGCTCGCGGCACGTGGACCATCTCATGTCGCGGAACAAATGCATGACGAATCAATACGAAAACAATAAGGCTGCGTCCGTCCGCATCGTCACCTGTCCGGGCTCAGCAGCTGCACGGCGCCGGGGAAGTCCCTTGGGCACGACAGGTATACTGGGGGTACAAGGGCTGTCCCTAGGGATAGTAGTGTGCCCGAGGCGTGTCCGCCGGATATTACCCTGTTTTTCGCTGGAAATCCCCGGTTACCCACGGATTGCCCCGGGCTACATTCGAATTACCCCTGGATTACCCGGAATTTTCTTCAAAAATCTCGGATTACCTAGAGGTAATCTGGATTGCCCCGGATTGCCTTCGGAATACCCCAGATTACCCCGACCGTGTCCACCGGAGTACCGAAGCTGTTACCCCCAAGTCAATCAGCGGGGGGGATACCCAGAGGACCAGGAGGACCTGCACCGCACGGTGCACATCAAGGTCGTCGTGTTACACTACTTCTGAGAAAACTGTGTTCCCGTCCCGCACCTTGATGGCCAACCGGGTCGTTCCACGCGCGGGATGACGAGAGCTGTGGGTTTGACTACCAGACCAGCTCCCCTCCCACCCACGACGCGGCGCTGGCGGCTGGTGGCGTGTGGTGCTCGTGTACCTGCAGCATGCGCAGCACTTGCCGCTCGGAGGCTGCTGGAATCATTTCCAGTAATAGACCGCCCCGGAGCCGCCTGCTGGAGGCTGCTGGAGGCTGCTGTAGCCTACGGCCACGCCCGCCGAGACGCCACCGCGCCCTCAAAAGTGTGCACTGAAAAGCACGGGTCTAACTGGAGCCGTGACGCGCGGTGCTGCAACACCGAGTGCATCTGCACCGAGCGCTGCCTGCGCCGCCTCTCCTGGGGTGGCACATCACCGCCCCGCGGCGCTTAATTAAATAAGCGTGACAGCTTATGGCGCACTTTTTACCGCGCTGCCGCCGCGGGGCAAAAGAAAGCAGGAAATTAAGAAACTTTAAGGAGCTGACTATACAACGAGGACGGCATGGCATATTCCGAGCGTTCGTCTGGCGTGTGGAAAAATCGAAGCGGCCCATACATTACACCACACCAGGCGCTGGGCCCAAATTTTCCCCACGTTTAAGAAAACGCCGCCGCGGGCGCGGGCATGATGGCGGCGCCGTGTAATGAGCGCATGGCTCCGCTGACTCCGCACGGCACGGACACCAGTATACTGCGCTTTGGCCGCTTTGGCCCGCGCTCTGGCCCAGTTCACCGCGCGGCACAATTTCGGAAAAATGTAAAAATAAAACAACGCCGTGTGCCTTGCGGGAGGAGCGGGCCGCGTGAGGACGTCCCCGACCCCGGCAACCGCTGCAGCAGCAGCAGCAGCAGCAGCAGCAGCAGCAGCAGCAGCAGCAGCAGCAGCAGCAGCAGCAGCAGCAGCAGCAGCAGCAGCAGCAGCAATAGCAGCAGCAGCATCAGCAGCAGCAGCAGCAGCCTCTTGGGCTCGGACACCGCCGTGGGGCTGTCCTGTCCTGCGGCGCCGTCCCTCTCCGCTCGTTACATCTGCGCGCCAATTCAAATTTTTTTGGCAAAGACGTGCCTTTTTGTGTTGCGGTTTAATGGCACTTCCTTTGGCACGTTCAACGCGCCCCAGCGGCTGTGAGTGTGTGTGTGTGTGTGTGTGTGTGTGTGTGTGTGTGTGTGTGTGTGTGTGTTGTGGCTGGCTGCCGGGCTGCCCCGCCACCGCCATACCACTTTCTATTTTCGTTGAAGTGAGCTATAGTACGCTGGCGCGGCACGGCCGCCGGCCCGCTGAGCTGCGCTGTGAGCGCCGTGCCGCGGGTAGCGCACGCATTAGCGCCCGTGCCGTGCCGTGCCGTGCCGTGCCGTGCCGCGCCGTGCCGTGCCGTGCCGTGCCGTGCCGTGCCGTGCCGTGCCGCGCCGTGCCGCGTGCCGCCGCGCTCCCAGGCTCCCTCTCCACCTAGCAGCCGCGGTGCAGGACTGCCAATTGTTCCTGGCGCACACGGTGACGGACCAGAGCCCTGCAGGATTCCCGGCCGGGCCCTTTAGGTACTGGTAGCACACACGACGTGTGACGGCTGCGGGGTGCGGCGAGGGACGGTGAGGTGAAGACGAGTTCCCACGGTCGGCGCGGTGAGGAAGCCTCCTGGTCCTCTGGTCCTCCGGGCCTCCCCTCCGGTCCAGCCGGCATCGTCCACCCGCACGTCCCCGTGGTCCCCGTGGTCCCCGAGGTCTCCGCCGCCGGCAGGGTAGAGTAGGAGGGCCTCCGGGTGGTGAGGAGAGATTTCACTTTCTCGGCTCACCGTCACCACACCGGCAGCGGTCACGTGGGCCCGGCCAGGATGACTCCCAGGGCCGGGTCGGGGGTCGGCGGTGGGGTCGGCAGCATCCGGACGGATGGCCTGGGCTAGCCCGGGCCCTAGACCAGCACGGCTGTGTCCACCGTCCACCTCTGGACAGTGCCCTGAGTGCCCTGCTCACCGCAGTGGCCGGGGCAGGGGGCAGAGATGAAGATGGAGATGGGACAGGCAGCGGCTGACCGGCCGGCAGCGGTGACCACACAGGGACACTAGCACCGCTAGCACTAGCCCTGGCCGCCACTGTCGGCTCGGCCCGGTCTCCTTGACGGAGAGAGTCATGTGATGGGGACAGGCCGGCGGCCGCCGTGAAAGAGATTGGAGGAAGAGGGAAGTGTCGCGGCCCAGCGCGTGCGGCGCGGCATGTGAGGTCCAGTCATCGTCCCCAAGGGCGTGGGCCTGGTGGGGGCCGCCGGGCAGCCATGGGCAGCAGCAGGTCCAGCGGCCGGAGCAGCGGCCGAGGCTTCACTGATAACGGTGGCGACCCGCTATCGCTCGGCTACAGCAGCCTTCAGCAGCCGCCCAGCTCAGGACAGAGCGACTCGACGACGCCGACGTGCGAGGCCAGGCGAGTCCTCCCCACTTATGGTCCCGGGTGGCCGTCGGCGGGGCTCGCAGCAGACGCTCCCCGTCAGACCACGGCGTCGACGACGGCCCCGCCAACTGCGGCCTCCCGCTGGCGGCTGGCTCCCGCAGGCTCACGGCCAGCGCTCATGGCTGTGCGGGCTAACGACTCACAGCGCTTCGGAGATAAGGATAACGTGGGGCGGAGGCCGGAGGCGCCTGCTTTGCGGCGGGAAGCCCTCGCGTTTTCAAACTAATAAACACACACACACACACACACACACACACACATGCCTTGTCACTCTCATTATGACGCCCGCACGATGCATTCGTCGTACCGCGTGGGGCAACGCCCATCCCACCACACACGCACAGAGGCCTCGGCGCGCGATTGCACTCTGCGCTTACAATCGCCACGCCGCGCCACGCCGTGCCACCCCACCCCACGCCACGCCTGCCTGCCTGTCAGATGCGTGAGTTGGCGCCTAAAAGCGTCTACCACTCTACGCGGCGTGTGGTGCAGCGCGTGCGGCGACCAACGCCTCGCTGCAACCGCGCGCCACCCCACGCCACGCCCACCAAAGGCGTAACTCGGCGGCAGCGGCCAGGCGCGGGGGGGGGGGGTCGGGGGCGGGGGGTGGGGGCGGCAGCCGGCAGCCGCGGCAACACTACCTGTGATGGTGGTCCCCCCAACACGCCAACGCCCACAGTGGCACGGGGCACGGCACGCCGCGGCACGCCGGCCACAAGTGATACTGCGACGTTTGAAGTCGTCTGCGACGCGGGGACGGGAACCGCAGCCGGGGGATGAAGTCGGATAATGATGATGCCTGATGATTACGAATTGGCGCGAGCACGGCCTGTCACCCCCCCCCCCCCTCATCTTACCGAAAGCCGAGCGCTGCGGTTTTCGTCTCGTTTGACGTAACGAGGTAAGGGAAGACGAGCCGACGCTCCGCCGGGCTTTCGTCTCTGTCCCCGCCCCGCCCCGTCCGGCCAACAAGGCGATCACTTTCTTTTCGGTTCCCTCGGGAACGCGTGCCCCGGGATTATTGCATGTTTTGCTTTAATATCTCTGCATAATTACTCCTGCCTGCTGCTGCACTTTTGTTTTCTCAAACCCCGTCCCCCCCGTCCCGGCCCGGCCCCGTCCAACCCGTACACCTTTCACTCACTCACCCGCCTACTTTACTTTCCACGAAGAGCCAGCAAGTGACTAAGTAACCTGACCAGCTGACTGACTTAGTGTGAGATTATTGATCGGTCCTTTATGGGGGGTCCGATAAGACGTATCGGCGTGGACTGCGCTTATCATATAGCGTTGGCGTGTTTGGGGGTGACGTGATGATCTGCGGAGCAGCGCGCGTGCGCGGCGTGCGGCGTGACGAGGCGGGATTCCAGTGGCGGGCTCCAACACACATCAAGGTAAGTATAAATAACAGAGAGGAAATTACAGGCGCGATACTGCTGGAAAGAGAAAACAAGGCAAGCTAGCGGCAGAAACGCCGCCGGTCGGCCAGAGGAGAGAGAGAGAGAGAGAGAGAGAGAGAGAGAGAGAGAGAGAGAGAGAGAGAGAGAGAGAGAGAGAGAGAGAGAGAGAGAGAGAGAGAGAGAGAGAGAGAGAGAGAGAGAGAGAGAGAGAGAGAGAGAGAGAGAGAGAGAGAGAGAGAGAGGGGGGGGGGTGCAGTATGCCCCGCTGATGGAGGCAACGACCGCCATGCCACGCCGAGCGCACCGCTCCGCACCGCACCTGCAGCTGCAGCGGTGGTGGCGTGCCTCGCATCCCTGCAACTCAACACCCCAGCTGCTGCTTCTGACTGACGTCCCTCACAAATGCCGTGATCAGGTGCAGTGAGCATGATCCACGCGCCCCCTTGGAGTGCCGGAGACCGGAGGGTAGGCCGGTAAGGCGGGCTGCCGGAGTCGTGCGGTTGCCTACCCAGCAGGGGGCAGGAGAGGTCTGCTCCTCGGACCACTCTCGCTCTCTCGGGCCGCAGCTGCAAACAGCGCGCGGGGTCACTGTTGGCACAAACGGGACGAGTGACGCCGAGGGTGACGCCGAGAGTGACGCTGAAAGTGACGCACACTGAGAGAAATAATTCGGCGTACGGACCAAATGTTTGGTTACCTGAAGTGGGAACAAATCAAACACTTCTGACGTAGGGACGAAAACTTCAGACGGCGTCACTAACGCTTTAATGGCGACGTCCGAAGTTTTCGTCCCTGCGTTTTAAGTTTTCGTCCCTACGTCAGAAGTGTTTGATTTGTTCCCACTTCAGGCCTGATAACCAAACATTTCGTCTGTACGCCGAATCATTTCTCTCAGTGCACCCGAGCCAACAGCGCACACTCTTGAAGATAAATGCATGATTCAAAGCGAGGCGCGCTCGAAACAGCAGGTCGGTATGATCGTAGGGGCCTGCTGTTCGTGAGCACCGCACGTGAACCGAACCTAACCTAGCCTAACATAACCTAGCCCAGCCTAACGTCTGCTTGATTCAAGCATAATGCTTAAATCATGCATTCATTCATTTAGTGCACGTGGCACGCACCGGAGCCCTGCGGCCTGGCTCTGGTCACCCGGTCCTCTGCGTCTATGGCGTATTTCTACAGACGGAATAAGGAACTCAAGCCGTTCCCGATGTGACCCAGTGGTGAGCGTGTGGGGTGTGGGGGTCTCGGCTGGGGCAGTGGCAGGGCAGGCGGGCAGTCGGTGGGCCGCGGTGCGCCGCGTTGGGGCGCAGGGGCAGCCGGGCAGCCATTGGAGACTTTGGGAATCGCGGCGGCCGGTCTGTCCGAGTTCGTCGACCCCAGAGCAAGCCCAGCCCAGGCCCTCGCAGAGGTAGCTGACCCGAGGCCTAACCCCGGGCCGTCTTCTAATCCCCCTTTCTAACCCGCGGACAGCCGGGCCGGGCTGTGAGAGCCGCCCCGCACCGCACCGCACAGCGCAGCACAGCGCACCGGGTGGTTCTGGTTCGGAGACTGCGGCTACTTTCACTGTATGGGCTGTATTGGGTTAATGACATTGGCCAACCAGCCGCCAATCCCCGGCCCGCCCCCGGCCCGCCCCCGACACACCCTCGGCCAGCGGGCGTGACGATGCCGCCGCTGCCGCCACCCCCGAGGAGAGCTCTCTGCTTCCTCGTTTCCTTCCCCCCCGGTCGACCCATCCAACCCCCAAGTGCGCGCGGCTGAAGGGGCGCACAGGACGACGGGACAGGGCATTATGAGGTGACCCACAAACCCCTATTCTCTCTCTCTCTCTCTCTCTCTCTCTCTCTCTCTCTCTCTCTCTCTCTCTCTCTCTCTCTCTCTCTCTCTCTCTCTCTCTCTCTCTCTCTCTCCCCTGCACCCTTGCGCTCGTATGGGCTGGGCCGGTTGGCTCCCTTTCCCTTTCGGGCCGCGCTGGGTCAGCCCGGCCACGCCCCCCGCCCCCGCCCCTCTCACCCACACAGGGGCTGCCTGCCGGCCTCCACACGGGAAATGCGGCTCGCGCGGATAGAGTCCCGTTCCCTGACGGGCGCCGTGCGTGTGTGTGTATGTGTGCGAGTGTGTGTGTGTGTGTGTGTGTGTGTGTGTGTGTGCGTGGACTAGGGAACACGTATGCCCGCAGACACCGCGGCTTCTGCCGAACGGCGGCCGGCTGTGATCGCTCCCCCCCCCCTTCTCCCCCGCCCCCCAACCATGGTGGGCCGGAGGGTGTCGCGGCCCCCGCCGCTCCCGTGGCCGCCCCGCCGCCCCCACGGGTGCCACCGCGGCCAGGGAGCCCGAAGCATCTCTAGGCATGCCGACGGATGACGCGATCGATAACGACGGAGTATAACGGAGGGAATCGCCTGGCCGCGTCAAGACCACGACCACGAGCAACGCGCGATGGAAACGCCCAACCCACCATGACGATGAGGGGGAGGGAGAGGGCACGATGCCGAGCCAAGCAGGGCGGCATTTTGGCGATGTCTCGTTTGCGGCGGCTGGAATGCTGCGGGCGCGTTGCCGCGTGTCTAGCCGGGCTGTGGTGGGGAGGGGGGCTGCCGGCGCCAAAATATAACGCAGACGCGTCGCTGACAGCATCCTCGGCTCGCTTCTCGTCGTCGTGGGGGGCGGGGTGGCGCCGTGGGGCGTGTAACACAGGGCACACAGGGTGTGTAACACAGGGTGTGTAATGAGCGGTGGGCGCCGCCGTGGCCAGCAGGGCGGCCTGGCCGGCCTGGCCCTCAGCCCGGGCTAGCCCAGCCCCAGCACACCTTCTGCTTCCGCTCCGGGCCGCCGCTGCCGCCGCACTGCCACCGCCTCCGCGCCGTCATCAGGGCCTGGGCCTGCTGCTCCGCTCATATCCGGCAAGTGCTGCTGTGTGTGTGTGTGTGTGTGTGTGTGTGTGTGTGTGTGCGCGCGCGCGCAAGGCGAGTAGGGCTCATCCCCTCGCCCCCTCCTCCCCCGGCGCACCACGCCCCGGCCGCAGGGCGTAGGACCAGCGACGGCCCCGCCGCCCACCCCCGCCAGCGCAACCCAATGCCCTAGTTCTGTGTGTACGGAAGGGGGATGGCGGAGGGTGGGTTCGGCGTGCCCAGGCCGGCCGGCGGCGGCTGGGCGTAGCGCGTAGCTGGGCGTGGCCCCATCTGGCCTTTACCGTGCCGCCCGGCCCGTCCGTCAGCCGTGGCGTGATGAGCCGGGCTGCTGAGCCGCCGGCTGTCTGGACTGTGCCCGCCCCAGGGTGCGGCTCGGCGGAGGTGGGAATTTAAAACGCACCCGTCCACCAAAAAGGGAAAAAATGTTGATAAGAATTAAAATCCGAAAACTTTCCCCTATGCTTTACGGGCGGAGTGACATTATAGGCACAGTTGGGAACTGCAGCAAAACAGCAGGTCGTCAGGTCAGGCACCCTTACCCATCCCTTACCTTAGGTTGGGTTAGGTTGGGTTTGTTGGGTTAGGTTAGGTTGAGGTAGGATAGGTCGGGTTCGGTTAGATTGGGTTAGGTTAGGTTTGGTTTGGGTACTAGGCGGTACAAATTAAACGTCGGGGATAAAGTTATGGCAACTCGACCACATTTGTCGAGGTGGCTCCTAGCATCATAGCCAGCCGCGGCACGTAGTTTGGTGCAGTTGCCACAACTTGGTCGGGTCCTTTTAATACCTTTAAGGTACTCCCCGACGGGTACTAGCGGTACAATTTAAACGACGGGGACGGGGATGAAGTTATGGCAACTCGACCAGATTTCTTGAGGTGGCTCCTATCATCATTACCAGTCGCTGCACGAAGTTTGGTGCAGTTGCCACAACTTGGTCGGGTCCTTTTAATACTTATAAGGTACTCCTGACGGGTGCTGTTCTGACTGACTACGTCTCGCACGGTTGTGATTTCCAAGGGGCGCTTTGGGAGTAATTTCCTGCGGCAGCAGATAGCAGGCACCACCCGGCACCACGTCAGCGCTGCTCAGTCCGACGCTCAAGGCGCCGACAGGCAACTCGCGGGTTTGGTTGTGAATTCCACCCCGTCTCCTGGTACTATCTGGTGGACACGAAGAAATTAGTCGGGTCATCAAGAGTAATCTGTTTCTTTCCCAGACCAGACAAGACAGGTGTGTGATCCGGAACTGATTAGCTCTCCAGCTATGGTAGTTAAAATATATAATCCGCGGGGAACTGCTATTCCAGTTCCCCAGAGGAGAATAAGGACTCTGTTGTTATGCTAACCACACGCCGCATGTGCATATGGGGGTGCAACACATTCAACCAAACGGCGTGCAATCAAGGTGCGTGTGTGTTGCTTTTCTGGATTCTCTCACCGAAGTGTTGCGCCGGGAGTGTGTGAGAGAGTTGTTGGCGTCGTTGGTTAGTTTAATGAGGCAATGCCCGTTGCCCGCCCGTTGCCACATGGCGTGCACGGTGAAAAACAAACACAGAAATTTCGTGTATGCGCGCGCCCGCCAACCCGGCCAGCCAGCAGCCAGCCAGCCGGCCACGACGAGAAACACCGACTGACTATACCTCTTCCTAGCACCTCGACGCGCTGCCCAGCCGCGCCCGGCCGCGCCCGGCCGGATTGGCAGTACCCTAACTCCCGTTGTGTATCCGCGCGGTCTCCAAAAACATGGCATATTCCGAAAAGACGCTTGAGAGTCGTGCAGAAGACGGAAACCCCGGCCGCTTCGGGCCGAAAACGGAATGACCCCGCACCGCGGCCGCGACTCCGTGGGTGGTACGGTCACATGGCACATCTGCCTGGCTGTGCCGGCTGTGCCGGCTGTGCTGTGCGGGGGGACGGAAGAGGATTCCGCCGCAGGATCTCACCGCGGATCTCTCCTCCGTGCCGAGAAGGGTCAGGACCATAACGCCTCCCATATAACCCGCGGCGGATGCGAATGGCAGCGGGGAGGTCTGAGTGCACTCATTGGTGCCTGCAGCGGCATGACGGGACGGAACGGGACGCCGATGGCACATGATGGCACCGAGGTGCGAAGCACGCGAGGCGTACGACAACGCTGCCGAGGGCCGCCGAGGGCCGCCGAGGGCCGCCGAGGGCGCGGCGCCGCTCTGCCGCCACTTTCTACGGAACTCTCGACGGCGTTTGTTAGGGGGCCGAGTGCGGGAGCGTGCGGGAGCCGGGCCACACCCGGGTGCAGGAGTGGGCCAGCCACCAGCCGCCAGCCCTTAGACATCGTGACGTCATGCAGCGGGTCGGGGGTCGGGGAGAATGTCACGCCTCCCTTCACGGCTCTATTGCCCGCGAGACGGATGATCCAATCCGGCCACAGGAATGCGTGGCTGCGGCTGTGTTCGCCTCTGAACCTCTCAGGGTGCGCGGCGCATTCTTGTCGACGGCTGCCGCATGCTGCCGCGCCGCGAGGTTTGGGGCACACACGGCTGCTGAATTACTGACGCCCCGACAAAAGCACCACCAAAGTGAGCCGGCGGCTGGGCAATTATAGGCTGTGTGCCGTGTGTGTGTCGAAGAGGATGAGGACCGCACCCTGCCGTCGCGTGCTCTATGGCTTGGCGTCGAGGAGTTCATTTTTCCAAACGGCAGCGGCGGTGGCGGCGGTGGCGGTGGGGCCCGCGGGGACAGATGTTGTCGATGGCGCGGGGCTCCCAGGGAGGGAGGGGCTGAGGCAGTGGGGAGGGTGCACCGTGTTCAGCAGTCTGGGGTCTGTCTGGCCGGCGGCGAGGAGGGCAAACAAGCAGGACTACCCCCTGACGATCGGTCCCCGACCCGCCCCCGGCCCACCCCCGGCCCGCCCCCGGCCCGCCCCCGGCCGCGCGTGACTCGTGGTGCACGCAGTGCACCGTGCACCCGTGCCGGGCCTCCCCTGGCGAGTAATCCAACTAGAGCCGGCCGGCGGGCCGGGGTGTTACGGGCACGGCAAGCACGGCCTTTGTCGCCTTCCGAGGGGGAGAGGTCACACACTGCATTCAATGCCATTAGGGGTGAGCTGTCGGAGGGGAAGCCGAGGGAGGAGCCGGGGGGGGGGGGGGCGAGGCGAGGGGCACCAGGCCGTCGATAATGAACTGAGCCCGTGCGCAGCGAAGCCAGGCTCTGCCTACTTATTCGCTCCCATCTTGACCACCACCACGCACGGACACATATATTTCTCTCTCTCTCTCTCTCTCTCTCTCTCTCTCTCTCTCTCTCTCTCTCTCTCTCTCTCTCTCACCCTTCACCTCTACCGCATCTTCGTTCCGCCTCTCCGCTATCCGTGCGCGAGGACAGCGTGAGCCACCAACTTGCGTTGACGCGTGTAAGTGTGGAAATAACAGTCGGCCGTGCCGCCGCGCGCCGCCTCCTCTTCTTCCGTTCCCACGCAGTAGATGAGGCCGCGACGCGCATCCCAGCGCCCTCCCCCGGCCTCGGCCTCGTCACCTTGGCTGACTTGGCACAGTCGCTGCGCCGCTCAGAGCCGGGAAGCGGGAATGTCTGCTCCAGCACACAAGCCCACCATCCAGCCGGAAGACAAACTTTGACCTCCTACAACATCTGATTTGCCTTACCAGTGCGGCCACCCGCACCCCTCCACCCTGTTTGTGTTGGGAAGGATATGAAGTGTAGGGCTGCGGCGCGGTCGGTTGGTCGCCCTGCTGTTTGTTTACGTCTGGAACTACTACGGCGCAGGGCCGGCAGGGCGGCAGGGCACTAGGGTGGTGTTATGACAGCCCTGCCAAACAAATCGATCAATCACAAAGTTTCCTAGCGATGACATGCCGTGGGTTTTGTTATACTTCTCTCGGTCCCCCTTTTCTCACCTCATCGGCGTCGTCTCCCCCCCCCCCCCCCCCCCCCGGGGTTCGCCACGTCACCGTCGGCCTGTGGGGACGCCGACGACGTCCGGGACGTCCTGGCCACACGCGGCGGGGTTGCTGATGGACACGGACGTGCGGAGGGTTGGGTCGGGTCGGGGGTGGAGTCCCCAGGGCCCGGGCAGCAGGGCGGCAGCCCTCCGGGTCAACACCAGCACACATGGCTCGGATCGCCGCCCCGCACAAGCAAGGCACACTGACCTCACCCAGGCCAAAGAAATTGCAGCGGCATTGAATTTCCGCCTCATGGCGAGGAGGCACGAACAGGGTGGTGCTGGTGGAGCTGCTCCTCAGCCGGCCTGGGACCCATTCAGGCACATGTTTTAAGTGACCAGGGCCCTAAAATCTAAAGGTTCGATCCCAGCCCCCACCCCCAGCCCCGGGCACGGAGCATTAAGGCATTAAGGTGTTGGTGGTTTGGAGTACAATTTGCTCCCCCCCACACACACACACACCAGAAAGTAATCCGTCAGGGCGAAATGCTTTCTTCTTAATCGAATTCCTGCCGCGCCGACCTCGTACTTTTAAACACAGCTCGCGGGGCATGGCGGGGGTGTGGCTGGTGGCGTCGGCTGACGCGGCTCCCCTGCGATGCGGTGGTGGCGGGGTCAGGGAGGCAGGCAGGCAGGCAGGAGGCGTGGGCGGGGCTCGGCGTGCTGCACACTGTGTACCCTGGCGAAAAGTGCAGCACTTGTTTGCCGAAGCGACGGCAGACTGTGTATTTGGACCATCGTTCCGTGTATGTTTACATGGACGCGGGCATTGATGCGCGCGTCAGAATACTCGTATACCTCCACCCCGCCCCTTCGTCGAGCCCCAAACAACTGCAGCGACTTTCCCATGGGAGGGAGGGAGAGAAACGCACAGCAGAAACCATTGACTACCGGGCTACCTCCATGGCTACCGGGCCGGCCACATGGCTCGTCCTTTCTCTCTCTCTCTCTCTCTCTCTCTCTCTCTCTCTCTCTCTCTCTCTCTCTCTCTCTCTCTCTCTCTCTCTCTCTCTCTCTCTCTCTCTCTCTCTCTCTCTCTCTCTCTCTCTCTCTCTCTCTCTCTCTCTCTCTCTCTCTCTCTCTCTCTCTCTCACAAACTACGTCAGTTTATTCCCAGGAAGAGGAAGCTCCGGGCCCCACGGCCCACGGCCTTCGGTCGTAAAAAAAGTGCAGGGGAATAATTGGAAAGGGGATCTGCGACGGTCAGCCGGTAGTAACTTAGCTGAGTTATCGTGGACGGGTGGAGTTGCTCCCGCCCCCGGCCTCCCGCCCCCGGCCTCCCGCCCCCGGCCTCCCGCCCCCGGCCTCCCGCCCCCGGCCTCCCGCCCCCGGCCTCCCGCCCCCGGCCCCCGGGGCCGAGCAAGAGGTATATAGTCTCGCAGTGGACTCGGCTGACAAAACAAGGGGTGGCCGCTCGGGACCACTTCCGAAAACGACCGCCGAACCTGATATTTTCCCTCCTTGTCGATAGCGGAGGCAGGCGGATGTGTTTGCGACCCCGAGGCGGATGGGTCGTCGGAGAAGAAGGCAGCGTGGCCGGGGGCGGGCGGGGGCGGGCGGGGGCGGGCGGGGGCGGGCGGGGGCGGCAGCAGCGACCGCCTACAGCCCTTCAACGACGCAAGCAGACGTTGCGGTGGTTGCGGTTGGATGGGGGCCGGTCTTAAACCACGTATTCATGCTGCTCCCGTCCCCGTCCCGATGTCCCAGTCCCAGTTTGTGGCAGGCGTAGCCAGGCGTAGGCAAGGCGCGGGTCACCGCAAACGGAGGCAAGCCTGAAAGCAAAGCAGAACAGGGCGGCCGGCCGCCTGGGCTATGCTGGGGGCTGGACTGACCTGCGGCCGGCCGCCTGGGCTATGCTGGGGGCTGGACTGACCTGCGGCCGGCCGCCTGGGCTATGCTGGGGGCTGGACTGACCTGCGGCCGGCCGCCTGGGCTATGCTGGGGGCTGGACTGACCTGCGGCCGGCCGCCTGGGCTATGCTGGGGGCTGGACTGACCTGCGGCCGGCCGCCTGGGCTATGCTGGGGGCTGGACTGACCTGCGGCCGGTCGACCGCGGCTTCGCGTCCAGTCCCCGCCCCGCCCTGCCCAGTCCCGAACTTTGAACTCGTGCCTGCAGTCGCAAGCGCAAGCCCCGGCATTTCCCCTGGGTGGTGTTGGGCGTGAACCCAGTCATCGCGTCGGTTACAAAGTACTTAGTATTCTCCTCCCCGCCTACCCTCCGCTCGGGGGCCGCGGGGGTCGCATCCAACGCACCGCTCGTGATTTCACAAATTAATTCAGCGTGGCGTTATTTAAAAATTGCAGCCGTCGCCGCCAGTAATTGGCCGCGACGCCCCGTTGCGTGCATTCTGCGATGCCGTTTAACTGCATATTGCGGCTGCCCCGGCGGAGCCGCGCGGCGTCCGGAAACCGTGTCGTCTGTCTCTGTCGCACCGCCGGGCCGAGGCCCTTGGAGGGCGTGCCGGGCGGGAAACAGAGAGGGAACGCCCATACGCAGCGCGTCTTCCGTCTCGCTCGCTCCTCGGCCGGGGAGCGGCTCAGGCACGGAGCGCGAGAGAGACGATGGGGCAGCAGCGACGATACGCATGCATGAAGGAGTTTGTTGCGGCAATTAGCTGGACGGGGTGGTGCGTCCACAGACAAGCCACTTGGGCATCCATTCGTCAGCGCAGGGCGCGGCGCTGACCGCACGGCTCTCATCACGGCCGGTGATGTTCACGCAAAAACAAGAAAAAAGATTGGTTGCCCCAACTTAATTTTAATTGATTACGGGACAAGCAACAACGTTTACGTAGTTAAGAGAACTGACGCGTTTTGCTACCGCTGCAAACTTTTAGCTGATCCAACGGAATGTTTGTGCTCGCAACTGAATTTGTTGCTCGCGCCAAAATCAAGGAGTAAATAAGTTGGGACAACCAATCATGTATTATTATTATTGCGTGTTTGTGCGGTTCATCGCACCGAGTGCCAGAGAACCACACTCGCGTACTGTCGCGGACGCATGGCGTGGGGTCACGTGGTCTGTCACCTCATCACTCATGCGGCCGTTCTGTCGGCCTATGTGTGTGTACCTCTGTACCATTGCTCTTTGGAAGACAAAGCGCGCGCTGACCTCGCGAACCCTGTTCGCGGTGAAGTAGATCGACAGGAAGTCAGGGTTGATGTGAGGTGCTCTGCTGCCCGCCCTGGCCTACCCCCACCCTTAGCCCAGCAGGGGGAGCAGCCAGCGCTGGGCCGTCCACGGCGAGGCGGACAACACTCTGCCATTTTAAAGCAATTGTGCGTCGGCGCGCCGCGAAAAGGGGCGAAACGAGGAAACGACTGAAAGACAGAGAGAGAGAGAGAGAGAGAGAGAGAGAGAGAGAGAGAGAGAGAGAGAGAGAGAGAGAGAGAGAGAGAGAGAGAGAGAGAGAGAGAGAGAGAGAGAGAGAGAGAGAGAGAGAGAGAGAGAGAGAGAGAGAGAGAGAGAGAGAGAGAGAGAGAGAGAGAGAGAGAGAGAGAGAGAGAGAGAGAGAGAAAGCGACTGACACGGCAACACGCACGTAAGAGGAAGCGTTTTAGAATAAAACGAGAGGGGAAATAGCTACCAGCTACCTAATGGCCAATAACGTAGAGAGGAAGAGCAAGAAGAAGAGGAGTTCCCTCGCGGAGCTGTTGGTGGTGACGTCACGTCGTCTCGGTCACTCGGTTTCGTCGTTAGTGCTTTTCTATTTCGAGACTTCTTTCTCCCTGATCCATTCTCCTGCTGCGCCGAGGTGGGAATGAAATTATAATAACAAGACGAGGAAATGGTGCAAGCTGCAAGGCATTGTTTTATTCCTTGTCGGAACAAAATGAAAAACGCAAAGAGTTCTCTCAAGTCGCAGGTGTAAAAAATTGTGGGGCACACGCGAAAGAACAACCAAATACAAGACCCCGAGTGTAACTTTCAACGTTATTAAAAGTTTCGCATAACCACGGCACTCAGTATAGTTGTTTTTGGACTTTTCTTGCCCGACCTCCGTTTCAGATAATTCCGCATCGATTACCCTATCGCGGAAACACGGAAACCAAATAACAGACTTCTATGCGCGTTCCGCCAACGTGTCGCGTCTTTAATTTTTTCCCCTTTTATTTCCCTCCTGGGAGGCTGTGGGCCTTGGATCCTGCCCGCCGCCGCCGCCGCCGCTTATGCCCTGACGTGCTCTAATGAAGAGCTACCAATCGCTCAATTACTGCCACGACAGGGCGCCTCCGCCGCAGCACTCGCTATCCCTCCAGACAACAAAATAACAACAAGGCGTTTAGCTGTGTCGGACGGCGCCGGAAGCGCGTCCGAAACGGGCGGGAGGATGGGTCGGCTCGGACGCAGCCCGGCCACCAACCACACCCGCGTAGCTCCCGGGGCGGGAGTCACCGTTGGTGGTGTTGGCGCCAGCGCCAGGCGCCGGGCTACAAGGTGCATCGCCTCGCTGCAGCAGCGGATGCAGCGGATGCAAGTTGCGTGACTGAATGTCGTGTTCGGGGTGCACACCTTATAGCCCGGTTATGTGGTACCAGCTCCCCGCACACAGTCTGACCCCTGACCCCCGACCCCCAAATGACCCCGAACAGCAGCAGTGCAGCAGGATGAGAAATTGCCTTTGGCGGGACTGACTTATTTGGTGGTCTGGTGCGCGCGCGCCTCACACACACAACACACACACACACACACACACACACACACACACAAACCACCGCCAAGGAAAAATATATTTGTCCGGTGATGCATGTATCTGTATGCATAAAAGCTGCTACGCGTGCCCGCCGGGGCTCTGGGAAGAGAACCAGGGGCACCAGGGGCACCAGGGGCACCAGGGGCACCACCACCGCGGCCATGGGAACGGCAGGGCGATCGCGCGTGCGCTCAGCAGGCTGTGCAATCTGGACGGTGCGAAAACGCCCCGCCTGACACCGAAAGGGCGTTCATGGAGTCGTGTTGCACTGCGCCTGGTTGTAGTACATCAGGTTTGTGGCGCCGGAAAAGCCTCTCGCCTGCTGCGGAACGTATGAGAAATTTACGAGCCGCCGTCGTGAGGACCGTGTGGTGACCAGGGTGGTGGTGACCTTTCGTCCGCGTCCGCCCGGGCCGATAGGCCGTGCCGCAGTCTGGCCCACCCCACAAGCCGGCACAAGCCTCCCCCCGAATGCCGCAAACGTCACAGAAACACGCGCGAGTGGCCGGGCCATGCCGGGCTAAATGAATTCCATTAATTAAGGTCACGGATGATGACTCGCGTGCGTGCTGCTGACCTTTGCTAAGCAGGCTGCTCATGTGAGGCGCCCGTATTTACGGCCGGTGATACGGCGGACTAGCGTGGCCGGAGCGTGCGGAGGAATGCCATGAGGAGCAGGCCTCCCAGAGGTTCCCATGACATTGCTCCTGCCGCGTGTCACATGCAAAGACACACACACACACACACACACACACACACACACACGGCCGCTTGCCATTCGCCTGCTCGCGGCAAGTCGGGTGAAAAAATGCCATACATAATTTTTTTGGAGACATTGAAAAGCTCGGCCGTTGCGCTGCTACTTATGCCTTATGGCGCGGGGGGCTGGCCGGGTCGGAGCCCCGTACCGACAAGACACACGCAACACCGCTGACAGTGACGAAGTGACACTCTGGGCGGTAGGGCGGCCTGTATACCGATGGGATGACCTACCGAGTCCCACTCCACTTCGGTCTGTTCCACTCTTTATCATTTCTTCCCACGCGTATATCTACTAGTGTCCCCCAGGGACGGCGCGGGGCGCAGGGCACACATATAGCGGGCGGGGCAGGGCAGGGCTCATCTCAGATGGATTCGGTTTATCTTTCCACAGGAAATGGGCTGGGGTGGGGCGGGCGGTGGTGCCGGGGGCACCTGCCCCAGCTGATCACATTTGCCCGCAGCTGTCCCCCTCCTGATGCTGGAGCCGTGGGGACGCCCCCCGCGTGTGCCTCCGCGGCGTGCCGACGGACAGCTGCAGCCGCTGCAGCTCATGTCAGTGTCTCAGTGTTCCCGACTCACCCTGTGTAGCGCTCGGCGTGCGTGTTGGACGCCTGTTGCTGCGTCGGCTGCACGGCTCGGTGCACACGCCGCGCCACTCCCCTTTCCCCTGCCTTCCTTCTTGACGTGATCGTAAGAACCTGCCCGGCCCAGCCCGGTGCAGCCCCGCCCGCCCCGCCCGCCCCGCCCGCCCCGCCCGCGGCCGACGCTGCTTTTGTCTGAAAGTCGTTGAGGAAAAGTGAATCTAACGCATGTGCCGCCGGCGGCGGCCCGCCACCGGAAGCCATGGGATGGGCCGCAGAGAAAGGACAATCATGTCGTTGTCTCCGGTTCCAGTGCAGCGGCCACAGCGGCCACCGCAGCATAGCAGGCTTGGTGTACTTCTGTCGCCGCGCTGGCGGTGCCTCCCGCGGACTTGGCGCCCGGGAGATAGGCAACGCTTGGCCTCTGCGTGCGGGCGTGTCGTGCGGGCTGGCCTACCCGAGCACTCGCAGGCGGAGCCGTATTGCACATCTCCTCGATGGCACGTCGTTGGCAGAGGTGCCTCGGCCCGAGGGCCCCGAGGGCAGCGCAGGGGCAGGGCCGGCAGGGCCTGGCGTCGGCGGTGACCTTGGGGCACCTGCTGGCGACGCCAGGGCACGCGGGGCGCGGCGGGGGGCACATCCTGTGCGCTGGATCGGCTCGGCTCCGGTGTGGGTGCGGCTGGCGCGGAGCGGCGCATCGAGCTGCAGCGGCACACACACACACACACACACACACACACGCACACGCGCGCAGGCCGGACGCAAGGTGGCCATCCCCCTTCCCTTCCCTCCGCACAGGTGCGCGAGGAGTTGTATACATCGTCACAATGGGTGCGTTTCGGGCGGCAGCAGGCGGCGGGAGGGGTGCGGAGGGTGAGAAGGAGGGGGAGGAGGAGGGGGAGACAGCGCCGGCTTGCAAGATCCCTCCACGCAGCGCCGGGCTGGCTCTGGGCTCTGCCCTGCGTCTTCTTCGTTGCTTTGGATGTCATCATGATGCCATGTCGGTGTGGTGGGGTGGGGTGGATACTTGGTCCTGCCGCCGCCGCCGGCATGCGAAGCTCGAAACCTCCCAGCGCCACCCGAACTTTTTACACAATGACGCGAGTGCGCGCTGCGCGCTCGCGCTGACATTACCGGGGCCTCCCTCCCTCCACAAACTGGTTCTCGCCTGAGGAGTCGTGGAGTCCTTGTGGCCCGCGGTCAAACAAACGACGGCATTCGATGACATTTGCCGGGTCAAACCTGGTGGCGAAACAACAGGAGAATGAGATCACGCTGGCCGAGGCGGAGCAGCAACCCAACCGACCGGCCGGTCCGGGCCGGGTCCGGGTCCGACCTGCGTCACGTCCGCGTCCCCCGACACCCGCGGCTCCCGCGGCCGCTGCCCCCCGCTGTGCGGCCAGGCCGGCTCCGAGCTCCACTTCTGCCCCGCGACACGCGCGCTAGAAAGGATAGGAAGGCGTGGGCCCCTAGAGGGGCTGTCCGGAAGCGACGAGCAGCGAGGTCTCTCCCCGAAGGGCCGGTGTAAAAGAGACCGGCTTGCACCCCCCCCCCCCCTCTGGATGTGCCCCCTGGCACACAATCACTAGGGGCGATGTGCCGGGGATTGCCTAGGGATTGGGTGCCCCCAAGGCGGTCAGCGGGGGTCACATATGCCCTAGGTGTGGTGTTCCCCTCGGCGGGCACATAGTCCCTAGGGCTTGTGTGCCCCCCGGGGGCGGGTACATGGCCCCTAGGTTTAGTGTACCCCGGGCATATGGTCCCTAGGGATAGTGTGCCGGTACCACTGCCTGCATGGTAGCATGCTGTCCCTGCACACCGGGAGCACTCCTGCCTGCTCCGGCCCAGTCCCCGCAGAGGCGGCACGTGGCTTGTCCACGGCCCCGTACCGATCCACCGATTCCCTCTTCGCGATATGGAACCAGATGGAGCAGCTGCGCGGCTCCTATACTCCAAGGCGCCGGCCGCGGCCCGCATCAGCTGCTCACGGCGGCAGCGGCAGCGGCAGCGGCAGCGGCAGCGGCAGCGGCAGCGGCAGCGGCAGCGGCAGCGGCAGCGGCAGCGGCAGCGGCAGCGGCAGCGGCAGCGGCAGCGGCAGCGGCGGCAGTGGCAGCGGCAGCGGCAGCGGCGGCAGCGGCAGCGGCAGCGGCAGCGGCAGCGGCAGCGGCAGCGGCAGCGGCAGCGGCAGCGGCAGCGGCAGCGGCAGCGGCAGCGGCAGCGGCAGCGGCAGCGGCAGCGGATCAGTTTGGGGACCGACTCCGGCCTGCTCTTCAAGTTTGAGGTTATGTCTCAAGTGCCCCGCTGCCGCCACAGCTGTCCTGCCGGTACGGCGGCGCTTGCCCGACGGAGGCGCGAGCCGTGCCATTATCATATCGGCCGCGGTGAAAAAACGGAATGGAAACTTGGCGTTGGCGGAGCAGATTGGAAAATGGGCGTGCGGGCCGGCGGCCGGGTTGGGCCCCGCCCCGCCCCGCCCCGCTCCGCCCCGCACCGCGGAGTATCGGCTCACTGCCGGCCGGCGAAATAGAGAGCGTGGGAGAGTGCGTGTTACGCGGCGGGACAAGACGACGACGACGACGGAATATAATCAGTCTATCTCGTAATTGAATCGGGTCTGGCCGGCAGCGTGGACTGGGGGTCGTACCGCCGTCTTTCTCATACTTTCCATCAGCGTGCCCACCCCTCAGATGCAGGCACTCGGTCCCCATGGCAGCGCGCGGGAAGCGGTGCCACTGGCGGCTGGGGACTAACACCATCTCTGGCAGAGTTCCAACACCTGTCTTTCGGCTGGGCCACTGAGACCCGCCCCCCTCACACACACACACACACACACACACACACACACACACACACACGCACGCACTCACACACACACACACACACACACACGCGCGCGCGCGCGCGCGCGCGTGAATGAAATGGCCCGCTTCATCAAAGGCGATTCAATGAGCCCGCGGGTGCTCGCTTTACTCGTATGACCCATTACACCAGGAGCCCCACACGAACACACTTTGGAAGAATGAAGAATGAATCGTCGCACAAATAAATCCTCTCTACTGCATTGCAGCCATTAAATTCAACATTAACTTCATCTTTTCCCTTTCGCCCTGTCCGAAAGGTTTTCCTTTCACGATGACGCACGGGCTGAAAGTGAAAAGAGGATAGGAGATGAGAACGGCGGCGAATGATATACTTTTCCCATCCTCACGGTCGCGCCCCGACCAAAATTGCCGCGGCCCCTAAAATGAGATCAAAGCGCTGCGCGCGCCCTGCGTATGGTAATGACCACACTCAGGGGGGGACTGTCATTAGAGTCCATGGTTCAAAAACGGCCGAAAGTCAAAGTCGGCTGCCATCAACTAGAGCTGACATTGGGCGAGGAGGACCGGCTAGCCTTCACCACAGATCAGGCGAAAGTGATCATCATGTAGGTCAATGTCCACTGATCACAGATGGGGTGCCTTTAGACCTCGGCCTAGCCCATCAGTCTGTGCAGACCTGGCCTGAATATCTTTGCTCCTGGGACTCACACTGCGTTTCCTGGTACGCATATCGGTTCCACGCGCACCGCGCCCGTTTCGCCGTAACCGCGTTTTACGCTCGCTCTGCTGACATGGTGGGTACAGAAATGCACGCCGCTCATACACGCACACAACGCTCGGCGAGTTCGGCGAGCTCAGCTCCCAGCGGCGCTCACGGTGGCTGCACTGCCGGCTGCTATGGCGGCACGGCGCGGGACATTTCGTCGCGTTTGTATTCCCCGAATCGTCGCCGGCCAGATCCGCGAATCGCGAAACACGGCCGCGCCGCTGCGCCGCACCGTACGGGGTCCGTGCTAAACATCCGTCCCGCTGAGCTATCGGCTGAACGTGTGTGTGTGTGTGTGTGTGTGTGTGTGTGTGTGTGTGTGCGTGCGGGGCGGTGCGGGGATGACGGGGAGGGGGTAAACAGTTAATGCTACCCCCGACGCGACGGCGGCGGGCTGGCGATCGTAAACCCGTCGCGCACACACACACGCACACACACACACACACACATACACACATACACACATACACACATACACACACGCACACACGGCAGAGCGCAGCCCCTCAAGCACAAACGCGAGTTGTGATTCTGCACAGGGAAAGTCCCGTGACCGTGAATGCTAATTCTGCGCCCGCCTCGGCCCGGCCCTGCCGCAGCCCTGCCGCAGCCCTGCCGCAGCCCTGCCGCAGCCCTGCCGCAGCCCTGCCGCAGCCCTGCTGCAGCCCTGCCGCAGCCCGGCACCGCCAACTCGCGAGACGCTGGGCTGCGACGTCTGCGACGTCGGTCGTCTGCGACACGCCGAGCTCCTTGCAGCCGTGTCGCTGCCGCCGTCCTGCGGCCCGTGCGGCGGGGACCCCACCCCCACCCCGCCCTACCACAGCACAGGCCGCGTGCCCCGGCAGCACCAGGACCGTTTGGTGTCGCGGGGGCTGTAAAAGGGCTTAGCGACGGGGCCACCGCCAGGGCCCTGTGCAAGCCCCCCCCCCCCCAATCCCCTGCCAAGATTTTTCGTAGTCGTTTTGAAGACCTCACGAACTACTTGCAGCGAAAAGCAGGAATTTTTTCAGAGAGAAAAAAATCAGGATTATTTTTTGAGGTGTCAGATGTGAGTGCTGATCTCCAGGAAAAAATCAACCAGTATCGTTATTTCAAGGTCCGACACGCAGACGCTCTAACAGAGGCTCGCGGAACTAGTATAATTCAGGGGCGTGCCTGATTCCATATAAACTTCCCTTTGGGTTCACACAGCAGCGCAGGGCCCGCGGGGCCCGCAGGGCTGGGCCGGCGTCTGCTCTGCCCCCTCTTACTCCCTGCCTCCCCCCGCCACGCCGGCCGGTATAAATGGTATAAATACCCCCGGAACCTCTTTACGGCCACTACTACCGACGGGAAACTCGGATCATTATTATTTTTAGAGACGATAATGCAGAGCGCGACTTCGGCCAGACCTTTCAGTTGGGCGGCCCGACCCAGCCCGGCCCGCGAGGCTTGGCACCGAGCTGCTGCTGCTGCTGCGGCTGTACCTACGGAACAGGACAGGCGCGGTGCAAAGTATGACTGACTGCGTCCGGATATCCTCCATGGGCCCTGTGTGATATTGCCTCCCCCCCCTCCACCCCCCCCTCTATTTGTTCGCGTCCCCTTACCCCCCTTCCCCATGCAGTCATCGCTCACGCAGTGGGGGCGCTATACGGAGCGGCGCCACTATACTTCATCAAACCAAAAGGGACGTTTGCTTACATAATACATGGATTCATTTTCACCGATTTTGAGCGTTGCGCGCACGCAGAGCGGCTCACTTGGCGCGCGTGCGCGCGCACACACACACACACACACACACAACACACACACACACACACGCACGCTCTCGCAAATAACGCGTGTGGCCCAATAAATATTGTCATACTGCGCAGGGCGGTGGCGGGGTAGCGCGTGGCCGTGCCCCGTGCCCCGTGCCTGACGTATGTACCGGCCGGACCAACGACCCTTCTTTTGGCCAGAAAAGTTGGATTTTTCTGGCCAAAAAAACCGGGACCATCGCTAAGCAGCGACCTCAGCCAAAAACGGTTTTTCTGGCCAAAAAAGAAGCAGAAGGTACGCAAAGCTATCCCCACAGTTTAAACACTACCCAGTTCAATTTTTGGGCGACTTAAAACCTCTCCGACGGTGCCAACCTACACTGCGCACACCCCATCTGCAATAAAGCTGTTCCTGGGGTTTTAACTCTACCCAGTTCAGTTTTGGGGCGAATTAAAACCTCTCCGACGGTGCCAAAAAATACTCAGCACACCCCAGCAGCGATCAAGACTGTACCCGGGGTTTTAACTCTATCAAGTTTAATTTAGGGGCGTGTTAAAACCTCTCCGACGGTGCCAACCTACACTCTGCTCACACCAGCTTCGTTTAAAGCCATGCCCGGGGTTTTAACTCTACCCAGTTAAATTTTGGGGCGAGTTAAAACCTCTCCGACGGTGCCAACCTACACTGCGCACACCTCAGCAGTGATCAACACTGTACCCGGGGTTTTAACTCTCCCCAGTGCACTTTTGGGGCGAGTTAAAACCTCTCCGACGTTTCCAAAAAATACTCAGTACATCCCGGCTGTGTTTAAAGCAGAGCCTGGGGTTTTAACTCTACCCAGTTCAATTTTGGGGCGAGTTAAAACCTCTCCGACGGTGCCAAAAAATACTCAGCATACCCCAGCAGCGATCAACACTGTGCCCGGGGATTTTAACTCTACCCAGTTCAGTTTTGGGGAGAGTTAAAACCTCTCCGACGGTGCCAACTTACACTCCGCCCACACCAGCTGCGTTTAAAGCAGAGCCCGGGGTTTTAACTCTACCTAGTTCAATTTTTGGGCGAGTTAAAACCTCTTCGACGGTGTGAGAATACACTGAACACTCCACAGCTGTGTTTAAAGCAAAGCCCAGGGTTTTAACTCAGTTAACCCAGTCCAGTTTTGGGGTGAGTTAAAACCTCTCCGAATTTGCCAAAAAATACTCAGCACACTCCAGCAGCGATCAAGACCATACCCGGGGTTTTAACTCTGACAACTTTTTAACAGAGAGGTTTTAACTCGCCCTAAAAATGAACTTGATAGAGTTAAAACCTCGTGCATAGTCTTGATCGCTGCTAGGGTGTGCTGAGTATTTTTTGGCACCGTCGGAGAGGTTTTAACTCGCCCCAAAGTTGAACTAGATAGAGTTAAAACCCCAGGCACAGTCTTGATCGCGGCTGGGGTGTGCTGAGCATTTTTTGGCACCGTCGGCGAGGTTTTACCTCGCCTAAAAAATTGAACTAGGAAGGGTTAAAATCCCAGGCACAGTCTTGATCGCAGCTGGGGTGTGCTCAGCATATTTTGGCACCGTCGGAGAGGTTTTAACTCGCCCCAAAGTTGCACTAGATAGAGTTAAAGACCCGGGCACAGTATTGATCGCGGCTGGGGTGGGCTGAGCATTTTTTGGCACCGTCGGAGAGGTTTTAACTCGCCCCAAAGTTGCACTAGATAGAGTTAAAACTCCAGGCACAGTCTTGATCGCGGCTGGAGTGTGCTCAGCATTTTTTGGCACCGTCGGAGAGGTTTTACCTCGCCTAAAAAATTGAACTAGGAAGAGTTAAAACCCCGGGCACAGTCTTGATCGCAGCTGGGGTGTGCTGAGCATTTTTTGGCACCGTCGGAGAGGTTTTAACTCGCCCCAAAGTTGCACTAGATAGAGTTAAAACCCCGGGCACAGTATTGATCGCGGCTGGGGTGGGCTGAGCATTTTTTAGCACCGTCGGATAGGTTTTACCTCGCTCCAAAAATGAACTAGGAAGAGTTAAAACCCCAGGCATGGCTTGGAACGAAGCTTCTGTGACTAGCGTGTAGGTTGGCACCGTCGGAGAGGTTTTTACTCGCCCCAAAATTGAACTAGACAGAGTTAAAACCCCGGGCACAGTCTTGATCGCGGCTGGAGTGTGCTCAGCATTTTTTGGCTCCGTCGGAGAGGTTTTACCTCGCCTAAAATATTGAACTAGGAAGAGTTAAAACCCCGGGCACAGTCTTGATCGCAGCTGGGGTGTGCTGAGCATTTTTTGGCGCCATCGAAGAGGTTTTAACTCGCCCTTAAATTGAACTTGATAGAGTTAAAACCTCGTGCATAGTCTTGATCGCTGCTAGGGTTGTGCTGAGTTTTTTTTGGCACCGTCGGAGAGGTTTTAACTCGCCCCAATGTTGCACTAGATAGAGTTAAAACCCCGGGCACAGTATTGATCGCGGCTGGGGTGGGCTGAGCATTTTTTGGCACCGTCGGAGAGGTTCTACCTCGCCCCAAAAATGAACTAGGAAGAGTTAAAACCCCAGGCATGGCTTTGAACGAAGCTGCTGTGAGCACAGTGTAGGTTGGAACCGTCGGAGAGGTTTTAACTCGAACCAAAAATAATCTGGGTAGAGTTAAAACCCCGGGCATGGCTTGAAACGAAGCTGGTGTGAGCACAGTGTAGGTTGGCGCCGACGGAGAGGTTTTAACTCGAACAAAAAATAAACTGGGTAGAGTTAAATCCCCGGGCATGGCTTGAATCGAAGCTTCTGTGATTAGTGTGTAGGTTGGCACCGTCGGAGAAGTTTAAACTCGCTCCAAAATTGAATTGGGTAGAGTTAAAACTCCGGGTATGGTCTTGATCGCTGCTGGAGTGTGCTGAGTATTTTTTGGCAAATTCGGAGAGGTTTTAACTCACCCCAAAACTGGACTGGGTTAACTGAGTTAAAACCCTGGGCTTTGCTGTAAACACAGCCGGGGTGTGATCAGTGTATTCTCACACCGTCGAAGAGGTTTTAACTCGCCCAAAAATTGAACTGGGTAGAGTTAAAACCCCGGGCTCTGCTTTAAACGCAGCTGGTGTGGGCGGAGTGTAAGTTGGCACCGTCGGAGAGGTTTTAACTCTCCCCAAAACTGAACTGGGTAGAGTTAAAATCCCCGGGCACAGTGTTGATCGCTGCTGGGGTATGCTGAGTATTTTTTGGCACCGTCGGAGAGGTTTTTACTCGCCCCAAAATTGAACTGGGTAGAGTTAAAACCCCAGGAACAGCTTTGATCGCAGATGGGGTGTGCGCAGTGTAGGTTGGCACCGTCGGAGAGGTTTTAAGTCACCCAAAAATTGAACTGGGTAGTGTTTAAACTGTGGGGATAGCTTTGCGTACCTTCTGCTTCTTTTTTGGCCAGAAAAACCGCTGTTGGCTGCGGTCGCTGCTTAGCGATGGTCCCGCGTTTTTTTGGCCAGAAAAATCTTACTTTTCTGGCCAAAAGAAGGGTCGTCCGGACCAGACCGGACCGGGTAGGCTGCCGTAGGCCGAAGGGAACGGCGGTCGGCGGCCCGCTCCCGCCGCCCCTCTGCACTTTTAAAGACCCCTCCCCCTCCCCCATTGCGCTCTCTGGGTCGGTCGTTACGGCGGTCTTACGCCGGGGGTGGCTGCCCCCCAGTCCCACCCCCAGCGAGGCGTGATTCTCGGTCCAGCGCAGCCGCTATAGCCGCCCCCGGGACTGACCATAAATTATCGAGATTTCTTCCCCCTCGCCCTAACGCTGTGCGAAATCACAGCAGCAGCAGCAGTAGTAGCAGCAGCGCCGGTTTTTCTCGCAGCCTCAGCAGAAGGGCTTGGAGACGGTTGGCGCCCCTCCCCTTGGGGCTCAGCAAACACTTTCAGTCCCTTCAGATCCGGTCCGCGAGCAGCCTGACGAAGGCGGAGGCGCGGAGGAGCGGAAACTATCGATACTCGAGGAGTGATAGTAAAACTGCGGAGTGGATGTAGAACGGGGATAAGACGATGAGTAATGCGGCGGGCGGGGGTCCCGTCCGACACACTCTGTGCACTCCGTGTGTTGTCAGCGGCAGCAGCGGCCTCGCAGCACCCCGGGGATGACCCTCTGTGGTATGCGGTGTATCTCTGTAGCACTGTTGCCGGGTAATGTCGCTCGCGGCTGATAACATTCTGATAACACACACAGCCGCGACGACTCCTGCCCCCTAACCCTGTGCTCGCTACTTTTAATGCAATTTCGGTCCTATGTTAGTGCTGCGCCGCTTCCTGCTCTTCTTTTTCCCAACTTTTATATCTCCCGCCCCCCCCCCCTCTCTCTCTCTCTCTCTCTCTCTCTCTCTCTCTCTCTCTCTCTCTCTCTCTCTCTCTCTCTCTCTCTCCCTCTCCCCCGGCCCCTCGCTCGCTCGCTCGGCTTGTGTAGGTCAAGTCCCCCTGCTCCGCTCCGCTATGCATGCTTGCAGCGCACAGAGCTGCTATGCGGGCTGCCTGCCTGTCGGGCGTTTCCTCCAAGCGATGTGCTCCTGAATGCTCCGGGCCGCTGCACACTGCACAGTATGTATGCAGCATGACGCCCAAACAAATATTACATGTGTTGCGGACATGAAGCTTCTGCGGGGTCCTGTATGGTTGGCACCACACCATCCGGAAGTGGGGAGAATATATATATATATATATATATATATATATATATATATATATATATATATATATATATATATATATATATATATATATGTACTCGCTCTAAAAAGACAGGGCGTCGGCAAACACTGTGAGAGGCCGTGTGCCCTGATGTCCGTTATCTGCGTGGCAAAAAAAGCAAAACAATGGCGGCAGGCCTTTACCGAAATGGTTATGCTCATTGGGTCCGTGTCGTGCGCTGTGCGCCGTGCCGTGCCGTGCCGTGCCGTGCCGTGCCGTGCCGTGCCGTGCCGTGCCGTGCCGTGCCGCTCACCTCCGCGGTGCTCTGGGCGTGGTCCTCCGGCCTGCCGAGGTGAGATAGCACTTCCAGGCGGGCCCCGCCCGGCCCCGCCCGGCCCCGCCCTGCCCCGCCCGGCCCCGCCCCGTCTTTGGCATGGGCCTGCCTCGGCCTCCTCGCCTTGGGGTTAACGACTGGCTGCCCAGATCATATTATACGGGGCTGGAAAAGGCGGAAGACGCCTCGGAAAAACATTCCCTCCCCGTGATTATCCGCCCGTCCCCGCGCCTCGCGCTTCCTTCTTCCTCCGTGTGAGGTGGGAAGTGGGAGAAGAGATAAGCAGAAGGATGAGAAATATGTGGGGCAAGGGCGTCGGCGGATAGCGGAGAGAGAGAGAGAGAGAGAGAGAGAGAGAGAGAGAGAGAGAGAGAGAGAGAAAGAGAGAGGTGGTCATGAGGAGCTCGTCTTCCGCGGGGGGCCGATGGGGTTGGGCCATGGGAGTGTCGTGACCTGGAACAGGCCGGTCTGCAAATAATGCAATCGCCCGGTAAACGGCCGCGACGCCACCAGCGGCGTGTCGCCACGGCGTCGCTGCACCGCACAATCGTGGCCGATTGGCGGCGTCGCGGGCCGGATCCTTTGACTACTAAAGGGGCTGCAGGGGCTGCAGCAGCGGCAGCGGTGGCAGAGCCGGCGGAGCGCGTCCGGATTGGTTCGGGCTCGCGGCCCGGACCGCAGGACACTCCAGGAACTGTGGGCCTCCATGTGAAGCCACTCCTTTGATGTCGCTTGTAGGGGTTCCCAACGAAACTTGAAGACGGAAGCTAAAGAACAAGATCACTTCCATAATAGGAATTCTCGAGAGCAGGTATAAGATATCTTGATGCACCCAAATCTGGAGCCATGCCTCCAAATCCACGCAAAACGCAATTTAAGTTTCTCATACCTGACCTCGAGAGTTTGCCGTCTGGAGTGTTTTTGTTGTCCAAGTCTGATTGGAAACCTCTATTGCAGTGGTCCGCACCGCAGACGGTGGGGGCGGCAGCGGCAGGGTGGGCGTGGTGTGGGTGGGCGAACGCCTTGGTGAGACGCGCACATCGGTGATTGATTTGAGAAGACAAGGTTGGCATGCAGCAGGCGGGCGACGCGTCTATGGAGTGATTGATCGGCCGAATGAATAGAAGGGGGAGGGGGTATTGATTTTACCTCTTGATTTTGACTAAAATTTAAAATTGCACTACGTGATGCGAGAAAACCCAAACGACATTACGCACAAAATTTAAAAACTCATAACTTTGTAACTTCATTGGTATGTAAATTCTTCTCGCCGTTGGGGAGACTTGGAAGTGACGTCACCCCGGAAACGTCAGCCTCCTGAGCTGCCTGGGCCCCGGAGGCCCCAGTCTTCGACGACCATCCGGTAGACCACGTGCCGATGGTTCGAAGTCGCAACCGGACGACCACACACCGCACCACAGATACCAACAACTGTTATCCAACACACCCCGCCGCGCTGCGCTGAGCAGCAGCCGGCAGCACTGCCGCTACTGCCGCTACTGCCGCTACTGCCGCTACAGCCGCTACAGCCGCTACAGCCGCTACTGCCGCCGTGTGAAGCGAAATTTGCAGAAATCTAATTTTGATTTATTTTCGTACTCAAAACGCTGATATCTCAAAAACCGTAAAAGTTACAGCGTTTTCTTTGAAATTTAAGTCTCCTGGGGCCCTACTTTAATCAAACTGACCTTAGAAAATATTTTCAAAAATTTTCTGCAACATTGATTTTGACTGCTGTAAGGGGCAGTTATGCCCCATTCGCCCTGCGCGACCCCTTCCGGTGATCGAAAAAAAATTTCGAAAGTCGCAAAGATCTTGTATTATGTTAGCATCCATATTCGATCTCGCTCATTGACATTTTTGACTTCGCATTATTTTGCCCCTGTCTAACGCCGCCGGTCCGTCATCTGCTTCTGTTGTCCTCCGGGTCCGCGCTTAGCCGACTGGGGACAGTGTCGCAGCAGGTTCCCTCCGGTTCCCTCTTTCTCCAGGACCACACACACACACACACACACACACACACAGCCGCTGCACAGCCTCACAGCTCACAGCAGCGTCGCTTCACGTTGTCTCTTCATCGCGGCCGGCCGGGACGGTGGGGACCCTTCGCGCACTTTCTCTTTAAATATGAATTTCTGAGAAAAAGAACCGCGTCGTTTGTGGGGACCGCGGCGCGAACACGTTCAGTGAGAATGAGCTGCAGGCGACAAAACAGAGCATGTCTAGAGTGCATACCGGGTTTTTACTTTACACTGTAGTGATCCGGTAGCTGAATGGGCAGCGCGTGTCACTGCGGGGTACAAATCCAAGAGGGAAACGAAATTTTTCGTCGTCCTTCTCGTCTGATGTTCGCTAAGTGTTGGGTTGAAGAAAAACAGCAGTCTCCCCAACGACCTTTTCTTCTTCTCTAGGCGCCCCGGTTGACAAAATCCGGTATACATACTATCAAGTGCTGTATTATGAGTGAGAGGTATTACGCAGCGAGTCGGCCGTATCTCAGCAGTCACTGCCGGCCTTCGAACTGCATACCGGCTCGCCGCCCCCGCCGCCCCTGCGCGTGCTGTGACGTCACCGGCAGCGGTTCACCTCAGCCCATGACCCGCGCGGCCCGGCCCGGCCCGGCCTACGCCCCCGGGCAGCTCCGGCGTGGCGGTGCGCTCCCAGTTCATTGAAAACATCCTTTCACCGGCCGGTCGTCTCTCTCTCTCTCTCTCTCTCTCTCTCTCTCTCTCTCTCTCTCTCTCTCTCTCTCTCTCTCTCTCTCTCTCTCTCTCTCTCTCTCTCTCTCTGAGGCTGGTGGAGCCGGCAGCAGAGCACACAGACGGACAAACAGCGCAAGACGACGGCCAGGCCTGGCAGTGTGTGCAGTGTGCAGAGCGGGATGGTCAGCAGCGTCCCTCCGGCGCAGGCGACCGCCACGCGCTGCCACGCGCCCACGCGCCGCCACGCGCCGCCACGCGCCGCCACGCGCCGCCACGCGCCGCAGACAATGCAAAACCCGCCGCCGCATCGTCCGCCTGGACAGCGGGACAGTCGAACCGGAAATTGACAATGACAAAACATGACGCGACGCACATTACGGCGGCGGCGGTGTGTCGCCATTGTACTCGCGGCCACAACGGCGCCACCACATCCTCATCCTGACCTGGCGGGGCCCGGCTGCGATACCACGATATATCGAGTCGATATCGATATCACCTTGATATCGAGGGATCCGATATTTGTTGTCAAATCTCATCGATATATCGAGATACCGATATCCCCCGATATTACGATATCCCTTGATATCGCGATATCCCTCGATACCACGATATCCCTTGATAACGCTCGATACCACGATATCCCTCTTGGCCATTCACATATTGCGTAATCATATGGTTTTGGCCACATAGGACCCCCCCCCCTCCCACTCCCTCACGTAATCACGTGCTAACCTAACCTTCCCATGTTAAAGCATAGCAGGTAATCTGTGCCTAGAACCTCGCCCCCCCCCCCTCTTCAGGTAGTTACGCCATATGTGAATAGCCCCATACCAAAAATTCCCGATACCACGATATCCCTCGGCCGCCCGGCCCAGCCCGGCCTCCCCACCAAAATGCTATCATGTTGTCGTACTGACTTCGGAGCTCGGCGGTCCGCGGTGTGCTCCATGCGCTCACCTATATGGGCGGGTCGAAGCCTGATAAGACTGTGCCACATAGTGGGCGCGCGCGCGCGCGTGTGTGTGTGTGTGTGTGTGTGTCTTGTTTGCGGTGTGTGTGGGAGTGAAAGATTCGAGCGGAAAGGTAGGCAGGTGGGCTGGCTATTTTTGTTGGCGACTTTGTCCTCCCGGCGTCTCTCGTCGCTCAACATCTTTATCTACGCGGCTGATTTCATCGGTTCTTGGAATCGGAGAGTAAAACCTTTTGCTGTCGCCGGAAGGGGGCGGGGGGGGGGGGGCAGCAAGAGAGGCAGGAAGCGGCGTGCCAATGGTCGCGGCCCGGGAAATAATGAGCAGAGTTCGAGTGTTTTCTTTGGACGCCCCCGTGCGCGCTGCCATGGCGCTGCTGCGCCACGTCTCGTACCATTGCCGCGCTCGCGCGCCTTCCAGGAACTATGGCGATCTGACAGGCTGTCGTGGAGGGCGCAGCAGTGTGATGTACCCCCCACCCCCTTCCCCCTCCATCCCCCTCTGCGTTCACCACCCCTTTTCCGGGTAGCCCCGTCCCCGGGGCCCGCGCCGGGTGGAGGGAGACGGGGTCGACATAACTAAAAGTATCCCGTCAGCAGCCATCAGCAGGGGCCGTCCGCAAACCACGTGACCCCCGGGGGGGAGTGGGGGCAGTGCGCCGGGGACCGGGAGTGGAACCCATCGGGCTGCACTAGGCGGCCAGCACCACCGAGAGTTGTCACGTGTTTGGTGGACGCTCCCCCCGGCGCTACAGCCCGGCCCGGAGCCCTTCGCGGTCATTGACAGCCCTCTTCTGACTCTGCGCCTTTTTCGTACGTTCGCTGACGGCGCCCTGTCCGCGGGCTGGCCGGGCCGGTGTGTTGACGGAAGCGAGGTGCGGTCACCGCTCCGCGCGCCGCGTTCACCCCCCCCCCCCCCGCCTTATTGGAGGGAAGAACAGGTGCCAGCTGACGCTGCTGCCGACGTCGAGTAGTTGGTGTGCGCCGCGTCCCGTCCCGGCCTCACGAATTGGCAGCAGAAGGTCCCCGCCCTGCCCGGCCGGCCCGGACGGGTGAGCGGTAAGTGGTGGGAAGTTGGTCGGTGCCGTGGACGCTTCCGCGGCACGAGCCGCTGCCGACGGCGCACGCCTGTGGCGCACGCCCGGCGCGTGCCGGTTGCGTACGCACCCTGTACCGGGTCCTGACGGGCCCTGTCCCTATCGGGTGACACATCAGCTGATCGGCTTGCCTCGGCTCAGCCCCCTCGAGCTTCGGCCTGCGTCGTGACAACGTCACGTGACACGTCACATGACATCCTGTCCGCGAGCCGGAAGTGCGGGGCGTAGCGGGCGTAGCGGGCGCAGCATGTGAGCCGTGTCCAGCCGGAGCCGGAGCGGCCGGGTGCACGAGTACCTGGACACGGGACGGGACGGGGCGGGACGGGGCGGGGCGGGACGGGGCGGGGCGGGCACTCTCCTGCTGGGCGCCACGCCACGCCAGACCGCGGACGCCGCGGAGCTGCGGCAGTCAAGGTCACCCCCGCCAGCAGCAGCAGCAGCAGCAGCGGCAGCAGCTGACAGCCGGCGATCAAAGGCGGCGAACTCGAAAAATCAAGTCCATGTGGGCCGCCTAACCATTTCGTTGAGATCGCCATTGGAAATATTGCGGCGCGGCGGCGGCCAGGCCGTCAAGGCCGCCGCCGTCGTCGGCTGTCTGCTGACGCCGGCTGGGCTATTCGGAATCAATGAGAGGGAGAGGGAGAGAGAGAGAGAGAGAGAGAGAGAGAGAGAGAGAGAGAGAGAGAGAGAGAGAGAGAGAGAGAGAGAGAGAGAGAGAGAGAGAGAGAGAGAGAGAGAGAGAGAGAGAGAGAGAGAGAGAGAGAGAGAGAGAGAGAGAGAGAGAGAGAGAGAGAGAGAGAGAGAGAGAGAGAGAGAGAGAGAGAGAGAGAGAGAGAGAGAGAGAGAGAGAGAGAGAGAGAGAGAGAGAGAGACAGAGAGAGAGAGAGAGAGAGAGAGAGAGAGAGAGAGAGAGAGAGAGAGAGAGAGAGAGAGAGAGTCCAAACGAGGGCAAAGCGTTATCTAGCGAGCCAGAAGCCAGCACCCTTTGATGCGCGCGCGATCCGATGCGATGCGACCGCTCACTCGCCTGCCTAATCCCATAAAGCACAGCATGACCCACGACGGCCTCCCCATGTCTCCGTTTTGTAAGGCTGCTCTGCTCCCTGCCTACACGCCAGCCACCCGCCACCCCCCGAGGCCTCCGACGGCGTGGACACGGCGGCGCTCGGGGGGTCCACGACGGCCGTGACCCCCGCCGATGATGGCCCCCTGCCCATTTCCTAGGGCACCCCCGCGGTCACACCGGCCGCGCCGCGGTTTGGTTTATGTTGCCGTCCGGCCATCTATCTTGGGCCGGGTCGAACGTCAGAAATAGACGAGACCGAGACGCCACCGCGGCACGGCAAGGAGGCGCGCTGCTTGGCTTTGGGGGCCGGCGAAATAATTAACGTGTCTATTGTCACCGACCGCCCCCGCCGCCCCCGCCGCCCCCGCCGCTCGGGCTGAGGCCCCCGCCCTTGACAGTGACGTCACAGACCCGACGAACGACGGACACGTGAAAGTCAGCTGACGGCACAATACGCGGCCACGCGCGTTTTTCATACTGGATGCATTCCCAGAAGCGCCGCGCCGCGCCAGCAGAGAGGTGGTCCGCTCTCTGCTGCCCCGCTGCCCCTGCCCTCCTGCATGCAGTGCGTCTCCACGGGGATCGGTTACGTCGCCGCTGGGCCCCACCCGGCCAAGGCCGACGTCATACTCACCCTCCACCTCGACGATGTGCCGCGTGCCGCGTACAACGTGATTCACGAGTTCGCATCAGGATTACCACCTCAAAGTCGTACGTGTGTGTGTGTGTGTGTGTGTGTGTGTGTGTGTGTGTGTGTGTGTGTGTGTGTGTGTGTGTGTACACACCCTGTAAGCTGTAAGCCGGGCCATGCCGCGACATCGGGCGGGGCATGGCGGGGGGTGGTGGGGCTGCAGCCGCACATGCTGCCGCCGGCGCCACCAGCCACCCCGACCTTGACTTGAAAGGATTTTAGGGGCCACACTAAGCCAAACGCAAACAGCATGGCAGCCCCGGGGGGCCCGGCCCGGGGGCCCCACATCACATAAACCACAAAACACATTGACAAGGCGTTGCCGTCAAACGGATTTTCTGCGTTTTTTTCCCACGCTGCGCGGCCAGCAGGATGTACACTTTGGCCTCGGCGACTAGAGATAGCCCCGGCGCCCCCGCTGGGCCCGGCTCCTGGAGGAGACCCCCGGCTGGAGTCCAGCAGGAGGGGGCGGTGGGGGCCTCCGGGTCAGGGGCGCGCCGGGCCGGGCTGGGCTGTCAGGTCAGTCACGGCAGAACCCAATGACAGCCGCGGCCTCCGCGGTGCGGTAGCGGTAGCCTCCTCGCCGGTTGGCTGTCGGAGAGGGAGGGGCAGTCCGGAAGTGACCCTATTGGTCGCTGAGCTCAAAGTGAAATTAATGACGGCGCACTGCAGTCGGAGTCAAAGGTCCCATGCCGCTTTGACGCATCGCTAGCGGAGCTTCACAAGGCTCCGCTGCTCCCTCTGGCGGGTTATTGATGAACGCCCATCACTTCGGCACTCACTCCAGACGGAATAAGCACGCGAATCGTTTTTGCTGCGTGAACATTATCGGGCCAGGCTCTGTTCATGGCCTACTGGCAGTCGCACATCGCACATCCACTCCCGATCCACGAGGAGTGCGCGCATTTCGACCAGCCTTATAAAACGGTTTATTCTTCGCCTCATCAGGGCGGGGCCATCTCTCTTCATGACCGCCGCCCTTGGAGGAATATGCGTCATAACCACTTCCCATAATCCATGCTGTTCCAGCCCCAGCGGCCCCAGCGCTAGATGGTGCTGCCACTCTCCGTGGACGTCCAGGACAGGGCTAGGGCCTGGGCTGGGCCGGCCCGGGCCGGGTCTGCCCTGTCTGCCCCGACGGCCCGAAAGGCGGTGAGGTAACCTCTCGCGCTGCGCTGCGCTGCCTCAGCGATCCTGCCAATAAACTCGTTATGCCTCCAGCGCCACACCCCGACGCCTTGCGACGCCTCGCGCCCCTCCGCTGACCGCGACTCGCCCAGTTCCAAACTGGTGGCGTCACCCAGCGAACGCTATGCAGTCCGCGTGCAACACGCACCCAGGTTGATTTGTCCAGAATCAACGAACAAATTAGTTGGGACAACCAATCATTTTCTTTTTTGTGAGTGCGGGTTACGTAACGACAGTATCAGCACGCCCCGTGACGGCCTCGATTAGTTGCCGATGATTAAGTGATGTCTTGAAATTAATTTGGACGGCTCCGGTTATTCGTGATATCGGATTGACACATGAGCTGCCTCCGTACGCAAGTCTGACGGGGTAACGGGTAACGGGTAAGGTCATCCTCGGCCATGGCGCGGCGCCGATGTTGCTCGCCGTGAGCTCGACAGAGCGTCAGCCACTGGATATCTGCACCTGCACACGGTCGGAAAACACCCCACTAACGGCAGTGCCGGTATTTGAACCCGTGAGCAGCAAAGTGCGTGAGGCGCGCGCGAGGGAGATAGGGAGATGCACGGCCGAGGGCCAAGGCGGGCGAAAACTTTTACGGCGCACAAGAGGTTTATGTGCACCCATGTCATTCGTGCTGCTTTCTCTATTTCACGAGAGGGTTTCAAATGTCGTGCGAAATGGAAATGTCTTGTCTTGTACTACCATAGGCTTCGTAGACCCTCAGGTGAATGGCAAAGCTGCAATCACGCTGCAAATTTTCAAAAATGAATAAATTTGAACACGATTTGGAAAATGTGAAATTTGAAGAGAATTACATCGGACACGTTACAATTTCTAAATTGAGAAAAGTGTCCGCGCCTAGTAACGTAGGTCCCCTCCCCGTCCTCCCTCTGCTGCTGCTACAGTTCCTCTCGGTTCCTCTCGCCTCCCTCTCTGTTGCTGTGCGGCTCCGGCGGCTCGTCGCGGTATAGCAGAACAGAACCGAAGCTGATGACAATTCGATTGGGAAATGTAAATGTGTAGTATCAGGCCGCGGCAGAGGGGCTGAGCAGAGCAGAAGGCAGAAGCAGACGACGTGGCCGGACCGGATCGGGCCGGACCGTGGCTGCTGTGCCGGGCCTGCATGGGAACAGCGGGGAGAGCAGCGCCACAAGCACCAGGCCCGTCCGCATACGGATCAAACGCAAAAATAAACCCGCGATTAAAAAGCAGAAAAAGAGGAAAAGAAAAACATTGAATAAACGCGTCATAAATAAAGTGACGGCACCATGTGCAAGTCGCATCGGCGCCAGACAACTACACTCACTCACTTACACACACACAAAGCATATGTCATCAAACACGCATATTATAAGACGCCGTGCGCAGTCAGACAGAGTGCGCTGCCGCGAGATTTTCGCACCCACAAAATCGCGCACTTGTGTTTTTTCCGCGGAACAAAAAGCAATCAGATCGCAGCTGGCCCCAGAATGGTCACGTGTGTGATTCTGGAACGGAAGGGGCGGGGGGAATTAATTGGGGAGGACGCCCTCTTCTTCTGCTTTTACGGCACCGTATTTTATTTTTACGATTGCTGCTAATGAGTATCGGCACCGGTCACTGAATCGTTTTTTTCTTCCAAGCGGCCGTCATTTACACTGCACTGCCCTGGAAGTGACGTGCACGTCATGAACGAAAAGACACACACACACACACACACACACACACACACACAGACCCGTCACGTGGACTCGCATCGTGATCTCCAATATCTCGCTCGAGGCGGTTCGGTTCAGTTTGGGTTCGGCCGTCGGGTTCAGGTGAGCGGTGACGGGTGAGCTCTAGCCGAGGCGTTAGCAGCACCTGCCTCCACGCAACGCCACGCAACGCCTTTGCTGCGATGCCAGCGTCTCCGGGGAGCTCCACACGGTCCAAGGTCTTTCCGGCCGGGACACACGAATGGTCGGGCTGTGGAGCATCGCGGACCGCTCAGCACCGCTCAGCACCGCTCAGCACGCCGGTGCAGCGGCTGCTGGCTGGAGAGAATGCCAGATAGGCCCTGTTGCATCGCACGCTAAACCATGACACGAGGCCTTTTTCGTGTTTTGCTGGAGCGCAATTTTCACCGTTTTGGCCGCTGTGCCTACCCTCGAGAGTTTCCGAACTAGAAGTGTTTTTGTTCTTCAACTTCCGTTTCCAAGTCTCATTGGAAACCTCTATCTGCGCAGCCGAACAGCCGTGTATTCTCGCCTGATTTCCATACTGCAAAGGCCGAACGCGCGGACGGAAAGCCCGCCGTGTGTGAAAGTCAAGTCGGCGAAGGGCCGAGGCACGCCGCCTGCAGCCTGCAGGCACTAATCGCCGAGACGAGGCGTGTGTTTCTCCTTCAGCCATCCTTCAGCCCCTCTTTTCTTATTCCTTGGCTCGGCGGACGTTTTACGCTGCCGGGCGCACATAAAGCGCAGTATTTGTTCCAATACTTTTGATCGTCGGGAGAAAGCTTGAGAACCCCCGTAGTGGTGCACCAACAACATGCGTTTCCCAGAAGCGATAACCTATCGTCTTTGGGCCCATGACTCGGGTCTGAGACGGCTGTTGGAGCCGAATGCGCTTGGCCAGCGGGGCGGGCTGCTTATAGAGCGAGACATAGCATAGCGAGCATAGCCCTCAGTTTATCGTACGGCGAGCCGCCGGGTTGGGTTATTTCAACGTGCTGATCTTGTGATGGAGGAATACGAGACGACGCTCATGTGACGTAAATTCAAACAATAGAGGTTTCCAGTGAGACTTAGGAACGGAAGCTGAAGAACAAAAACACCTCCAGATCGGAAACTTTTGAGGGCAGGTATGAGAAGTTATTTGTGGATTTGGAGACAACAGATAATATTTATAGCGGCGCTTGTGCATCAAGATTTCTCATGCCTGCTCTCTAGAGTTTCTGGTCTAGTGTTTTTGTTCCTCAGCTTCCGTTTTCAAGTCTCGTTTTCAACCTCTATTGCTCTGCAAATTGCGGGACGCGCTTCTGCTGCTGCTCACGCCCGCTCACGCCGCGCCTGCCATGAGCTGCTGGCTGCCATGGGGCCTCGGGTCGTGTCGCGATCACGGTCTGCCCAGGACGCTTCGTGTCATGAGCTATCAGGAGGCGCACGACGAGACCTCATGACCGCGAAGCGGCGTAGACAAACGGGCGTCACTGATGCACTCTATCACTCTGCGATCGCCTGACTCGCATGGCGGGCGGCGCGCGCTGCTGCTGACCCGTTGAAATCGAGGGGCGATTCTCTGCGATACTCTGTGTGCAGGGTACTGTAGTACTGTACTACAGCTGTCGAGTGTGTAGTAGTTACTACAGGGGCAATGAGGTCATAGTATTTTAGAATATTTATTCAGTTTTGGATTTTGGATACTACAGGAGTGAATCGCCCCTCGACCGAACTGATACGGCCGAACTAGCGCTCTGCACTCTGCTGCCCCGCCCCGTTTCATCGGTCCGCTAGTGCTTAGGGCCCTTCGCGCTGCTGTGGCCAAGCATGTGAATCGATGAAGCTTTGTGTGTCGCCGATCTGCTACGCCTCAGTGAAGCCGGGGCCTACGGGCAGCGGGAGAAGGGCTGCAATAGAGTACTCCGGAGCAACTCAGAACGGAAGTTAAGAAGAGATCAAGAATCACTTCTTATCGGTCGAACTGGACATGACGCAAAGGCAATGCCTCTAGCGTATGGTCACACAGCGCACACTCTCCGCTCGGTATGAAGAGGTAAGGGGCTGTTCACATATTGTGTCACACTTACAGAGGGGGGGGGGGGTTCCATGTCAAGATTGACAGCCCTATCTTATTAAATGGGGGGGGGGGCAAAATAGTGTGACGTAAAATGTAAACAGGCCGCGCGGAGAAAAACTATCCGCAGTCAGCTGAGGCTGTCTGCTGGCCGTCAGCTGCCGTCAGCACGGGGCGGTGGGCGAAGCGGCGGGGGGCGGTTGGGGGGGCGGCAGGGGGTGGCGTGCGTTCCTCGCTGGATCCCCGCCAAGGCGCAGTCGGTGGTGACGACGCTGCTAGCAAGCCATTGTCGTCGGCGGCAGAAGAATCTAGACGGAGCCCGCCAGACTTTGCAGAGGACGCTTGCCATGTTGCGGTAGGGTGGACATTGGCTTCCTAAACACCGTACGGCGCGGCGGCCAGCGGCGGCCAGCGGCGGCCAGCGGCGGCGTCCTGGGAACAGAGCACGACCGGTATCGCCGGGCCGGGCCGCTTCATGTCGTCCGCTCCTTTCCGGCCCTCTGCTCTGCTGAGGGCTGCCGAGGGCTGCCGAGGGCTGCCGAGGGCTGCCGAGGGCTGCCGAGGGCTGCCGAGGGCTGCCGAGGGCTGCCGAGGGCTGCCGAGGGCTGCCGAGGGCTGCCGAGGGCTGCCGAGGGCTGCCGAGGGCTGCCGAGGGCTGCCGAGGGCTGCCGAGGGCTGCCGAGGGCCGAGGGCTGCCGAGGGCTGCCGAGGGCTGCCGAGGGCTGCCGAGGGCTGCCGAGGGCTGCCGAGGGCTGCCGAGGGCTGCCGAGGGCTGCCGAGGGCTGCCGAGGGCTGCCGAGGGCTGCCGAGGGCTGCCGAGGGCTGCCGAGGGCTGCCGAGGGCTGCGGCCGAGGGCTGCCGAGGGCTGCCGAGGGCTGCCGAGGGCTGCCGAGGGCTGCCGAGGGCTGCCGAGGGCTGCCGAGGGCTGCCGAGGGCTGCCGAGGGCTGCCGAGGGCTGCCGAGGGCTGCCGAGGGCTGCCGAGGGCTGCCGGGGGCTGCCCGAGGGCTGCCGAGGGCTGCCGAGGGCTGCTGAGGGCTGCCGAGGGCTGCCGAGGGCTGCCGAGGGCTGCCGAGGGCTGCCGAGGGCTGCCGAGGGCTGCCGAGGGCTGCCGAGGGCTGCCGAGGGCTGCCGAGGGCTGCCGAGGGCTGCCCTTCCCCCGCATGAGGGACCCTTGGTGGTAGGGCGGGGTGAGTGTGGGAACGAAACAGGTGTTGCGTGAAGTTGTAATAAAAACAACAATGAGGCGGCAAGTGTTCCTCCTGTAGCGTCCATGTCGGGACTTCTAGCTCGGTACAAAAAGCTCGCGCAGAAGAAGCAGACTTTAACACATTTTCTTCAGGGTGTTCCAACTAAGGATTTGGCCGGAAGTGAGGAGAAGAACAAAACGACTTTTAAAACTCGGTGGGTGGGGGCAGGGATCGGCCCGTGTGCGCATGCGTGCTCACTGCCTGGTTCCCCTCACCACCGTCTTTTTAAAGTCGTTTTCTTCTTCTTACTTCCGGCCAAATCCTTGGTTGGAGCACCCTAGTATTCAACTATCGCGAAATGAGCGGCGCAACTCTTACAATTTCCTTATGTGCAGGATTTGGAAGTCGATATCATTCCGACTCAGATTTCTCATACCAGTGACCGCGGCGCGGGTGTTTTCCGTGTTCACGCTTCCGTGTGTGTGGAGCGGCCGCGCTCGGTGCAGTACACATCTGCCGCCTGCCGCGGACACGAGCGTAGCGGGCGCAGCGGATTCCTTCGACGAGATGGAGCCACTTGTCGCGGCGACGCCCAGTCCAGCGAAGGCCTCATTCCAGGCGTGCCAGAGTGCCGAGCCAGAGGTCGGCTGATAGCGGCGGGCATGGCCGGGCCGGGTGTATCGGACCCTCCGTGCCTGCCGTGCCCGCCGTGCCCGCCGTGCCCGCCGTGCCCGCCGTGCCCGCCGTGCCTGCCGTGCCTGCCGTGCCCGCCGTGCCCGCCGTGCCCGCCGAGCCGCGCTATCGCCGGCACCCGCAACAGCGCCGCTTGCGTCTCTGCCTCGTGTGAGATGACGGCCAGCGATGGCCTGGCCTGAAGGAAACGAACCTCATTGGAATGCCATCGGCGTACGCCATGAGAATGTGGCGTGAAGAGGACGCGCGACAACAAACGACCAACTGCGAAGACGTTGTTGTGATGACACAGGACTGGAGGCAGCCAGAGAGAGACAGCACGAGGGTGTCAGGTGTCATCCCTCTCGCACGGGGCCGCGTGCGTGTTTAGTCGGGAAACGCTAAGCGCGGAGGCAAGCAAACACCTGCCGAGCACCGCTGCTGATGCCGCTTCTGCTCGTCTTGACCCCCGAGACGCCTCCATTTCTCGCCCCTCAAGTTGCCTTCCGAGAACGGCGCGCTCCGCCTTTAACCTGTGACTCATGGCATCCGCGGTCATACCGCGGTGTGCCGCACTGCAGGGACACCACCAGCACCGCGCAGCGCAGCGCAGCGCGCCTCCTGTCAGATATGAGATGTGGCCCGCTTCATGTCTTGCAGGCGCTCCGCGGATCCCCGGCTCTGAATCATCGGCGTGAGCCCTCTGCCCGCTCTGCCCGGTCCATCAGCGCCAGCTCATGACCCCGGCCGAGGCGCTGCGGGGCGCGGCGGGGCGCCCAAATGCGCGAAATGGTTCGAGGAAATGATACTCGGCCCACCAAGGCGGCGGTACTGGTACGCGAGGGACGCTGGCTCGGCGCGGTGGCGGCCGTCGTGGTGGGGGGCGTCCCGGTGGGGGAAGTGGTCAGAGCCCAGGGTCGTGGGGGTGACGTCATGCCCGCCGTGAGTTCACGTGCACCCGCGAGCGAAGGTGCCAGAGCGGCCGCACGGCACGGCACGACGTCTGCCGGCCCCGCGCAGCCGTGCGCCCAGCTCCGAGGACCGTGCCGTCTACACTGACAACCTTCGCCCAGGAGGCGACGACCGCTCGCCAAGGATGCTCCTCACAGCAGCCACCTCCTGCTTGATTCGTCCGCATCTTACGGTTCCGGCCGGCGGCCGGGCGCTCCTGAGAGCGGGTGACTGTCTTCTAGCCATCTTCGGCCGGCCTGACGCCTGCTGGGTAGGCAGCCACGACTTGAACACGCACGCGTGCGGTGCGGGCTGGCCTACCCAGCACTTGCAGGGGCCGATGCTGTAGCGGCAGCGGTGCTGCTGCTCCAGGATATTTATAGCGGATTACTCTGGACCCCACCACGGCCGGCCCTATATTTAGGCATCGATACGGGGCGCCCCGTCATGCCGGGTCGTGAGGCCGGCCGCCACCCCAAACAGGGGGCTGGGCTCAGTAGCACAAGGTCAGGGGGCGATAGGGGGCAGCTGGGGGGCGTCTGCACGGCGTGGGCGGCAGCAGCAGCAGCAGCAGCAGCAGCGGCAGCAGCAGCAGCACCACCACCACCACCACCACCACCACCACCACCACCACCACCTGGCGGGGCCAGCCGTCACTGTCTGAGCCCTGCAGGCATCTGCCTGCACCTGTCTGCCGCCCGGAGGCCAAAGTTGCGGACCGAAAAGTTTGTTCTCCAAACCTCGGCGCGCTCATCCGAGATGTTCTTTGGGCGGAATTCTAGAGCAGGGGCAGGCTGGGCTGGAAGGTAGCAGAACGTGGAGAGCCAGCAGGGTGAGAGCAGAGGGACGCAGAGAGGTCAGGTTTCGTTCCGCGACGTATATGTGACCAGCCCCGGCTGCCCTTCACACGACGCGGGACACGGACTCTCGGTGTTGTTAAGCTCTCGGCCAAACTCGTACTACACACATGTGGGCGCCGCTGGGCCAATAAAGCTGCGAGCGTCCACCCGCTCGTCTGGTGCGAGGCGTGGCGCGTGGCGCGTCACGGGCCGGGCCGGGCCATGTAGGCGCAGCCGACGTCAACAGGTGGTGGAGAATATGGAGACGGTGCGGTGCGGCGGGGTGCTCCAGCCGGCCGCACGCCCACGGTAGGCCCGGCGGCCGGCCACCGCCAGCTGGAGGTGACCCGGCCTAGCATGCCCCGGGTGCCCGGGTCGGCACGGGACACCTTGTGTACAGCGCTCTGCTACCCGGCCCGGGGCGGCCGGGGGTGAAAGCTCCCGGTAATAAAACTACGGGAGATCGAGGAGAGAAAAACACGACTCATTCACAGCGCGGCGCGCAGCCGGGGAGAATCGAACCCGCGACGCCGACGACGGGCGCACGACCGGCACGCGCGTCATAACAGCGACACGGCCTGCGACGTTTCACTCAGCGGCCGTAAAGCGATACGTGACAGCGGGAGAGCGGCCCGCGCGGGGCTGTGGCCGGGGCTACGGCCGGGGCTACGGCCGGGGCTACGGCCGGGGCTACGGCCGGGGGCTACGGCCGGGGCCACGGCCGGGCGGGGGTTCGAGTCCCGGCGCCGGCCGCCGGCCCCAAGCCGGGCTGGTTCCCATAGTCGTTTTTCACTCTGTTTTCGGAGGAGGAGCGCGCCTTCATCTTCATCCAAGGTGCGCGCCGAGGCGAGAGGGTGCGAACCAACGACCTTCCCCCCGTGCTGCGGTGCCGACACCGGCCCTGCGGGGCCCTGCGGGGCCCTGCGGTTTGGCATGGGAAAAAGATGATGCGCCGTCGCTGTGCTGTGCTGTGCTGTGCTGTGCTGTGCTGTGCTGTGCTGTGCTGTACGCTGCGCCGCTGCCGCTCCGCTTGCCTCCGCTCGGCTCCGCTCCGGTTTCACCGTGTGATGCACTCCGCACTGCATCGCCGCGGAGCCTTGACATCACAGCGGGATCAAATCACAGCCAGGTGCACAGCGTCTTAGGGACTCCCTCCCCCCTGAGTCCCTCTGGAACACACTAGACCTCGGCGCACGACAAACACGACCCGCAAACTACGTAACAGCACACGTATTTCTCGTTTCAGGCGGCGGCGGCGCGGCGAGTGAGGCAGGCCTTGGCTAGAGTTGATGGAGCACAGCCACACTGAGCACTAGGTGCCAGCGGGTGCCGCGGTGCCGCGGTGCCGCCATCAGACAATATTGACACTCATTCCGTCCAGAGGCGCGTCTAAGACGCAAAATCAGTTGTCGCTGTTTCGCTATTTCCGAAGCGCAAAGAGAATGCGCAAAGAGAATGCGACGCGAAGCCATAAAATGACGTATGTATTTCTGAATGAGTAGAGGCGGCCTGCAACTCGCGTGTCGTCAAGAAGAAGACGACGAAGAAGAAGGGACACAACGAGCATCGACGTCACGATGGTGTGTGCTTCAATTACGCATCGCATGCCTCCATAACCACAATGAAGACCCCCCCGCGAAGTGACGGGGACAAATGACCCGCACATTCTCATTAAAGTGTCGCGCGGAAAAACTTGTCTGCGGCGTCGCTATCATCCTTGTATTTTGATTGAGAAGCGCATTCCATCGACGCAAGGCGTCGTGCCGCGCAGGCGTGCCAACGCCGTGTGGACGCCGCGGTGCCAGGCGTGCGCAGGCTAGCGCAGGCGTGCCAGCCGGCCGGCAACAAACACATGACTGACTCACTGCCGTGTTTTGCCTTTGCCACATGTATATGCACTGGGTGTGTCCGTGTCTTATCAGCCTGGGAAGCGGCCGGTGCACGCGTCCCGGCCGTGACCTTCAGCGCGGCTGGAAACGGCACAAAATTGCAAAAGTTTCCCCGTGCTCCCGGCGTGCACAAAACTTTTTCATTAACATTTCTGTGCCACGGAGCTTTAGGTCATTGCAACCGACAGCGATGTTGGGAGCGTTTGTGGGGCCTACTCTCAGAAATCCTTACAGACCAGTCCAAACTGCTAGACCGTCGGAAATGCCACAATACCACGTCGTGGATCAAGGCGCTGCCGGGACGACCTGGGGCATGGCTTTGCTCCGCTCGGCTTCCACAGGGCTGGGCTCCGTACTGTGCGGGCCTCTGGGGCCTCTCGGCTCGGGCCGACAATCATAATGGGGGGCGTAACTTATCTCGGTTTCGCGGTAGAAGAGTTTCGTGTTGACAACGCCCGGACTGGAATCACCGCACACCGCGACCACCGCCTCGTCTTGCCTCCCACGACGGTTCGCCGGAGACGGGGGATGACTCATACGCAATTTGCTGTCACAAAAGTATAACAGTCTGATGAATCAAGTCGTCTTTCCTCACCCGGCGGCCCGACGTCCGCGGCGCAGCAGCGATACGCCGAGTCAGGCTGGCCAACCGGAAGTGGCGGGGCGGCCGGGGGCGGCCATGCTTCCAGCAACAAACCAGAGCCAGAGCGACGCTGCTGCTTCCCTCACGGAAGGCGTGTGGATTTGAGACCGGCCAGTGGCGGACGGCGGATCCATGCACTTTCAAAAATTTTGGTTCTTGTGGGATTCTCTGAAATCAAGCATCCGTTTTCTGGCATAAGTCTGAATACGTTATTCTTGATTCAAGAAAATCCCACAAGCATGCTCAATTCAAGCATGCATTTCTGGGAGAGTGGGTCGGCTCGGGATGCTGCTGCATTTACGAGCACCAAGTTCCATACCGAAAGAAGCAGAACAAAATCGCTCCCATACTGGAAAAGAATGAGTTCGAGGTTTCGGCAGTGCCTTGGGGTTTTCGCGTGACGACAGCAACTTCACGCGGGGGCTGTTTTTACTCTGGAGACAGCGGGCTCAAATGTAGCAACGCAATCTCCGCCGTGTGTGCGCAAAATGTTGCGGACCAGAGGGGGAGGGGGGCTACAGCGCGGCACAGCACAGCCCGGCCCCGGGTCGCCTTGTGAAGGTGTGCGGCTGAATGGCCAAGTGTTGCCCCACGCTAGACCCCCCCTACTGCGGCACGGCGACTGGACACTTGACAATGCGCGCTTTCAGCACCGTGTGCTGTGTATGGGCGCGTGCGTGCGTGCGTGCGTGTGTGTGCGCCCACAATACCTCGCGCTCTTACCACCTTCTGTCAAAAAATAATAATAATATGCGGTCCACGCAACGTTTTGGCCGCCTGGGTTATCTCCGGGCGGGCCGCGGGTCGGCAACAGGTGGGGACGCGGAAGCGCGGTGCGGCCGCTATGGCTGCGCTACGGCGAGGCTGATCACCTTGGCCTGGTGGCGGCGGGGGAGCAGGGAAGGGACGCGGGAGGAGCCCGTGGGGAGCCGGACGCCGCCCGGACCGGACTAGATCGGACAGCCGCTTGACATGACCCCCGCCGGCTGGACCGCGGACCCTGCCCGCCGAGGACAAAGCCCTTGTCCAGGACGATTTAGAACGAGAATAGACACCACAAAGGGCCCCGGACGTCTCTGCAAACGAGCACGTCCCCTGCGGCTGCTGCGGCTGCTGCGGCTGCGGTGGCTGCGGTGGCTGCGGGCACATCAGCGCAGCGAGCGTCTCGGCCGCGCGAGGAAGTCGCTGCTGTTGCTATGGCGGGAAGAGAGATGTTCTTCCTCAGATTATAAACATATTTGTTGGTGCCTCCAGCTCTCTGGCTGACACAGTTGCCGCACTGGCGGCCTCGGGGCCCCACGCGATGAGGGTTGGCACACTCTGCTGCAGGGCGCGGCCAGGCCCAGCGCCCCCGGGGCCCCCGGGGCCCCGCATTGTCATATCATAGACTAACCACCAATGAGACCCCATTCCCTGGCGCCCGCTCCTCGTAAAGCGGTCACTCTAAGTAGTAGCCGCTGGCCGCCACTGGGCCGCCACTGGCCTGGAGGCGAGCCTTGGAATGGCTATTCAATGACCACTGTCCCCCGGCGTATCATGGGCCCATATGCACAGCATCAGTGGACGCCATATGTGAGGAGGAGGGGGGAGCAGGGTTGGGAGGGACACTTCCCGCTAAACGTTTCTTTTTCAAATTGATTCGTGCGCAGTGTTTTGACCCCAGAGCGGGATATGTGTGAGTGAGTGTGTGTGTGTGTGTGTGTGGTAAGAGGCTCATGACCCCGTCGTGTGATGTGCACTGTGTTGCTGCTGCTGTCCTTGAGGATTAGCACCGCAATGACGCCATTGTCAGGGGGCGGTGGCATTCAACGCATCTCTCTTGACGCCAGACGGAGACAGAGAAAGAGAGTGAGAGAGAGAGAGAGAGAGAGAGAGAGAGAGAGAGAGAGAGAGAGAGAGAGAGAGAGAGAGAGAGAGAGAGAGAGAGAGAGAGAGAGAGAGAGAGAGAGAGAGAGAGAGAGAGAGAGAGAGAGAGAGAGAGAGAGAGAGAGAGAGAGAGAGAAAGAGAGTCTCGCTGATTTTTGCTACCCCGGGGCGCTTCTTCACTGTATACATCGCCAAGGAGGAGCAGTAGTGGTACTTTAGCCGATGCAGCTGATACTGCATCATCATCATCATCATCATCATCATCATCATCATCATCATCATCAACAACAACAACAACAACGGCAGCTGCACTGCCATGCCGGGCCACTCATTTGTCAGGAGGCCGGCCGGCCGGCGTCTCATGCTTGAGCCGACATGGAGCGGCGTCATGATGGCGGTACTCTACCGCCCCTGCACCCTTCCCCTCCCCTCGCGGATGCCATGCCGCTGGTGTGGCTCTGGGATCAGTCTCTCGCTGCCTGACGCCTGTTGCTGCGGTGGCTGCGGTGGCTGCGGCTCCCGAACGTGAGTAAGTCAGATAGTGGCGGCCAGGGCGGCCAGGGCGGCCAGCCTAGTCAAAGTCCGTCCGCCCCCCGTCAGTGGCCGGCAGTGCCCGGCTCGGCAGGCCAAAGGAGGGGCCAGAGGCAGCCAGAGGCCGCCAGAGGCAGCCAGAGGCATGGCTGCGCCGCGCTGTGCCCAGCTGCCCAGCTGTGCCGCGACGTGGTGTGGCCCGTGGCCTCGGCTCCGGCCAGGTCGGAGACCGGACTGACGCGATGCCGAGAGGCAGCATTCCTGGGCGGTAGCGGCGGCTGGGGAGCGCCGGGGAGGTGGGCACCCGGGTGCATCTGCGTGCCGTGCGGGCCGGTCTGCGCTCCGGGGGCTGGGCCGGGCTGGGCGGGGGGCTCGGTTGGAGCTCAGTCGGCCCCCGATAGCCGGCGGCCCGCATGCGTCGCGTCCGCCCACGCCGCCGCCGCCTGCTCCGCTCGAAATAGAGCTTTGTTTGAGCTCCGTCCGCGTATGTTGTGATAAAATCGGAGGAATGTGCGCGCGGAAGGAGACGAGAGGAGATGAGGAGGAGGAGGAGGAGGAGGAGGAGGAGGAGGAGGAGGAGGAGGAGGAGGAGGAGGGGGAGCCCAGATGTCGGCGGAGGAAAATGAAGAGACTCGCTCTGACTTCTGTTTGTTTTCCTGGGAAGGGCCGGCGGCTGCCGATATTACACAAGCCAGGAGTCCACGACGACGGAGAGCGCCAAAGGCGGCCAAAGGCGGCCAAAGGCGGCCAAAGGCGGCCAAAGGGTACTCAGCACACGCGGAGGCGGCGAAACTGTTTGCCTGCGCATTTTCGGACGTCGGCATGACTCACCGCGCGCGCACCGTCGCGGCACGGCACGGCACGGCACGGCACGGCACGGCACGGCACGGCACGGCACGGCACGGCACGGCACGGCACGGCACGGCACGGCATGGCACAGTACGGCACGGTACGGCAAGGCACACCCTGACCTCACCCAACCCCACGCAGCGGCGTAACGCCCGGGCCCAGGCAGAGCCGCTATCCCCTCTGACGCCTTTCCCCGACGGGGACCCACAGCACAGCCAGCCCACAGGGCCTCGGGAGGTAGGTGAGAAGCCATCCGGGCCTCGTCGAACAGCCGCTAATGCGGCGCTAATGCTCCGGTCCGGTCCGGGTCTGTGCTGAGGCCGCTGGCTGCCGCTGGCTGCCGCTGGACGCGCGCCGACCGCCCCCGGCTTCCCGGGGCGTCGTCATATATGGTGCGCTCATGACCAGCCGCCTGCACTCAGAAAAATGATGTGTTGTCCCAACTAATTTGTTCGTTAATCTCGCGACAAGCATTAAATTCTGTTGAGAAAATCAACATTTCGCAAGCAAATTCGTTGAGGAAGCAAAAGTCAGGACAAAGGACGTTTACAGCTCCTGAAAACAAATTTATTGCGTGTTCCGAAAAAATTAGTTCGCACAAATAAATCTTTTTTTTTTTGCGTGTGCTTTGCTGTTCCGACTCCCGCGGCCCCAAATAACCAAGCTAAGCGGTGCGCACGGTGCGCACTTACTGCACAGACCCCGGGCTAACGAACCTGTCGCGGCTGGACCGGACCCCCTGCAGCGCACGCTCGCACCTCTCACTTCCTCCAACGTAACGAGTACCGCGGCAAAAATACTTGTCAGTCAATCAAGGAGCCTATTGGCGCACACGCGGCAGTGAAATGTTGCACAGATGACGGCGCGGTACCGCGGCAGCGGTGGCGGGCGGCGGCAGCAGCAGCGGCAGCATCCCCTCTCCGGGATCTGCGGCGCTGACGATCGCGGTGGTGGCATCGACGATGACGAGGGCATGTCCCAGGAAACACACTGCGCGGCTGGACGCCCGGGAACCCTGCAGGAACCGGCACCACGGCCGCCCAGTCACAAGGTCTCCGATCTCTTACCTCCTCCTTTTGCTTATCGTCCTATCATATTCCGACGCGATGCTCCGGACGGCCCCACGATTTCCGCGCCCGGCCGGCGAACGAGGAGGAAAACGGCCGGCGGACTAGGCCGGCAGTTGCCACAACTTGGTCGGGTCCTTTTAATACTTGAAAGGCACTCTCGACGGGTACTAGGCGGTACAATTTAAACGACGGGGATAAAGTTACGGCAACTTGACCAGATTTCTTGAGGTGGCTCCTAGCATCATCACTAGTCGCTGCACGAAGTTTGGTGCAGTTGCCACAACTTGGTCGGATCCTTTTAATACTTATAAAGGTACTCCCGACGGACGGGTCCGGCGGAAGTGTGCAAGCCGAGGAAAAACTGGGCGGATGAGGGAAAACACCGACAACGCCGAGAAGGCCTCGACGGTCCGTTCAGGTTTGATACATGCTCAGTAGTGGCGCTCCTTGCTAAAATGTTTTACAAACGGCCCGTGCGGCTGAATAGTCGTTTGAGGTATGCGCTGCACTAAGTATGTTTAAGGGGGCCCTGGAGCCGCCGCCAGCCGGGGCCTGGAAGCCCCTCTGGAAGCCACTGGGAGCACTCCGGAGTAACGGTGTGGCCCTTATCATGCGCTATCGCCACGGCGGCGGCGGCAGCAGCGGCAGCAGCGTGTTGCAGAGCAAATGAATTTGAAATCTCCTTTTCCTTTGGCCGCTCTCTTCTCCAGCCGTTCCAGCCCGGCCGCCGGCCCGGTACCTGCGCCGCTCTGCGATCGATTTTAATGGCGGTGCCGCTGTGAGAAATCTCGGGCCGCGCCTCGGGCCGCGCCCACCGCTGCGGGCTGCAGACGGCGCTAGCGGCGTTAGCCCGGAGCTGTCCGGGGACTCCGGGGACCCGGGGGGTAGGGGGCTTCTGCAGCGCCGACTAATGAATGAGATCGGAGCGCGCAGGGCTTGGCAACGCGGCGCGCGCAGGCTGGAGCTGGACGGCCACCGGAGGCATTTCCGCGGCATGTGAAACCAGCGGCCCTGCTCGAAGTCAGCTCCGGCCCACAGGGGCGCCCCCCCCCCCGCGGCCCCAGGCCAGGACGATAGGTGGCGGCCGTACCTGGCCGCGTGCCGACGGATTCGCACACGGGATCGGTTAAGACACGCAGGACTTGGCGTGTGTGTGCTTTCTCTGAAAGTGAAGCAGTGCAAGGCGTCGTCGTGGTCGTCTCGTGGATGAGAAAATGAGCCCCGTGGTCTGCTAGTCTGCTGCCTCCGGCTCGTCCCGGAGGGCTCCCGACGGCACCCGACGGCACCCGTCGGCGGGGGTCCTCGTTCGTTGTCCTCGTCTGATCCAGACAAATGAGCCATCAGATCAGTCGTAAATAAGACGCGGGCCGTCGTGTGCGAGCGCCATTCATCTCTGGGATTAGCCGCCGTCCGAGAGGGGGCGCTGCCGACGGCTCCGAGGGGGAGGATGGAGGAGCAGGGGAGCACCCGTGCTGGGGCTGGGAGCCGCCGCCGCTGCTGCCGCCACCGCCGCCCTCTAGCCCGAAAGGAGATTCGAAACAAATATGCAGATTGTGGGGCCCTCCCTGTGGTGGGCCTGTGGCGGCCGGTGGCTCATGGGATGGGATGGGTGGTCCCGACGTGGGGGGTTTGTTGACGCTCGGCAGAAGGGCTGCTGACTGCAGCGGAGACCGGCGCGGCCCCCGCTACCCCGCACCGCACCCAACACGGCCATAGCAGCTTCCGGTCGCCGCGCGGCTGGTTAGCATGATGGGACCGATGTGATGTGTGTGGGAGGAGAGGAGCAAAGGATGGATGCCTTGGGCGAGTGAAAAATACGCAGCCATGCGTGTTTTCGGATCTAACGCACGCACGCGCGCGCATCTCTTGCGTCACGACGTGAGTGCACGCACGCGTGCGGACGAGGTGATGCCCTCAGCACACAGACACACACAGACACACACAGACACACACACACACACACACACACACGCATGGATATTGCGGGCACTGTGCGCGCTATGAAGGAGGTTTCCGAACACGCGCGAAGCTCTTAGGGCAGTGCGGCCACGCCCCGACCTACTGAGGAAAAACACAGAAGTAAACTCGAAGCGTGGCGGTGGCGGCCCTGCAGTGCCGTGTGTGGTGTGGTGATTGGCAGTAAGACTGCTTTACTCCTTCCCGTCGGCACGGCACGGCACGGCACGGCACGGCCGCAGCACGCGATGCGATGAGAGGCGGGACCCACAAGGCGCGCTGCAACGCCGTTGACAATAATGACACATTTGCGTAACTTCCTGTGCACGGTCCGCCGTGCATGCCACGCGCACGCCACGCGCACGCCACGCGCGTGCCTGCCGCAGGATGCTACCGGACGACACGACACGGCACGACACGGGGAGGTACAAGCAGGTGCCTTCGGCGTGCGCGTCAGGCGCGAAGACATCTCGACGATAACGGCATGCGAGAAAAGGTCGGAATCTCGTGGAAAACAATTGGTGTGGTTATCATGAGAAACTCGGCAAACAGGCGTCGTCTGGGATTGATTTGGCGCGGGAGTTTGGCTCCGGCCACCGCCACGACGCCGAGGACAGTCCGTTCGTTGCGAACGCCCAGGCATCCGCGGCTGTCCGCAGCCCTGCTCCTGGAGGCTGCCGTCGCATCGCCGCCGGCAGAGTTTCTCCTCCGCTGTTCTGTTCCACTCACGCACGCGGCGGAGGCTTTTGGAAAGGGAGCACAGAGCGGCTTTGTTGGTCTGACATGATATACTCCCGGCCGGAGCGGGGCTTGCGGGAAGAAGGAGCTTCTGGCGGCCGAAAAACTGGCCGCGAGGCGCGCCACGTGCCGGAGGATGGCAGCAGTGCAGTGCTGCCCTGCCCGGCCCGGCTGGGCGCTGGCGCTGCGCTAGCGGCTGGCTATACAGTAGCCACAAGGTCGACTTTCGCACTTGCCCCGTCCCGTCCCGTCCAGTCCCACTAACCGCGGCAGCCGGCAGCGCAGCCCGGCCGGCCGACACGTCCCGTTCCAAAAGGCTCATTACTCTGGGACAACAAAGGGCGTCAAGCGTCAAGGGCTCCACTCCACTCCCGTCTCGTCCGGAGCAAACCACCGGTATTGTATAAACAACACGCCGCCTCGTAATGCGAGACAGCAGACTGAGGTGCTCACATCACATGCGGGTCCGGTCAGATTCCCCCCAGCTGCGGGGAGACCGGGGGGGGGGGGGGCTTGATGGGAGTATGAGAAATTGTGAGCCGTCCATCCGTCCATGAGGTCATCGTGAGCGAGACGCATCGCTCGCATGATGGAGGCCCCTCCCGGCTGCATGTCCCCGTCGTCTGCGTCCTTTCAATGAGTCCAACGGGAAGGCAGGGCGCGGCACGGCGTGGTGGGCTAGGTCATGAGCAGGACGCCCCCGCGGCCCCCGCGACCCCCGCCCTGTCTGGTCGTTGCTAGGCAACGGAGCTCCGAAACAGCATTTGCAAGGGAAGGGACTTGCGCCAGCGCCAGCGGCAACCTGAACCTCTCTCCTCGCTCTTCCCGACTTAACGATCGGATCGGGGACAGCAGAGACACCTGAACATGATTGAATGCAACCCTCCCCTCCCCTCCCGTCCCGTCCCTTCCCTTCCCTTTCACCCGCCGCGGGCGGCAGCGCATTTGTCGTCCTCGTTCAGTCGGCGTTGAACCCCCGTGGCCCCCTGGCGCTATGCTAGGGCTGCCCGTCATCCACGGCATGAGCGTTGCCGGCGCGGAGAACGCCATGAGGCCGACGGGGGCCGGCGGGGCCCGACGGGGCCCGACGGGGGCCGGCGGGGCCCGACGGGGGCCAGCGGGGGCCGGCGGGGGCCAGCGGGGCTCTCATGGCCGGAACACGCCGTTGCGTCACTTCAGTTTCACTTTCAGGTTCACAGCTCGGCCGCGCAGTACGGCTCCGAGCCGAGGCGCGCGGCGGACCGCGAGCCGCAGGACGCGGCTGGAGCTCCGGAGCGGTGCCGGAGCCGTGCCGGAGCCGTGCCGGAGCCGTGCCGGAGCCGTGCCGGAGCCGTCGGGCTGCTCAGCTCGGCTCGGATCAGCTCGCGCTCAGCCACTCCGCGTACGGGTGGGGTCATTAGGCCTTTTTAAACCGCGAAGCAGCGATGCTCAGAGAGAGAGAGAGAGAGAGAGAGAGAGAGAGAGAGAGAGAGAGAGAGAGAGAGAGAGAGAGAGAGAGAGAGAGAGAGAGAGAGAGAGAGAGAGAGAGAGAGAGAGAGAGAGAGAGAGAGAGAGAGAGAGAGAGAGAGAGAGAGAGAGAGAGAGAGAGATGCGGGTCTGCGTGCCTACGGGCCCCGCCCCACTCAGCCGCTGGTGCAGCAGCAGTAATGCACTAACGGGGGACGGGACGCGCGCATTCCATAGCCGCGAGTGGCTGCTTGACGCACACCGCGGTGGTTTTCCTCAAAATCCTGCGGCGGCCGCCGTCCTCGGTAGAAAGTCGCCTGGCAGTGTGATAGATGGAGACTGACCTTCACCGCCGTGCCGCGCGGGGCGCGGAGGGCGCTCAGTCGTCGCGAATGGACGTCGTTTCACACCTTGTTTCCTACGGCAGGACGACGGCCGCCTGGCGGCTGCTGGCGGTCCTGTGCAGGACGAAAAACCCTACTCCCTCCGTGGTGGCGGCGGGGCGGCGTCGGCCACCACCGGGACGGGGCCGTGGAGCTCCTGCTGCAGGCCGCAGCACGCGCTCTCCCCGAGATTTATCGTCGCTCCGCGCTGCGCCCGTGGCGACAGAGGCGACATCACTGACAGCTAGGCAATTATCACGTGCCGGGGGCGGCCGGGGGCAGCCGGGGGCAGCCGGGGGCCTCGGCAATAACTCCTCATCGTTTCTTATTTTTCGGCCCGCGGTGTGGATCCAGCGCCGCCTGACTGCATAGACCAGAGACCCTCGCCGACGTCCTGGCCGCCGCCTACCTCTTCGGACCGAGATCCTTTATCGGGCACTGACGGCCCCGTCGTTCTCTTCCCGGGGCCATCGTGGCTTCCTCCTGGAAATTAGCATTGAAAAGCGTCATCGTCATCCCGTGGGCCTAACTGAACCACCCCCCGCGCCGCCGCCTTGTCGGTGGTGGGAACGGAACAGCGTTTTACTGCGTTATGAAAGTCCGCGCTAACGGACCAGTTGAGTGTTGCTGCTGCACTCTATGGGGCGCTCGTTAAAACGCGGAGCGTCGGCGGCAGCGGAGGAATAGAATCAGTTGTTGTGCTGGCTGTTCTCAAGAGCGCTGGGGCTGGGCCTGGGGCGCTGCCGCTGCTGCCGTTCGCTCACGCACGGGGGAGGCAGAGGGCCCCCGAGGGAACAGCGAGAACGCGTCAAGATTATCCCAGTTCGCGGCCTGGTGAAGGGTCACCGCCGCCTATCCCAGCGCAGACGCTTCTCGTGGGTGCAGCCAGCCCGGCCCCCGCCGGCCCCGCAGGCCCCCCGCAGCTCGCTAGCGGCCGGATGTGCCCCCGCTTTTGATTTATGCTTCCGGGCCCCGCCGAGTGCCGAGTTGCCTTTTAAAAACGCGCGCGCGTTTTCCAAAACGCAAACACCCAACACGCAGCAGCAGCGGTAGCAGCAGCAGTCGGCGGCGGCGGTGCAGGCGTAGCAAGGCGGTGCATGCGTGCGCGTCCGCCTGTCCCCCCAACTGGATCAGCCCCAGCCCCGGGGGAGCGAAAGCAGCGCGGGACGACGGCGCGTCGTGTTCGGAAGTTATTCCCTTCATCCCGACCCGGCGGAGCGTCGCGTCGTCCGGAAGACAGGAGGAAAAAAAAAACAAGAAGTGAAAAGTCAGCAGACGATTACGTCGGGGTCTTTCCTCTCGGTTTGCGTTTCCGAACGAAAACGCCGACGGTGTCCTTTCGATGGGCGCCGCTTCCACTCCGCCACCGTGTTGTACAGGACACGGCGTTGTGTAATCTGCGTGCACTTCCAACGCCACATGACGGCTGACAGCTGACGGCCGACTCTGAGCCGCGAGGTGCTGCTCCGTAATAAACAAACACACAGAAGCCGATTCCTACCCTTGACATTGGCGCCGCGCTCCCGTGTTATCGTCGCGAGTCATCGCGGAGGTGTCGGCCCGGGCGCCGGGCGCCCTCAGGACCTGTCTGTCGGGGACCTGTCCGTCGGGGACCGGTCCGTCGGGGACCTGTCCGTCGGCGACTGTCACAGGACCACAGTTGTTCGGCGATAAGCCGGGGTAATAATAGACAGAGGGGGCGTAGCGTCCCGATTAGCGTGGCGCACAACAACACTGCGCACCTAGACCACGTGCTTCACTATCTCGGGGAGAGTGTTTGAAGCCGATTATCTTAATCCGGGAATGGCTGCGGCGGCCGCCGCGGCCCGGCTGCATTTCTTTACGTCGTCGCCGGCGCCGTCTCGTGTTTTGCACCGTGAGGGCATTTAATTGCAGCGCGCCGACCGAGAAATGCAGCGGCAGCAGCGGCTGCAGCGGCGGTGGCCGGGAATGCAGCGCGGAGGTTGGGCTGGACACGCAGCGGCCACGGCATGTGCAGCAGCCGGTGCAGCCCCCGGAGCCCCCGGCTGAGCCGCGGGCCGTCGCACGTCTCTGCCGACTTTTCCGGAAACGCGCGTCGTGCAGCATGCAGCGGCACGCCGAGCCGAAGTGTACGGTGGGAACACGAACACGGCACGGCGTCCTGTCTGAGCGCCTGCGAATGCCGGGTTAGGCAAGCCCGCACGACACGTGTGCATGCCAAGGCGGAGGCTGCCTACCCGATAGGCGCCAAGACAGATTCGTGTGATATGACAACTATGACAAGGTTCTTATGCGACAATGTTACCATAAGCGGACATGGGAGAACGATCCCTGTTGTGCTCACAGTCACTCGTTCAGGAATCCCGAGAGCTGCTCGCGCTCTGGCGCATGCGTAGTTAGCCGCGCGCCGCGAAAAAGAGCGACGCGGGTTGGGAAAGGGGGGGAGGAAGGGGGGCTCTGGCACCGCGGCGCCGAGCCTGACACTAGACGGGGGACGGGGCGGGGCGGGGCGGGGAGGGGCGGGGCGGCCTCACATTCCAAACGTTCCAGACACGCCTCTAACGCTGCCTATCCAGCTGGAGGAGAAGTCTGTTTAAGCGGATGCGCCTAATACGCGTAATCACGTCGCAAGCGCGGCGGAGGAGCAGCGGAGCTGAGCCGCGGTGCATCGGGAGATCGGGAGAGGAGGAGGAGAGGGGAGGGGAGGGGGGGCAGCGGAGGGAACGATTGTCCCGTGTCTCGGCCGCGTGTCGGGACGGGGGTGTCTGCCTGCGGGGGCCGGGTTACACTAGTGTTACACTAGAGAGATAGAGAGGGGACTCTTCCTATCTCTCTCTCTCTCTGTCTCTCTGTCTCTCTCTCTCTCTCTCTCTCTCTCTCTCTCTCTTTCTCTTTCTCTCTCTCTCTCTCTCTCAACACTGCTGCACTCGACGCGATAGTCGTCTGTCCGTATTGCCCTCGCTGCCAATAACCTCGGGCCTCAGCACCGCACACGACGTCACATCACATCTCATCGCATCGCATCACCTCCGCAGGTCCAGCAGCCCAGCCGGCGGACGCGTGCACGCACCAAGGCCTCCTTCACTCCTGCCCACCGCCTGGTCCCGCCGGCCTAGGCCAAGGCCCCGCGGAGACCGCGGCAAAACAGCAAGTCCCTGAAAACTGCAGGTCGCTCAGAACAGCATGTCGCTAGGTTGGGTGAGGTTGGGTCAGGCTAGGTTAGGTTGAGTTAGGTTGGGTTAGGTTAGGTCAGGTTGGGTTAGGTTGGGTCAGGTTAGGTTAGGTTCCCGCGAGCTTCCGTGTGCTGTGCTCACGAACAACTGGCAGCCCACCGACCTGCTGTTCTGACTCGCCTGGCCCCGAGCGGTGTCAGCGCCTCTTCGGTGTGCTCATCTGGCGTTCGGTAGATCTGTCCCGGGGGCTTGGTTTAGGTCCCCGATGGACGGTTTGGAGGGCGCAGAGCTCCGAAGCGCCACACCGCGGTAGCACCGCCCACCCAGCTCACAGGGATCTTAGCTGCGACACGGGCTTTGTGGCCGCCCCCGTGGTGGTCAGCGCTCCCGATCCTATCCCCGAACCACACGAGGACCACGTGACAGCTTGCCGCCGTCTGATTGGCGCGGGCCGCGGCGTTGTAGCAGTCAATGTGCTCACAGTGCTCACACGCCGAAAAGCGCTATTACGACGGAGAACACGATCGTTATCAGCGTGGCGTCTAGGCGACAGAGTCTATTCACTGTCTGCTTCTTTTTACACTCGTCTGTTTACTGTCTGCTGCAACGACAAAAAATGACCGCGTTCTCTCCCCCTTCCCCCCTGTAACCAAATGGAATTCCCCCTACAGTTAGTTCGAAGTATGGAAACCCGCCTGCAGCGCGCTTCGGTAATGAAAACGGCGCCGTGCTCTGCAAATGTTATGGCTCTCCTGTCGTCAACCGGCAGTTGGCTGCGGTATCATTGCTAGGGAGCCTTTTTATCAGCAGAGTTGTATTTGCCACGAACTCCTGACGTACGGCGTTGGTCGTGAGGTTCTGGAGCATAGCTGGAGAGGGAAACGCGTTTTCCCGCCACCTGTCGTTTTCATTTTGTTTTCTGTTTTCCCCGCACGAAATGAAAAATCCGGTCAGCACGCGCTGGTCACCGGTATGCACTGTGAAACGGCCTGGCGTTTCGTTCCCTCTCAGACAAAAGGTTTCTTCTAGATCATGACGGCTGATAGCAGTGTGGGAACCCGAGGCGGCCCCCCGCGGCCCCCTCCTGTGTGAGGCAAGCCGAGGGCTAGGCTTCGCGAGGCGAGGGCCGCTTTGCAGCTCCCAGCCCCGCCGCCCGGCCGCTGCCCGATGCCGCCGCACTCGCTTCTCGCACCTGTATCCGCGGCCGCGAAGCCGCGGGGGGCCGCCGACGAAAACACAACGGCGCGGCCCGCGTGCGGCTGCGCGCGCCATCTACCGGCGGGAACGTGAACCGACTCACCCGCCGGGCCGCTCGGCGAGCTCCGCGCCGCGCGGCTGGCGCCATCTGGCGTCGTACAGGCGAGCCTCGTCCAGACGGTCGCCTGCGGATGCGGGTCTGGGCCACCCATGCTGCAGAGGTGCCGGAGGGTTGCCCACCCAGCCGGCTGACGGAGGTAGACTTCAAACCTCCGCCCTGGCGTGAGCATGGTTGCCTACCCTGCGGGCTGCGCGAAGACGCTGGTATCTCCTGCCTCAAACGCCTGGGGAGGTACGTGAACATACACACACCAAAAAGCGGCATTCCCCAGACTCTTATCCCAGCCCAGCCCGGGTGTGTTTGTGCTGGGAGAAAACTGTCACTGGCACGGGCCGGAGTTCCTCTGACTCCAGCTATCGGTGGGTTCGATTCCCACGGGCGGCTCCCGATGCACTTCCCCCTGTGGCTTCCAGAATCACATGGTTCATTTCAATTACCTCGGCATTTGCTTTGTGAACGGTACCCATGACACAAAATTTCACTCCACTAAATAACGCTGAAACCGAGTTGGGTCTGCTTGTTCTGAGAATATGTCCTCCTACTTCTCGCCACTTGCCCGCGTTATGGTATTTACCTGAAAGTGTGTAGGTCAGAATTTCAAGCGGAACTTGTGGTGATTTTTTATTTTTTCAAAAAGAGTTACGCTGCTGCTTTTAAAATTTTTGACACGTAAAAGACTTTGCCGTTTCCCGCGAAAAGTGAACAATCAGTATATATAACGGACCAATCAGTCTTTCTCCGGTCGATCCCCCTGAAACACTGCGCGTATTCTGTCACTTCTACTAAACATTACATCAGCTTTACGTACGGACGAGCCCCCAAGATACAAAGTAGTACTACATTTTCGAAATATTGCATCAGCTCTTTTTGAATGAAGACGAGCCCCCTAAGTCAGCGTCTTGTCTTTTGTTATATTTACAAAACATTGCATCAGCCGTTCTCATTGTCAGGAAGTAAACGAACCCGAATGGCTAATTGATTTGCCTTCCGCCTTTTTGCGATCGCTTGCCTCATTCCAAAGAGGGGGTTGGAATTTTAAAAAGTAAGGCTCTGATCTTTTACACATCTTTCTCCAGCGTCTAGATGATGGATTTTGAATCAATATGTCACACAAAAATAATTGAGTACCGATGGCCTGTCAGTTCTCTGTGATGGTTCCTTCGACTCTAGAAAGCTAAAAATTATACAACATCGTGCAAATACATTGCCGATGTTCTGCTCACTTTCTCCGACAAAAAAATCATGCGACCCATTCCCCTTCGATCCATTTCGGTATGGGTTTGCGATAAACGTGCTTTTTTTGTCGTTGTCTTTTATGTTCGAACAGATATTGGGCATTTATCTGACCCATGCAGAAAGGTGAGGTGTGTGCGCGCACATTTGGCGTTAACCCCGGCGGTGCCGCCGCCCTTGGCGATACTGAAGGGGAGGGGATGGGCCGGGCGATTCGGGAACGTTGACCAGAGGACGCATTTGACCTGGCCATCACATATTGGTGGCCGAACTGGTGCGGTGCGATGCGACGTTTGCCTGCGCCGGACCCATGCGTTCATTTCGTGAGGCTTATCACCTCTTGGCCCCTTATCACCTCTTGGCCCGCTTTGCCGCTTTGCGCGTGTGCACATTAACATGTCGTCTGATTTTATTTGTCGCCGCCGTATGGTCGTATGTCGGTGTTTGCCGCCTGTGTCTCTGTGGTGGTGCGCGAGAGAGGGTCAGAGGACCGATTTGCTTCGGATGGGGTCTTTGTCTTTTCCCGAGGGGGTTGCTCTCTTGACCCAATAGTGTACACACCTGATTTCGGGGAAGCTGTGAATATGGCTATGATTCACTGGTAGGTTATCGATATTATGGGTGGAAAAGAGTTCAACACGTTCCACCGAAAAAACTATTTATTTCTAATTAACGCTTAAACTAATTTACAGAGAGAGTGAAAGTGCCCCTCACATTGTGATGTAAACAAGGAGGCGAGCCGCGCCGCGTTGAATAATCTAACATCACCTTATAATCTCGGCGAGAACAATGCGTCTGCGTTTGCTCCCAGAGCACCGCATGTAATCATTTTTGCCGACGACATTATTATATTTCATTATTTTCTCGCGGCGAGACAGCAGCCGTCGAGCCGTCGTTGTCACTAGATTCTGATGCGGTGACGACTGACGCCGTTGTGGCAGAGAGAGAGAGAGAAAGAGAGAGAGAGAGAGAGAGAGAGAGAGAGAGAGAGAGAGAGAGAGAGAGAGAGAGAGAGAGAGAGAGAGAGAGAGAGAGAGACGGTCACGGGTCCGGCCAGATGATGCCCTCGATCCAGGGCACGTAGTGCGAGACCCTGCTGTAGATGCCGGGCTGGGCGAAGCCGCAGCCCAGCCCCAGAGACACGACCCCGACCAGCTTGTACATGCACGTCTCCTTGATGACGGGGGACTGGATGGGGCCGCCGGAGTCGCCCTGCAACAACACAGCAGCAGGCCTCGCTATCAGTGTCACCCAGCCGACGGCGGACCTTCATGGAGACTCTTGCCCCGCGCGGATGGAGGAGGTGGCCGATAAGTTTAGTCTCCTTCTCATTTTATTTGCGCAGATTCGATAACAATATTGTGGCGGGTTCGCAGCGCGCAGCCACAGCAGTAGCCACAGCAGCAGACGCCGCCAGCCGCCAGCCTCACTCGGTGGTCGGGGCTCGGGGCGGCCCCGCGGCCGGCGGCGCCCTGGCCAGGCCTGGCCCTCTCCTCCCACAGCAGTAGCCACAGCAGCAGACGCCGCCAGCCGCCAGCCTCACTCGGTGGTCGGGGCTCGGGGCGGCCCCGCGGCCGGCGGCGCCCTGGCCAGGCCTGGCCCTCTCCTCCCACAGCAGTAGCCACAGCAGCAGACGCCGCCAGCCGCCAGCCTCACTCGGTGGTCGGGGCTCGGGGCGGCCCCGCGGCCGGCGGCGCCCTGGCCAGGCCTGGCCCTCTCCTCCCACAGCAGTAGCCACAGCAGCAGACGCCGCCAGCCGCCAGCCTCACTCGGTGGTCGGGGCTCGGGGCGGCCCCGCGGCCGGCGGCGCCCTGGCCAGGCCTGGCCCTCTCCTCCCACAGCAGTAGCCACAGCAGCAGACGCCGCCAGCCGCCAGCCTCACTCGGTGGTCGGGGCTCGGGGCGGCCCCGCGGCCGGCGGCGCCCTGGCCAGGCCTGGCCCTCTCCTCCCACAGCAGTAGCCACAGCAGCAGACGCCGCCAGCCGCCAGCCTCACTCGGTGGTCGGGGCTCGGGGCGGCCCCGCGGCCGGCGGCGCCCTGGCCAGCCCTGGCCCTCTCCTCCGACGCATCGCATCGCACTCACTTTGCAGGCATCCTTGAGCAGCTGGTCGGCGCCGGCACACAGCTGCGTCTCGTCGTCCACTCCGCGGGGCATGAACCTGCGCACCTGCGGCCCGGTGTACCGCTTGGCGCAGTCCTCGTACTTGGTGCGGTACAGGGCCACCTCCATCAGGGCGTCGGCGGGGTTGCCTCCTGCGGGCCGAGGAGTTAGCCTGGCGTGAGGCGGGGCGGGTAGGAGACGACGGCCAGGGTCTGTACGGACGGCGCCTTACCTCGCGTGGTGAAGCCCCATCCGGTGAGGTACACCTTCTCCTTCTCGAGCTGCTTGTCCACCTGCAGGCAGGCGGGGCGGACGTGCTCCGTCGTCATGTTGGGGCTCCACTGCAGGCGCAGCAGCGCGATGTCGTTGTAGAACGCCGGCTGCTTGAAGTCCGGGTGGACGACGATCTCTGCGACCGGGATCAGCTGGGGGTAGGCGTCGTCGTCCAAGCGGCTGCGCACCAGCTCACCCAACAGCACGTGCGACACCGTGGTCCTGGGGGCATGCAGGCACTGCAGGGGGTGCGGTACGGGAGCCGGGGCGCGGGGTGTTAGGGACATACTCACTCCCCGGTGGAGACGCAGTGGGCCGCCGTCATGACCCACATGGTGGAGATCAGCGAGCCCCCGCACAGGTACTCGAGGCTCTCCGGCCGGCCGCCGTACCCTAGCAGCGCCATGTGGGCGAACTCCCTGGCGATGGCCGGGTTGCCGCCGATGGGGTACGTGTGGTTGGGGACGCAGTCCTTGTCGAGGCCGTAGCGCGCGGTGGGGGCGTACCTCTCGTACTCGACGCACTCTGCGGACCGAGGACGACGGCGAGGGTCAGCCTGACGACGCCCGACACTCGGACTCCGCACAGATCGTCACTTACTTCGACGCGCCATGCTGCCGGGAGGGTCGCTGGGTCCTGGACCCGAAGGCGAAGGGGGTGGCCTTGACGGTGGCCTCGACGGCGGCCCCGGTGTCGGCGACGGGGGGATCACGTTGTTGGTCGGGACGGCCCCAGTCAGGAAGGCGGAGTTGGGGAAGACGATGGACTCGGTCGAGATCGGGCAGCACACGATCGGTTCCTGGCCCCGGAACGAGCAGACCTGCAACGCCAAGGGGCCGTCGTCGTCGTGAGACCTGAGTACCGGGATCCGGGGGGTCTGTAAAGTTAGCGACGCGCGTATCTGCGGGCGTGCGTGCGAGTGAGTTGGGTAAGGAAAGGAGCTTGCTATTTTCAAACCGCAATTTATGATTTCAAAAATGGCGGGCTGATGGTCTGTTGACCGTTGGGGACAAAACCTATGTCGTCCCGGCTTCCGCCAGGACCCCTGCCTTCAACTTCGGTGATCTTACGGGAACCGGTGCTTTACGGCTGCTAGTTGGCCCCGGGACACAGCACTAGAACCCGCTACCCGGCTTGCGCCGGACGGATCTCCCGGCAACCCCTAGCCCGCGCCACTGCGCGAGGCCCCCTCCGCTAACCACGGCCTCCGGGACTCCATTATACTGTAGTGCCCTTCAACCGCAGTCTGGTTTGGCCCCACTCATCGTGGGAGTCCGCCCCTGCGAAGATTTGGAGGACATAGGTTCCCTTCGTACACGGCCGAAGCCGCTGTACTCTACTCGCTACGTACCGAGTAGCGGCTGTCCGCACCTGCCAGATTCAGAGAGAGGAAAACAGAAGCTTCGAACCCTAGAAGCTCTGCACATCCCCCGAGTCTCCCCCCTGGATTTCTCCAGAGGCACAGAACGCCCCCCCGGGCGGGACCCTCGAATCTAGGGAATTGAACCCTAGACCCTCGGGACCGGGGGTTTGTGCCGGCGGCGCCTTAGCCCGCACGGTCGCTTGGACAGCCATGCCGACGGCACGTTCGGAAGTATATTTTAGGCACTGTCCGCCAAGCTGTGTCACAAGAAAAAGTTGAGCGACCGGCAAGATTTGAACCACGGACCTGTGAGTCGCCGACCGGCCCGCTTCCCCATGCGGCTACCGAGCCACGATGGCGACCGTAGCTCGCTCCCGATACTCTACCAACTGTTGCCTCGCAGAGAAGAACACCGAATTCAAGGGCTCATTCTAGCAAATAATTTACTTATATCGCCGCGCGTTGCTTTGCCAGAGCTTACTCGCACGCACGCTCGCAGATACTCCTGTCGCTGACTTTAGGCTCGGGGTCATTCCCACATACCTGTGGCTGAGCCTCACCACCGGCTCCAGCAGCTCCAGCCACCTGCTCCATGGCCCAGCTGCAGTGCAGCATCCGGCGGCACACCCCCGGGGACTTGGTGTTCCTGTTGTAGCACGCGGCGCCTGCAACGTGCAAAAATAGAATATTCCGTGGACCCGCTTTCCCGAAAACACCCGCCCGATTTGATTCCTCCCGCCTGCCGTGCCCCTGGTTTAATGTATGTATGTGGATCTCGGATGAAAGCTGAAGGAAAGGGTAGGGATTTCTGAGAAATAACGCCACAAGTGTGATTTGGTTTTTACGAATCCGATTTTATTTTTCGAGTATTCGAGGAGATCCACTAACCGTACAGAGACGCAGAGACGAACTAATAGGAAACAAAATCACAGCAGCAGTTCAGAAACACTAAGGTACATGAGATACGTTGTTTGGCAGTCTTATTGGCTCATGGCGTCATTGCTCCTCAGGCCAGACGATCTTCTCTATCCAGGGCACGTAGTGCGAGACCCTGGTGTACACGCCGGGGGCGCCGCGGCCGCAGCCCTGGCCGAAGGAGGTGACGCCGGCGACGTGCAGCATGCACGTGGGGCTATACGGGGTGTTGAGCGGCCCGCCGGAGTCACCCTGCAGAGTCGAGGCGAGGCTCTTTTAGAAAACGATGTCACAACCACCTGAGTGGGACTCGAACCCAGACCCTTACCTGGCACGCGTCCTTGCCGACCTGGTCCAGGCCGGCGCACAGCTGGCTCTCGTCCTCCAGGCCGTCGGGCAGCTGGCGCAGGTTGATGGCTGTGCTGCTGAAGAACTCGGCGCACTTGTCACCCGGCGTCCGGTAGATGGCCACCTCCATGAGCGCCTTGGCAGGGTCACCGTCTGGGGGCGGCAGGGGACTGAGTTAATGGCGGCCTGGACTTGAGCTGCAGCAGGTGCATGACAGAATGCCGTACTCACTCTCCTCGGTGAGGCCGAAGCCGATGAGGTTGAGCTTGTCCTTCTTGAGCTTGTAGTCGGCCTGCAGGCAGGCGGGCCGGATGTGCGGGGTGGTCATGTCGGGCTCGCGAGCCAGCCGCAGAAGGGCGATGTCGTTGTACACCCGCGGCACCTTGTACTCGGGGTGCATGATGTGCTGCACTACCGCGATCACCTGCGGGTTCGAGTCGTCGTCGTCCGACTCGGGCTCCTGGTCTCCCAGCCGCACCCACTGCACCCTCCTGCAACGGCAAAAATAAAATTTAAAAAACGTTATGGTCTTTGCAAAAGTTCGACTTGGTCAGTGTTGGTCTGCGCTTAGGCCGATCGGTGTCCCGGGTTCAACCCCCCCCCCCCCCCCAAAAAAAAAAAAAAAAAACCTTTCCCCCCAGCTTTTTAAGGGCGGATGTGGGCAAGAGGCGTGCCATTTCTGTTTCCATATCTTCAGAGATTATTTCAGAAGCGGCCTTACCTGTCGCCGTTGAAGACGCAGTGGGCCGCCGTCATGACCCAGGAGGGCGCGATGAGGGAGCCGCCGCAGAACCACTGGATGGCGTTGCCGCGGCCCACTCCCAGCTGGGCCTGCACAACATAAAGAGAAGAGTTAGTGTCGGTGCGGCCTCGGGTTCGAATACCGTCTCGTATAGGGGAGGGGGAGGGTCCGCTGCTTACGAAGTGAGGGAACTCCTTGGGCACGGCCGGGTTGCCGCCGATCGGATACGAGTGGTTGGGCACGCAGTCCTTGTCGGGGCCGTAGCGCACCTTGGGGGCCCACTTCTCGTACTCTACACATTCTGAAAAACGTAGAGAACAAAATTGTGATAATTATGAAGTTTTATGACAGTTTTTAAAGATATTTTTTTCTTTGAGAATGCAGTGCTCGGGGTTTGTGCGCCGACCGCGCGTCGAACTCACTTTCCCTGGCGATGTCACCGGGCTTCCTCGGGGCGCTGGGCCTGGGCTTGCTAGGGAGGTCCTCGTCACGGGGGACGAGGGGCGACTGCTGGGGCTGCAGCGGCAGCGGAGGCTGCCCCGTGTTCATGGCCATGTCCGGGGGGAACTCCAGCTTGTCGTTAGAGGTAGGTTCCGGGGCCAGGCCGGGGGTGGCGGTGGCGGTGGCGGTGGTGGGCTTGAGCGGCCTCTGCTGCTGCTGGGTCGGCGGAGTGTGGTGGGGGAACGCCGGTGGCCAGGCTGCCGGGGCCGGACTCTGAGTGTGCTGCACCGGCCGCTGATGGTTGTCGGGGTTCCAGTGGAGCTGCAGCTGCAGCTGCTGCTGCTGCTGTTGAGGGTGCTGCTGCTGCTGAGAGTGCTGCTGCTGCTGAGGGTGCTGCTGCTGCTGAGGGTGCTGGTGGAAGGGCACGTCGCGGGGCGGGCAGGGGGTGAAGTACTCGAACGTGTAGGGGTCCCAGACGGGGTGGACGAGGCCGTTGTCGGAGACCGGGCAGCACACGAGGCCGCCGTCGCACATCTCGGTGCGCCCCCACTGCCGCAACTGCTGCTGGCCGAAGTCGCACCCGCTGAGGGGCGTGCACACCCCTGCCGTCTCCAGGGTGCGGTGCAAGCATCCGAGGCCGCCGTCGAACTCTGTGGACACGGACGGGGCAGGGAGCATCAGAACACGCCACGCACACCACACTCACTTCTATAATACAGCACCTCGGCGTCGGCTCCCTGGCCCTCAATGCTCACCTCGGCGCGGCTGCAGGTGCTGATGCAGGTGCGGTGCGCTGTGCTTGTGCTGATATGCGGGAGCAGGCGCGGATCCCAAACGCCCGTTGGGCATGTTGTTCATGTCATAGAAGTACCAATCCACCCGCGACCCCCGCCGCGACCGGCCTGGAAAACATAGGTTGTCTGTCAACAATACTTCTCCGTGTGTTTGTTTAAATGGCAAGTTTGAAAATCGAATATGTTCTTGGGTCAACAAACAAACAAACTGTAAATTCATCATGAGTCATCAAATTTTATGCAACTCCAAACAAATTACATAAATAGTCCACTAACATGACATGCATTTCCAGGCCAGTCGCGATCCTGTGCACAAAAATCGTGAAGGATTGGTATTTTTTAATGTTTTCTTTAAATAAAAAGTCATCAGAAACGACTTTGGTCCGCGGCCGGGACGCCGGCGTCGCATACAGTACCGCAGTACCCGCCACGTAGAGCACGACTCTGATAAGGTATACGATCGGCTGTCGTAATTTTTCTTTTTTTGGCAGCCGGGCCCACACGACGGCTGGACTACGGTCTTATCACCAGTCTCTCTCTCTCTCTCTCTCTCTCTCTCTCTCTCTCTCTCTCTCTCTCTCTCTCTCTCTCTCTCTCTCTCTCTCTCTCTCTCTCTCTCTCTCTCTCTCTCTCTCTCTCTCTCTCTCTCTCTCTCTCTCTCTCTCTCTCTCTCTCTCTCTCTCTCTCTCTCTCTCTCTCTCTCTCTCTCTCTCTCTCTCTCTCTCTCTCTCTCTCTGTCGCGCGGCTTGTTTGTCATCTCCATTCAGCTCCTGAGCCGTGTTCAGTTGCAGGAGTCCATATACGACAATCGGCTGGTCGAAAATTGAGGATCCGCCAATTTGCGCCCAATAAATACCAGAAACAACCCTCTGCCAGAAATCTCGGGTGTTGCTTGCTTTTGTTCTTCCACTGCTCCCTGCACTACTCATACCCGGCAGCATTACTACCATTAAAACAAAAACAGGAAACGGGCGCAGAAAATAATGACACCCCGGCGCCCGGTACAGTACTCGCAGTACGAAAACACAGACACCGCGAGCGTTTTGGTTGTCCTTGACGTCCTTGACCGTGGTCCGGCCCGGTCACTTAGGACGAGGCGAGCAGCGAGTTCACGCTCACCAGGCCTAAGGACCTGGGGCCTACAGTCCGGCGGAAGGTGTAGTCATGTGTAGTTTGGGGTACCGCAGCCGTGGCAGTGAGCTCGCATTTCAGTGTTCGTGTTTATGGCGACGAATATTAAACGCAGGAGGGAAGACATTGGTCGTGATAAGGCTCCAGACACGGCGTGTATGTGTGTTTGAGAGAGAGAGAGAGAGAGAGAGAGAGAGAGAGAGAGAGAGAGAGAGAGAGAGTGAGTGAGAGAGAGAGAGCAGCAGCTGCCAAGGCCGGTGTGGAGATGAGTACCCTCATCCGTTATTAGCCGCTCGATACTCGGCACCTTTTTGCCCCCCCCCTTCCCCCGCTGCCGGCCGTTTGATGGCCATTTTGGAGGTAATCAGACGGACTAGCCGGCGGTGAAGACTGCGCCACACGCTGCTTCAGGACTTCGTTTTGCTTTTTTCCTCCTTTCCGCGTCGTTTTGCTGTGCAGTCTGGGCGGCTGGTGCGGTGCAACGAACGGAGAGCGCCGTCCAGCGACCCCGGGGCAGCCCAGCACCAGCACAGCGCCTGCGAGCGGCAGCGGTAGGCCAGCCCGCACGACTCGTGTGGCGTGCACCAGCCTACATTGCCTACCTTCCAGGCGCTCACGGCGCGCAGAGGAGGAAGCAAAGCGAAACTATGTGTGTGTGTGTGTGTGTGTGATGGTACGCGGCGGCTAGCAAACGCGCCACGAATCAATCACTGTCGGCAAGTCAATCACGTTGAATCGGTATTACAAAGTTTGCAGCGCGCGGGCATTGCAGGTGTCACAGGGGCACGGCACGGCGAGAGGCAAACCGAATCATTTAGCAAACAACACACCATCTCAAAACATGTACGCGTTGATTAATAACGCCCAGGCTCTGACTGAGCACGGCATTATCAGAAGGAAAATATCGTGACCTCTATGCCGGCATTTGAACCCGATATGGCACTCGACTTAAGCTGGTTCCGTTCCGGAGGGGTACACCACCAGGAACCGGTTTCGTGCCCGGGTTCAAGCACCACGGGGCTACAGTCCTTTCCAGCACTCTCCGGCCCAAACCCTCCCCTCGGCTTGGCCGTGTCTCAGAAGTTATCGCTCACCCTCTCGCTGGTTGTCAGTCTGCGCCGCGACGTAGTCCAGGCACAAAGCCGCCGTCCAGAGCAAGTGCAGCAAGCGTAGCGCCCCCATGGTAACTCCTGGGCTGCTGCTGCTGCTTCTGCTGCTTCTGCTGCTGCTGCTGCTGCTGCTGCTGCTGCTGCTGCTGCTGCTGCTGCTGCTGATGCCGAGTCAGGAACCCTCTGGAGCTGTTCACCAGAGCTGTCCCTCTCCTCCGACAGGCACCCGCTGACTGGGCTGGACTCATCTCCAGCAGAGCCCGCCGGCCGGCCGGCGCACAATCCAGGAGCAACACAACCTGGACATCAACATTCCCTGCCCCCTCCTCCCCCCCGCCCCGCCCCGCCCCTGCGACTCGGCATACCATGCCTCTCATTCCCCACTACTTGTTGTCGTCGAATCGCGAAAAATGAGCCACCGGTGGAGTGACGTCATTCAAGGAGGAATCCCAGCCGAGCCGGCCGCCGGCCTGGACAGCCTTGACGGGAGCCCTGGCCGGAGGCTGGCTGGACGCCACTGGACGCCACTGGACGCCACTGGACGCTGGATGCAGCGCCGTGACGTCACGGGCTGCCTTCGGGGCTGCGGGCTGCGGGGGCTGCGGGGGCTGCGGGGGCTGCGGGGGCTGCAGGGGCTACGGGGGCTGCGGGGCTGCGGGGGCTGCGGTCACGTAGAGGCGTGGCCGAGGGCGTGGCAATGCAGTGCGCGCACCCCAGCAAGACAGTGCATTCGTGCCAATGTCGCGCTGTTGTCGAGGAACAAATTTACCGACTGTGAGTCTGAAAAAAAAAACAAGTAGAGTATCCTGGAGAAAATCAGAAATCAAGAATAACAAAAGCAGATTTAGATTGAAGGAAACATATCAGCAGCGCGGGCTAAGCCCCCAAAATTTTGACGTCGGCTTGTGGCTTTTCATCAGCACGAAACGCCCCGCCGTCACAGATTCCATTTATTCCCCTATTTAATGCCCAAAAGATAGGTAAAACAACACGGAAATGTCGGCTCAATCGGCTCGTTAGTTCTACTAATCGGATGAGTTTTAATACCCAAAAGAAAGGCAGAATCCCATAACCTTCTGGGGTCAGTCAGCGTCTGCTTTAGTTGGCGCTTTAACACAAAGGTTAACAGTAGGAACACGCAAGGTCACGTCGCGATCGTATCGTGTAATGTTCACCTCCGCCTTTCGCAACCGCTCGCAACTCATCGAAAATCCCGCGCGCCGCGTTGATTTCTGTAAATCCTGTCGCCATGCGATGCGTCGCGGGGGGAATCCGATGCCACCAGGCCGCCGCCGCCGTCCCAGTGGTCCCAGACAGCGCGGAGGCGGCGCGGCCGTCATTCCGGGAAAGTCCGGCCCAATCACGCGAACGGCGGCCGTTTTACCGGCGACGAGGCGAGGGCGAGCTCCGGGCTGAAACCACTGAAACCCCACACCGCACCGCGCCGCACCGCGTCAGGTGGCAGGCATAGCTGGCCTGTGCCGTGAGTACGGAAGTGCCCGCTCATTCAGGAAAAATGTGGAGCGGTTAATCTCTCTGGAAAAGCCCCGGACCGGAACGCAGCCTCTGGCCGCTGAACTTATGAGCCTCATTCCGAACACGGGATGGGCCGGGCCGGACAGTGGGGCCAAAGACCGCCATCCCGTCACCTACTTTGCCAAATGTCTCCGTCCAAAGGGCGGACCCGGGCGGGGCTGGCCGAACCCCGCCGCCTGTATTCGCCTGCTTTCGAGGGCGAAAAAAAAGAGACGTCGAACAAAAATGAGTCAAAATAAAGGCGGCGATAGGAGTCTGCTCTGCTTATCCGCCCTGGCCCGCATTTCTAACTCACAGGTCCTTGCGCTGTGTTTTTTTGTCTCCCGAGGGGGCGGGGCAGCAGGGTGATATCGCGACGTGGGGGTCAGGGGTCGTCCGCACGGGGTGGTGATAAGGGTTTTATAAGGCGGTGGGTGCGTCCCATCGGCATCAGAGTTCGGTACTCGGCCAGCGGTACCACAGCTCCCAGTCCACGATGAAGCTCGCGCTCTCCCTGGGGCTCCTCGCCCTCATGGTGGTCGTCTGCACCGCCACCCAGTCCTACACCTACAGCGCCTGGTGGCAGCAGAACCAGAACCAGCAGCAGCAGCAGCAGCAAGGCGGACGGTTCGGGCGCAACTACCCCTACGGCAAGGCCGGGAACTCTGTGAACCAGCAGCAGCAGCAAGGCGGACGGTTCGGACCCAACTACCCCTACAGCCAGAGCCAGGGAGGATACCCCAAGTACCAGAAGCAGCAGCAGTACCCCGGCCAGCAGAACGCCGGCCAGCAGTACCCTGGTCAGCAGTACCCCGGCCAGCAGTACCCCGGCCAGCAGTACCCCGGCCAGCAGTACCCCGGCCAGCAGCACCCTGGCCAGCAGTACCCCGGCCAGCAGCACCCTGGCCATCAATACCCCGGCCAGGAGACCCAGCACCACCACCAGGGCGGCAAGCAGCAGGGACAGCCCCGCGTCGGTGAGTACATGTCGGCCCCTCCTACAAGTCCCCCGCTTGCATCCCCCGCCTCACTTAACCCACGTGACCTCTGTGCTTACAGCCGACAAGGAGTTCCTGGCCCGCCAGAAGATCGTCCTGCAGCTGCTCGTCCACATCACCCAGCCCAACCTGTACCCTGAGGTCGCCGAGCTCGGCCAGAAGTACGACATCTTCAACAGCGGCGACCACTACCGCAACGCCCAAGCCTTCGAGTACTTCGTTGCGCGCTACAAGCAGGGCATCCTCCCCAAGGGCGAGATCTTCAACGTGTACAATGACGACTACCTGAACCAGGCCATCGCCCTCTTCGACCTCTTCTACTTCGCCAAGGACTTCGACACCTTCATCCAGACCGCTGCCTGGGCCCGTGATGTCTACAACGAAGGCCAGTTCGCCTACGCCTACTACGTGGCCGTCATCCACCGCGAAGACACCTACGGCATCGTCCTCCCCCCTCTGTACGAGATCTACCCCTACTTCTACTTCTATGGCAACGACCTGCAGCAGTTCTCCAAAGCCAAGCAGCTCGGTGAGTAGGAACGTTTTAGAAAAAAGACCAACAGTAATGCAAGCAAGAATTTTTATTCAATGTAGAAAATAATTTTGCAGAAGTAAGTGGGAGGGCTCTTTTCTTTTTCAATTTCGGAATCGAAATACTTTTCAAAAACTCGTTCTTGCGTATCCTTAGAAGGTTTTCTGTAGAAACACACCGCCCGCGGGAATCGAACCCACAGATCGCGTCGTCGACCATTGCAGCCAACCGATCCGCACCGAGCGACAGTTTAGCGTGCTGCACTCAATTGGACCCCCTGGGATAGGACTGATCTCGAAACCATCCAGTGTGTTCTCGACTAAAGTGAGTGTCCTTCTGATCGCATCCGTGCAGGCGTGAACCAGTACTCCCTGTACACCAACTTCAGCGGCTACAACTACGGCTACTACTACGGCAACTACTACGGGAACCAGGAGCAACTGCTGTCCTACTTCACCGAGGACATCGGCCTCAACGCCTACAACGCCTACTCCCACCTGTACAACCCCTTCTGGCTCAGCGCCGAGAAGTACGGTTTCAACTTCCAGGCCCGCGGCGAGTATTACTACTACTTCTACCAGCAGCTCCTCAACTTCTACAACCTGCACCGCCTCGCCAACTACCTGCCCGAGCTCGAGTACTTCGACTGGGACAAGCCCATCCCCGTGAGTAGCGCGCCGCCGCATGCCATGCGCCTTCCCCGGCCCCCATCGTCCTGGGCCCTCTAATAACAAACGCCCGCTCCGCTCCGTGTTGCAGTACGGCTACTACCCCAACATCCAGTACCACGACGGCAAGCCCCTGCCTCCCCGCCCCGACAACTACCCCCTGCAGAGCGTGCGCTCCTACTCCATCAACGACATCCAGAGCATCGAGTACCGCATTCGCGAGGCCATCGACTCCGGCTACGTGTACAGCGTAAGTACTCCTGCGCAGTGCCGGCGGGCACGTGGCCGATGTGCGCACCTTGCTCTGCTATTGCTCGTGCTGCACGACGTTCGACTGTACGTCCCTATCCTGGGTGCACCTTAATCCCCCATGTCCCTGATAGCGACACCCTAGAGTAGCGCCGTGATGCACTTGAAAACAAAACACATTTTGTTTTCTCGCTGTGCAGAAGGACGGTTCCCGCGTCCCCATCTTCAACTACCTGAAGGGCATCAGCCTACTGGGCAACATCGTTGAGGCCAACGGTGACTCCATCAACTCCCGCTACTATGGCTCCTACCAGTCCATGCTCCGCAGTCTGTTTGCCCTCATCGTCGACCCCGGCTACAACCACGGCGTGAGTATCCATGAGTCGAGCCGGTCCGGTCCGCGCCGAGCCCGATGGGATGCCTACCCGTCCGGCGCTCCCACTCCCACTCGCCCGGTCTCACCGCCTCTTTCTCTCGCCTCGTCTCTCAGGTCGTTCCCGGCGTGCTGGCCAACTACGAGACCGCCATGCGCGACCCCGCCTTCTATTACTTCTACAAGTACATCACCCGCATCTTCCGCACCTACGCCTACACCCAGCCCTCGTACAAGTACGACGAACTGTACTTCCCCGGCGTCTCCGTCAAGAACATCGAGGTTGACCAGCTCTACACCTACTTCGACTACTTCAACGTGGACGTGAGCAACGCCTTCTACGTCAAGAACATCGAAGAGGCCAAGTCCATCAACTACGTGGCCCACAGCCTGCGCCTCAACCACGAGCCCTTCAGCTACAAGGTGTACGTCAACAGTGAGAAGAACGCCAGCGCTCTGGTTCGCATCTTCTTCGGCCCCACCTACGACGCGTACTACAGTAACCAGTACGGCTTCTACGCCGGCGGCAACGAGTACTACTACCAGGGCTTCCCCCAGCACAAGGACCCCAAGTACTACTACCAGTACGTCAACTTTGACAACCTCAAGGAGTACTTCGTCGAGTGGGACCGCTTCCCCGTCAACCGTAAGTACTAGCCAACGGAAAACGTTCTGTGTTTTAATTAGAGGTTGACACTGTTACCAGTTCAGCCAAGCTAGTCTCCCGTTTCATTGCCGTGAGAAATGAGCGATAAATTTCGTGGAATACGCGGACTAGTCAGTCGTCTCACGACTTTTTTTTACGATCTACCCTCTCACTCTTTCTAGATCGTTTCTTTTCAAAGTTTCCCTGCCTGATGTTTGTTCTCCTTGTTTCCAACGCGCAGTGGTGCCCGGTGAAAACGTCATCACCCGCTCCTCCAAGCAGTTCACCAGCACCGTCGGCGACTACCCCTCCTTCGAGGAGCTGTACAAGAAGGTGGACGAGGCCATCCAGGGCCAGGGCTCCTTCTACATCTACGACTACGACCAGCAGTGCGGCTTCCCCGACCGCCTGGTGCTGCCCCTGGGTAGCAAGGAGGGAACTCCCTTCGCCATCTACGCCGTCGTCAGCCCCTACACCCAGGCCGAGGCCCAGCAGACCTACGAGGCCCCCGCCTACTCGTGCTCCGGCCTCTACAACTACAACGACAATAAGCCCCTGGGCTTCCCCTTCGACCGCGAGATTGTCGACTTCAACCAGTTCTACACCCCCAACATGTACTTCAAGGATGTGAACGTCTACCTCAAGACACCCCACCAGGTCAACGAGCCCAACCACACCTCTTAAGCAGAGAATCGTCAATGTCACTGCAATTTTAGCATCCTCACTCCCCGAATTATCCCATACCACTATTAGTAAATAAATCATTTATCAAACTGTATTTTGCACTTTTCCTTACTAGTTCCGACTCAAAATTTACACAAATTCTGCCAGGGCAATCAATGCTGACAGATTCTGATGGTTGCAAGATAAGGTCGTCCAAGAGACACGACATGTGTCATCTCAACACCAGTGTTGCCAGAAAAGTAGGCAAAAAGTAGCCCAAACACACAGGTGTAAAGATTGTGCCTACTTGCGCCTGCCTACTAGGCAACATGTGGTCACGGCTGTTAGCAATTTGCCTCGTAGGCAGGTGGAGTTAGACACAATCTTTACACCTGTGTGTTTGGGCTACTTTTCTGGCACCACTGCTCAACACTTAGGAGTAACCAGTTTAAATAAGTTAAAAACACATTTTCAAAGAGTATAGTGATAAAAGTGCTTGGGTGCAACCGACTTTTGCATCAGTTGACTGGTTTCAATCAGCAATCCTGAAGTCCTGGTCAAATTGACCATGTCATTGTTGGCAGACGTGAATGAAAAGAATGGAATGAAGAAGTGTACAAGACATTCCAGGCAATTTTTAAATTCTTTTGCCCAGAACACACAATCACCTAAGACTGAATTCTGAACGCTAACTGTATGTTCATTTCTAGCTTGTACACTGGTCAGGCAAAATTTTTATTGAAGGTGTGATATTTCTTAATTGAGTTTGAAATGTTTGCGTGCAAAGGTAGATAAATGAAAATGAAGAGAACACATAATTCCGCCAAATTCCTCATTTTATTTATAAATTTCGTTCATCAAATGCAGATTGAAATTGGAATAGTTTAATCTTTTCAACATGATTGGAATGGTCATACTCGATATATAATCAAATCCTTAAATCCCCGCTGTGCACAATATATAACGTCTGTATGTACAAAAGAACCACATTGTGGTTTATAAATAAGCATCAGTCAATAAAACAATATAGACAGAAATTTGCCTTGATAAATATATTAGGCGATGGAAGATGCTCTGATGCTCTGGATAATTTGGAAGATGGCTGTAATGAGATAAAATCGAATTAGATCAAAATTTTCTTCATACACTGACATCTATGTCAAAATAAGAGTAATTATTTACCTGATCCACACACAACAAAGATGAAAAGAGCAAGGAGCCAGGGTCCAACAGGGTACTTCTCACTTTGAGGTCTCTGCAACAAGCCATTTTTTATTTGTTTTGGTTATCTTTTTGCTGCATACAGGCCATCTACTATTTCACACGACAATATAAATGAAAATGACAGTTTCACTAAAAGGGCGTAATGGTGTAGTGAGTGAGAGCTGTACAACGGCACAGCTCTGGTGACCATATGTTCATGTGTTAATAATGTCAGAACAAATACGAGTTCAGCATGAAATACAGTATGAATAGAAGCAAAAGGATAAAATTCAAATTTAGAAGTACGAATGGTTTGGATCAATGGTCAGGAGATTTCCGTTCAACACAATCAATCCAAATATCACTTGGGCAACCAAAGACCTTGGCTGTTCATGTAGTGCATACTGTAAGACATAGACCTACAACTTCAAACATGATGAGAAATTAAATTTAATCGAATGCAAACCGAGTTAAGGCCAGAACCTCCCACAGAACATCCACTTAAATGGGAAAAGAGGATTCAGATAGAAAGTGCCAGACGGTACGCAGCAGCTTCTTACCGATGATTTCGGGACATTTCCACGGAGCATGATGTTCTTAGATGCCTTCTCATTGGCAATTTTCATACGCTGTTGGGCAACCATTTTGACTTCTCAAATTTATCCTCTCACTGGTGTTCTAAATACTTGAGGACCTCCTCGCAGGTGTTGACGTTCTGCCAGCAGGGCTTGTTGACGCTGAAGGAGGCTGACCGCACCGTCGGCTTGCGTCGGCTGCCGCGGCTACGTGTCCACAGCCCTCTCCAAACAGGAACGTCTTCCGCCGTACAAAATATTTTCAAGGGGGCGTGGCGTTGAGGCCGTTCGCTAACTCCACCAGGAACAGTTATGAATCCACGACAAGGCAGTTATTGACCTCAGCAAAAGAGAGACTGTTTTTGAAATTCTGCCTGTTTCTTATATATTTACTTGAATTTGAAGTTTCTTAATCGGCAAGTGTCCAGTGCAAATTTCTTTTTTGTTTCTAGCTGTAAAGGAGATTCCTATACATCCATCTATGCTATATGACATCACTTTGCATGCTCTGATACATTGTGAATTAAGTTTTCTCTTAACCTACGTATTTTCTCGTGGTTTTGCATAAATCTCTTTAACGACACTATTTCATGTGTTGGTCGTCGTTTGGTTAGCTCGACACTTTTGTCATGTTCTCATTGGTTCCACCATGGATTTCTAATATTTGTTCTAATCCTTACAGCAATGGGGAACTTGGTATCAATAGCCCAAGTTTCAGCTGCTGAAATAGCACACACCAAGCCACCACATCCACCAATGGTTGGAGAACCTCCTCCAGAATGTCCTATGCACCAGAAGAAAGTTCAACCGTCATCGTCGGAGTGTCCGATCAATGCCGGAGGTGATGCAATCAATCCTTTGAACATGGTAAGAATTGAGGTTCATGTTCTAATAACTGTTGTTAAGTTATAATACCGTTCCTTTAAAAAAGAATAGAGTTACAACAGCTTGATAAATGGTTTTAAGTAGTGTCATTTGGTTTCAGATGCCTGCACCCAACCAAGAGCCTGCACCTGATCAACCCTTTCCTTTACCCAAAGATCGTCAGGTGTCAACCATTCCCAAAGCTGGCACAAATGGTGAATTCTGGGTTTATCCGTCTCAACAGGTGTGTTGAAAGTTCTTATTGGATCTATTTTCTATGAGGTGCGATGTTTAATTCTTTTCTGTACTCATTCGCTATTGTTTTCTCGGTATTTTAGATGTTTTGGAATGCAATGCTGAGAAAGGGGTGGAGATGGAAGGATGAGGCTATACAGCCGAAAGATATGGCAGATATTATTAAAATTCACAATGCAAACAATGAACAGGCTTGGCAAGAAGTTGGTTTATTTTTATGCTTGATTTGTGAAGATTCCCCTGAACATTTTGATTCTTAACATGTCTTATTTTGGTATCACACAGGTTTTAAAATGGGAGGCACTCCATGCTCAGGAATGCATGACACCTCGTCTGAAAAGCTTTGGTGGTAAAGCCATGGATTACTCTCCTCGTGCTCGTATCAGAAGTTGGATGGGGTATGCAAATTTTTTCAATACCTTTCAGATGTCTTGTTCTTATGTCCCTCATTTTTAATTTATTTTTTCTTTTTCTTTTGTTTTAACAGGTATGAATTACCATTTGACCGACATGACTGGATTGTTGATCGCTGTGGCAAGGATGTTCGATATGTAATAGACTACTATGATGGTGGTTCTGTAGATCCTCATTATAAATTTGCTTTGCTCGATGTTCGCCCTGCAATGGATTCGGTTGATAATGTTTGGGATAGAATGAAGGTAGCTTACATGCGATGGAAATATTCGGACGAAATTAACAATAATCAGCAACCATCCAAGTCAGCTACAGCCTAGTATTGTAAAAAATTTGGTGACATTAAGTTGCTCAACATTATTTCCCTAAAGAATTTGCTGATAGTGCGTATTCATCCAATTATGATATTTTCAACATCTTACATATTTTCTTGCTTTCAGTATGTTTGTAGATCAGTCAATGTAGAATATCACATGAAAGGTTTTATCATTTATAATTGTAGAGGTTCTCTTATGAATGAGATTATCAAATATTCTGTTTAGTTGGTCTTACTTTATTCTTCCATCTTCTGTCTTAATTTTCAGTATGTGGGACATTTCTTGGCGTCTTTCTACCATCATGAAGTGTGTTCTGTGGTCATGTCATATTGTTAACAAATATGAAGCTGTGCATGCACTGTAATGTGTACTAAATGAGACTTAATGCCACTGGATACTGACTAGGACCTTAAATAGTGCATTGTTACTTTGGGTGATTTTATCAGTTTCACTCTCAGTATGTAATGTATTTATATGTCTACATATGGCATTTTCACAAGGAATGAATTCTTTGTTTTCTGATAAGCTGCAGACTTGTGTAGTTTATTCTTTTTACATCTAGAAATGTTGTAGTTTTTAATATGTAATTGCAGGGACAAAGTTTTCAATGTGTCCAGTCAGCATCCTAAGGTAGTTGGTAAAACGAGTAGTTACCAGTTTTAAAAATGAACCTTCTCAGAAAACAGAAACTAGCTGCTCATGCTGTAGGCTGTAGGTTGTGTTATCTGTTGATGGTGATTAGTTGTATCATTTTATCTCCAATTAACAAGTCTAATTTTTTTTGAACCCTGTGATTCCTACTGTGTTTTGATTTATTATTAAAATTGTCTATTCTTAGAATGTGCGAATGTAATTTGATTTACTGAATTGGAGTATTTGGTAACCCAAGACAAATGCTGCAATGCTTAGCAAGCTGTTTCACGATGTTTGGTGTGAACTTATCTCATGCTTTGTGTGATTTGTATTACTGACTGAGTTTATTAAACACATGTTTGTTGAGCAGCAGTTGAATTTAATTGTAGAGTTCAAATGTAATGTAAACCAAAGTCGTTCTATGATTAAATTTTACTTGAAAAACAAAACTGTGTCCTTAATAACTACTTTTTCAGACCTAGATTTATCCTCATTCCTAGAAAATGTGGCCACAACTTCGTCTTTTTGCCATTCTGTACATATAATTCGTCTTTCAATTTTGTTTGGCAAGCCAAAAGATTTACCTTGACCACCTGACGTCTGTGTTCGTATTGACACGGAAATATAGTCTTCGTTACCCAATGCATCATCCTAGCGGGCATGATCCCCATCAACGCCACAGACGATTCAAATCTCGCGCCCTGTCAAAGAGGCCTGAGCGTCGTCTGCGCAAGTCGCCATTTTGAGTTATGGCCTCTGGACCACTTGTTGTGTTCTGTGTTGAATATCGTGATATTTCGCCCAGTTAGGGAAAAGTGGGAAATACGACTCTGATACCAGTGTTAATCATTTTTACGCTTCGTTATTGTATACTGCCGAGACTTCATAGTTAACAGGTAATTCTCTAAATGGTTATCCTTCGACCGGCAGTACCCCCCGCAGACTCATCTGCGGAAATGCTCAACATGTTTGAGTTGTTTGCTTGCAGTCTGCCGCTCATCATGCTGTGTTTGATAATCAATGTTGTGGAAGTATATTGCTGAATACTCCACATATGTTGTGTCCCAGAACATGCTTTAGGATGTGGATTTTTCACACATTAACCCCACAAAAATTTTCATTCATCATGCCTTACTGCTTTGCTTTGACATTTTAAGGAATAAATATGTTTTATTGTAACGTTTGAAGAGTAGACTTTATAAAACAATCTGGAATAATCCTTGGGCTCCCTCTGTTGAAACTTCTGATCTTAACATTTTTTTTCTTTCTTTATTGAAAACAAATGTAGAAGATCTTGTTATTTCCTTCTCACTGAGCTGTCAAAATTCTGATCACTGAGCTTGTGTACATCTTAGACATGACATTAAACATGGTTTCTGTTTTTGCAGGTGAGCTGTTAACCGTGAATAAGATTTTGGTGAAACTGTTGAGTATGATCTTTGCCAAATTTGTAAATGTTTTAATTTCATACAACTTCCACTTTAATTTTGCTCGTGAGTGTGTTTGCAATATGCTTTGACGGCTGATTTCCACCTGACCAAATATTTTTACTGCAGTCAGTGGTCAGTGGGATTTTTCTTAATTCTTTGAATACAAAGATTCACAAATACATCATGTAAACAAATAAAGATTTGACTATACAGCTATTTTCTAGCTACACAATACATGTTGAATGATCTGATGTAACTAAAAAAATTAATACTGTGGAAATAATTCTGGTCTTTACTACTCTGAAGTACTATGCTTTTTTGGAAGTAATTAAAGAGGATGGTTTTATCGTTTTTCTGTCTTAAGTGTAGTTACAAATGTATATAGTAAAATTTGACTTGGTTGTTGTTATTTATGCGTTGGAAGTGCTTACTTTTTTTGCTCTGTGATAGAAGGTGAAAGTTAATGCCTAGAAAGAGGTAGTCACTTTTTTTTGCAGCTATTTTGTACCATAGGATTTCATATGCTTTGTATAATAGAGAAGTTATCTATAGTGTCATCAGGAAAATTAAATTTTTGTTTTAGCTTTTAGTTTCTCGTTTGAAGCTTAGATTTTTTATTGCAAGTAGTGACTTTTCTTTTGCAAAGCAAATTAGTTTTCTATTATTGAGTGCTTGATGTGCTGTTATTGTTCCATAGTAAAGATTTTGTAATACATCAGTCGCAAGTCAATGATGTTTATGCTCTTTGTGCAGATCGTCTGTGGTAATTTAAACCCATAAATAAAACAATTGAAAAATTGCTTCACGTCCGTTGAATTTACTTTTAAATATTTCAAAATAAAAGATCACCAGTTTGTGGTGGAACAGAAAGTTTAAAAAAATATTTCCAATTTCCATTCTCACCCTAAAACTTTACCCCAGCTTAATCCACTTCACCTACGCCTCAAATTTATCGGCGAGCCAATAAAATGCCCGTCTCCTAACACGGCGTCAGCGGCTGAGACTTTGGTCCTGGACAGTAACAGAAATGTTGGACAGATACACAAAAATCACTGCATATTCGACGAAGGACACCCTGGGTACAATCGCCGAAAAAACCCTAAACACTGCCCTCAAATACATATGTGGGTATGTTGTCGGACCCTCGGTCGGACTGCGTGTCCAGATCTTTTCCCCTTTCCCGGACGCTTGTGTAAACTAAAACACTGCGCAAACGGGCAGTAATCAAGAGTGGACAAAACGCGAGCAAACTTGGCATACGCTTTGCTCTGCGCCACGCTCTCCATGCAATAAGCGAGGCAAGAATTTCCCCTCGGCGCAAACATTCGTAGGAACCGCTTGTTGGGCTCGTTGCCATCTGACCAAGAGGTCCCTCACTAAAAAAAAGGTAATCAAATTAAAAAATTAATGGTCACCCTCAAACAAAAATCAGAAAAAGATCAGAGAATGTCATCAAAAATTGGAAAGATTCCAGAGAAACGAGTAAAAATAAGAAAATAATTTTTGATTTTTGAAATTATCACGAGTGAGGCCACCTCTAACGTCAGAAGCTGAGGCACTTCCTCCCGTTGAGCTGTCAGACCACTTCTTCTGACGGCGCCGAACTCCCCTCGTGTCCCGCAGGTATCATGTGAGCCAGACCGCGGTGCACCGTGGCGGGGCTGGGGCCTTCGCAGGCCACGCAGGAGCCTGAGCCGGAGCCGGCGGGGGGCGGCGCGGAGTGGCGGGGCGTCGTGTTCTGGGGGCTGGTCTCCAAGGTGTGGCAGCCGGCCGACTCTGTCGACCTCTCCAGCGACGAGGACGACGAGGACGACGACGAGGGCAGAGGGTGAGTAACGCCATCCGGGATCATTCATAAAGCAGGTATTGTCTCGGTATTGTCCTAGGCTAGTCTGAGCATTCATGGCGCGTGCTGGGTAGGCATCCGGGACTTGTGCATGCACGCGTGTCGTGCGGGCTGGCCTACCCTAACACTCGCAGGCGGCGGCGGCACGGCTCGCCGGCTCACCGCTCGTGTCTTCCGCCGCACCTGTCGGACAGCACGGCGCACGGCGAAGAGGCCGAGGCTGCCGCTCCCATAAAACGAAAGAGGCCCATTAAGGCATTAGAGCGACTTAGTTTATGCCGCGCCTCTGACAGCGCGAAAAAGAAAGCAGGGGAAAGCAGCAGGCGCGCGACAGGCGGGGGCGGGCCGCAGCTAGGCGGCGAGTGCCGGGCGGGGCCGGGCGGGGCCGGGCGGACCTCTCAAGTTTTGGAATTCAAATGAGCGTGTCAAGGGCTGCACTGCACTGGCTCTTTGACGCCGTACCGTGTCGTGTCGTGCCGTGTCAGCCGCGTGACGCACCGCCGCGGCGCCTTAGAGTGCGCGACTCACGACGAAACACCGACGCGCCCCGCCCCGCCGCCCTCTTCCCCATATCGAGGTGCGAGAAGCGCGCCAGCATTCCGAGAGAGAGGAAAAAGCAGCTCGCTCTGTCTGTCTGCGAGTCTGCAGCGACGCAGCGCGGCGGCGCGTCTCCCGGGGGACACAGCAAACAGCGACTGACGAGCGCCAAACACAACAGAGCGCCGCAGAGCGCCCTGAAAGGCCTGAAAGTGGCCTCGGTGGTGGTCGGCGCGCTGCCACTCCGAGCCCGTGCGCCCCGTGCCGCCCGTGCCCGCCTACAATGGCCGCGACAACAAGCAGTGCCACTCGTTTGCGAAGAAAAACTCTGCGCGTGGGTCCAACGCACACGCACACACACACACATGCAATCATGCTCACGTGGGCCTCTCAGTACGGGACATGAAGTACCTCGAGCGCACTGCGGCTGCAGCAAGAGAGCCGGACGGGACGGCTCTGCCCGCCCGGCTCTGCCGCGCGCCTGCCAACGGCCGGGTAGGCACGCCCGCCGGACAGGTCTGAGCAGCGTGCTGCCTACCCCGCCAGGGGCTCCGCTCTGCTCCGTTTGCTCCGCTCTGCTCCGCTCTGCTCCGCTCTGCTCCGCTCTGCTCCGCTCTGCTCCGCTCTGCTCCGCTCTGCCCCGCTCTGCTCCGCTCTGCTCCGCTCTGCTCCCGTTCTGCCCCGCTCTGCCCCGCTCTGCCCCGCTCTGCCGCTCTGCCCCGCCCCGAGCAGAGCTTTCATAGCAGCGGGACGGGTCCGGACGGGTCCCATCTGTGCTGCCGCGACAACGCGTCGTTCCACGATGCAATTCCCCCACACGGCTAACAGGCCCCCGACGCCTCATCCTCATCCAATTCATTTCCGAATCCCCAACAGGCTCCGCACTGTGCTGAGCGCCGCGCCAGGCTGAGCCCCGGCTGCGTCCTGGCTGCGCCCCGGCTGAGGCACGTCGGTGATGAGGACGCCGGCAGCTCAGCACAGTCCCGCTCCACTCCCGCTCCACTCCCGCTGCAGGCGCGGTGCTCACCGGCTGGTCTGCAGATCTCCGCAGCGAGTTAGCCAGCAATAGTTTGCCAAGTTTGCGGCCACGCCGTGGGGGTCGTGGGGCCGTGGTGTGGGGCGTGGCGGGGTGGTCAGGGCCCCCCTGTGGGTCCAGGAGCCCCCTTCCCCCCACCTCCCCGTCGACTAGTTGTCGCGCGGCGCCGACATCGCCCCGCCCAGAGCCTCTCCCAGTGGTCGGGCCACTCCGTGGGGGGGGAGCCCCCGGCGGGGCACCGGAGCGGCCAGGGGGGGCCAGGGGGCGTGGTGGGGCGCGGCGGGGCGCGGCGGGAGTGGGAAGGGGGGCGAAAACCAGGCCACTGCGGCCGGAACCGAGCGGGCTCTGGCTCGGCGCGCTCGGCGGGCGCGGCGTTGCGCGGAGCCCGTCAACAGGGGCGGGGCCTGGCAGTGCCTGGCGGTGCCTGCGCTGCCGGGCCCTCCGCGGCAAAGGGGCAAAAGGGGGCGGGGCAAAAACGCAGGGCCATGCGAAAAAAACGCATCATTTTTGACGCGCGATTTTTTTTCAATGCGGGAACTCGCCGCCGATGGCTCCCTTTTAACCCGGAACGTAAAATATTCAAGCTGAAACTCGTGCTGCCGTTCACGAAGCGTTCATGCCGGAGCTGAGCTCGTACTACCATGTCCTCTTGATACCGGATGACCACCACACACTGGCCTCGACGCTGCTTCTGCTCCACTGTGGAAACATTTGCCCGGTGAGGAGGCCGCCGGAGCTAAGCGGAGCTGCCGGTAGCTCTGCACGCATAAAATATATATAGTTAGTTGTCCTTACCAATTCGCTCTTTGATTTCGGGAAAAACAATAAATTTCATTGGGTGAACTAACATTCCGTTAGGCGAGCAAAACATTCTTTGCGTGAGCGCAGAAAAGGGGGCGTTTTGCACCCGCATTGAACTTTTTTTCTGCGCCAATGAAAAGGTAGTTTTCTCTAATAAATGTATTGCTTGTACCGAACAAATTAGTTGGGACGACTAATTTTTTTAAAAGTTTTTTCGCGTGTTCTGCTCCTGAGGTTCCGGAGGCTCCTGAGTGCGGCGCTTCCTCACGCACCGCTCTGGGATGTTTAATCTTCACACCTTGCCGGCCAGCAGAGGGGTGGGGGCGGGGCTGGGCGGGGCCCGGCGCGGGGGCTTTGTTTGCACCCACTCCTTCAATCCTATCTAAGCTCGCCTCTCCTTTCGCGCTGCTTGCTTTCCTCCCTCCCTCTCTCCCCCTCTCCAAGCTCTCCGCGGAAAACGATAAATAAATGCGTGCGGCAGCCGCGGATAATTGGGCGTCGTCCTCTTGACCCGGTCCGGTTCCGGACGGTTCCGTATCGGGCGGCAGGCGGCGCTTTGGCCAGCCCAGCAGGGCCTAGCCCAGCCTAGCCCCTGTGCCGTTCTGTCGTGGCATTCCAGGCAATCCGTCCCTGTCGCCACGACTGTGTCGACGCGTCACCCTTTCCTTAGAGCCTGGCACGGCTCCCAGCCCGCGCTCGCGTTCTCACTCGCACTGCATGCCGCCCGCGCCCACGCCGGCCTCCGCTGGCCCCAGGGCTGCGGCCATGATTTATTCACCTGGGGAGGTTAGAGGTGTTAGTGCGCATTCCGATGGAATTAGCGTGCTTTGTCGGCCGAGGCGTGGCCGCGTAAGGCTCTGGGTGCCCGGGGAGCCCGTGCTCGGGGTCCGCCCGAACCTCACTCGCTCACTCCTAATGATGTCTGTCGGGGCAGTGCAGCCGGGCGCAGCCGCAGCGCGGAGCCACGCGGAGCCCGGGGTGGGTACCAAGTGGAACAAAAAAGTACAGAACTTTCGAATTTCAACAAAAAAAAATGAAAAAAATACTCAGTTGTGAGTACGCAGAGAAAATACATTTTTTTTTAAAAATAGTTCAAATACCTCCAGTGGTAGGGAAGGTGAAAATTGTAGTGTGGGAACAACGGTATCCAATACTTTCAAAATCAATTCAAAATTTCGAAGGTTGGTAGAACCACAGCATACAACCCCACCGTGAAACCGAATGCGGCAACAATGGTTCCTATACACCACTTTGCTGTGAGGAGAAGAATAAACTTATAGAATGTTCGCTGTAGATAGCACCTCTCTACGCTGAAAGAGGGGGAAAAATCGACGGTACATCCAAGTTCGAATTCGGAATAGAAACGAAAGTTGGGTGCTCCGCCTCCACCACCACCACCACCGCCGCCGCTACTACAGCGGCTCAGCCAGCTCCAGAGGTCATTACTTATTCAGAGACCATGCCGGGGGCCGCGGCCGGCGGGGCCCGTGTATGTGGACTGTGGGGTAGCGGGGGGCTAATTGTGTGCTGCTTTTGGGAAATGGGGAATTGGGTCCGGTCCGCGCCCTCGCTCCCCCGCTCCCCGCGCCCCCGCTCCCCGCGCCCCGCCTGGCTGCGTGCTGCGCTGCCTCCTGCACACCGGACCGTACTTCATACGCCGCGATTGTCGCGGGGATGGCCGGGTGTGGCGAAGGGGCGGCAAAAAAATATTCGAATTATTGATGTACACCGTTCGTGTGAGTTTTGTGTGATTATCTTTGGTGTGCGAATTTTGAGTGTAAATACGTTTTAATAGGATGTTGTTCCTCCACTCATTAAACAACCGCCTTGGAATTTACTGTTTCCCCGTTCTTTCCATCCAGTGTTTTTTTCTTGTGCGATCTGAAAACAGCTGCCCCTCTATTTCTTGCTTTCGCTCAGCTCATTCACTCCGGCGTCCTCTTTTGTTTGCAGGGACACGATGGTGACCGTCACCGGGAAAAAGGTAAGGGGGAAGGGGAGGGGGGGGGGGGGGGAGGGAAATATAAGGAGGGAGATTCCAAGATTTGGTCGTGTAAAAGTCATGACGGCTAGCCTGGCAGTGTCGATACGGGCTGTCTGTGCCCAAAGCAGCGCTACTGCCGCCGGACTCAAAGAGCATCGCAAAAACATCTCGCCTCCGCTCGCATTCACCGCTCGTGCCCCGTGGGGGGAGGCCTTGGGGGGGGGGGGGGGGGGCGAATTACACTTGGAATGCCCCCCCCCCGCTCCTCCCGTTAACAAACATCCGGAGAAGTTCGGTAAGGACCCGCCACAATATCAAAGCAATACCAAAAAAAGTATGCAGATGAAGGTGATGCACACACTCACATCGGCGGAGCCCTCAAGGAGGAAGCCCGCAGGCGGGGCAGGCGGCGGGCACACCTCGGGCACACCGCAGCCCGCAAAACTCATCTCTGCCAGGGGCTCTCAGCTCTCAGCGCGCGCTTTCAGCCAGCCAAACCTCCCCGCTTCCTGTTCCTGTTGCGGGGAGGGCAGCCGCACCGCATTTTGTATATCCATCGTGAAAAGGGGGCTCCGAGCAGCTCGCTGCTGTCCCGTGTGGTGTGTGTGTAAGGCGGTTCGTGTGCCCGTGTAAAAAATCAGTTCATATATAGTTATACACAGTACCTTAACGTAACTAAATATAACTCCGCTGCCTGTCGCCCGTCCGTTCGGCACCCAGCTACACCTGTCTCACTCGCACAAGCGAGTCTGAGCAGGCGATCGAGCCTCCAAGGCAGGCCATCAGAGACGGATCGCCTCGACCGACCGCCTGCAGACCTCTGCCGTCCGCGAGCGACAATCTCGCGGAACTTGGTCTCACATCTGAGTTTCACAAAGAACTTGCGCACTCCAACTTCCAGCACGATTGACAACTTGAGTGCTGTAAACACGACTCGGTGCGCCATAATGGCTCGAACTTCGGCGGCGTCCTCGGGTAGGTGCCGAAAAATGTGTTCTTCCTGAACACTCCTCCTACTCCGTAACTCATCTTGGATTGCACACTTGTTAATAATTTAACTGAGCACCGGGGAGGCGAAGCCACCTCGGCGCCGAAGAAAACAATACAGCGTTCCGCTCGGCTCGTCTCGTACGTCCGCTCGCTAGCTGAGCCAGCTACGATGGAGATCAGCAGCGCGCTCTTGGTACTTTAGCCACTGTCGTCCCGCAGAGCAGAACCGCTTGGCTCGCGCGCAGCGCGCTGGGCCTGGCCAGCCGCCTTGTCCCGTTCGCCGCTGTCTCTCGGTCAGCGCCGGTATTGCGCGCGGTGTGCTCCGTCTGCGCTCTGGGTCTGGTCAGCCCTTTGGTCCAGGTGTGCTTCGGCAGTGATATACTTCCGATCTTCATCGGTGAGACTTTGTCCGTATGAAGAAGCCTGTGCTTTAGACTATGGACACACCGCGCATTGTTCTCCCGTTGAATCCTCTCACTAAGCCGGAGGAAAAATTCAATTATAAAGAAAACGTCGCAATTTTTACGGTTAATTTTCATACTTCGACGGTCAGCCTTCATGGTCAGGGGGCACACAGTCCCCGTGGCCGAATTAGCCGCCGTGGTCAAAGCCGCGAGCAGAACCGCGAGGACGGACGGACGGACGGACGGGGGGACGGGGGGTGTCAGGTGTGTCACCGAGGCGGCAGCGGAGCAGAAGGCGAGGCGCTCTGCGGCTAAATGGCGGTGTGCGGCAAACACCAGTCGGCTGCCATTGTCAGGGAGGCTAACGCCAGCATGACAACTGAGCTTCTCCCATCCTATATTCCTATCCCCCCTCCTCACAACAACATTGTTCTCCGTGACTATACAGTGCCGCTGCTAATACTACTTGGCAACTACCCCCCCCCCCCCCCCCTCCGACGGCACGACGTTTCACAGTGGGAAGGGGGGGGGGAGGTGCGGTGATAAATGGCATAACTGGTTGACGTGACGCGTGTCGAGGGGGGAGGGGGTGGGGGGTATGTGTGCGAGGGCTGCGGGGCTGCGGTCACCGCACGGGCGGCAGCAATCATCTCGCGTGAGGAACATCAGCAGCGGGACGGGAGTCTGTCACTGCGAGTGGTGCGTGGGACCCGGTGGGACCCGGTGGGACCCGGCCGGCACGAGAAAATACATCGACGACACGCTATTCGAGCGCACAGCACGGACGTGGACGCCTGCAGGCGAGGGCGACCGGTTGCCGGTCCCGCGAAATTGCGGCGCCCCGGACACTCTGTTTTTCTGCCGATCACATCCCGGCCCCGGCCCGTGGCGACAGACCCTCGCGGCCCCGGGGGCAGCCGGGGGTGGTCGGCTCGCGGGGGCTTTGGCCAGCCGCGGGGGGTGAGGAGACGGTGAGAGGCCAGGTGAGGGTTGGATCAGACAGGTGTGCTGGGGACGGCAGCCTCCTTTTGTCCCGCGCCATTGAGAAAAGGTAACATCTCAGATGTCATCGGGAGTCAGATAAAAGAACGTCCAGTGCTCTGGCTTTTGTCCGCGCCGCGCCGCGGGGGGTCTGTCGTCGTGGGGGTGGGGGCGGCGGTCGTCTGCCAATGACACGTGACAACAAGGTAGCTCAAAGAGTCTCTTCTTCTTGTTCTCTCTCTCTCTTTTCTCTCTTTTTCTCTCTCTCTCTGTCTCTCTCTCTCTCTTTTTCTCTCTCCCTCTTTTTGTTGTTGGGCTTCTTTCTCCCTTTTCTTTGACCAGACCTGTCTATATTGAGAGGGAGGGGCGGCCGACTGGTCGCCGGAACCTAATGACCAAGGACAGAGCTCAAGACACTACGACAGCGCCCCCCCCCCTCCCTCCTCTCTCCGGGGGGGGGGGGGGGGGCGGCGAGGGCTCAGCTGGAGGAGGGAAACACGGCCAGATGTGTTACTGTTGTGTCAGTTTCCCTCGTCCGCGGGGAGGCACAACATTAAAACCAGTAGTACTCCAGTGAACAGTGCTGCGGACTCCGGAGCTCCACAGTCCACACACACACACACACACACACACACACACACACACACACACACACACACACACACACACAGCCCCGCCGCCGCCGCCGGACGAGGGCACAGGTGTGGCCGGTTCCATGCAGCAGAGGCTAGCCTATGCGGAGAACCGCATAAACGAATAGATTCTGGAATTAATTGATTCGCCGCCGCGGTTTCCGCCCGTTGATTCTGTTGTGCTGGCGGTGGACCCCAGTGGACCCCGGCCCCCGCTTCGGACACCGCGATTTGCCATTCGCGCTCGTCCTCCGCAGGGCTGCATAATCACATCGAAAATCACCGGCAATCGCCAAATCAGTCTCGCCACACTATGCACAGCCCGGCACAGCCCTCGCAGCGCGCGAGGCTACGCCGCTGTGCACATTCGGGTCGCGGTAAAGGTAACGATTCCCGCGCGCACGGGCTCACGGGCTCACGGGCTCACGGGCTCACGGGCTCACGGGCTCACGGGCTCACGGGCTCACGGGCTCACGGGCTCACGGGCTCACGGGCTCACGGGCTCACGGGCTCACGGGCTCACGGGCTCACGGGCTCACGGGCTCACGGGCTGGTCCCCACTGCAGGCGGCAGGGAAGAGAGCTCCTCGCAGTGTACCGAAGCACACGGTGACTGCGGCTCACTCGCCGCGCACGGCACGCGGCACGCAGCACGCAGCACGCCCGGGCACACGCACACACGCCAGGGCAATCCATTTGCGGTCTCCATCGGGGTTGCGGTCTGGCCACGGTCGGTCCCCAGTCAGTCCAGCACACCGCAGCACCGCGAAGGCCGCGCTGAAAGCCGGCGAGGGCCGCTGAAAGCGCTGAAAGCGGTACAGGGACCGGCCCGGCCTGAAAGCAGCCGCACCGCGGCAAAAACACAGCGTTCGGCACACTCCCTCGGCCTGAACCTTCTCCAATACGTGTCACACGCAGCGATGATGACTTAGGCACGAGTTATGTCTGATTGTTCCGCCGCATCAAGCGCCCGAAGCTGAGATGAGTCCGCTTCCTGCCGCTGAACACTGGCGGCCTCTGCCCGGCCCGGTCAGTGCTCTGGGCTCGGGCCGCCAGGCCCTGGCCAGGCCCACCCACCACCTTTATCCTTGTATGTGGGCGGCGCTCTGCGTTGCTGGCTCGGGCCCTCTAGGTGCTACCTCCACGTTAGCTCGCGTTAATTATTCACGACCACCTGTAATTAGAGCAGAAACAGAGACCGGCCCTCCGGCCGCGGCCCACCGAAGCCCCGGCACCGCACGATACAGCCGGACCACACGGTCACTCCGGTTTTCGCAGAGTGTTGTTTCTGGAGGTCTCGTGTTTGGTGTTCTCTTCTTGTACAACGAAAATTTCTCGTGCCCGTGACCGTATGTTGATGTCCGACCTTTGGGTCTTTCACATTGGCGCCGTTTAGAATACCCTAGTATCATTCTTCCGTTTTCGTTTCCATGGCGGAATACCCGAGGCCACCTCGAGCTTGAAATAAGCATAACATGCTGGATTCAAAGCAATTTGTACACTTATGTCTCAAATTCTCCCGGCAAGCATAATATGCTTGAATCAAGAAAAGTTATGCTCGTGCTTGATCCGAGAATGAAGTGCTTCATCCAAGAATGATAATCTTGGCTCTAGTATTGCTATTCTGGGACCAAGCTTCGTTATGCTTGGAGCAAGCATAAGATGCTTGATTTAAACAACTCCGCCAAGAATACTAAATTAATGTACATTTTGCTTTAATTTAAGAATATATTTTTTTGAGTGTGGAGCCACATGGACTTAGCGATTCACACAGGCTTTGTGGGTCTCGTGCTGAATTCATCCCCAGCGCTGACGTCACTGCTCTTGCTGGTTCGTTCCCAGCCCTAGCCTCAGTTTGCACACTGGAGAGGCGGGCGGCAGGAGACTCCAGAGGGCGGCCCGGGCCGAAATGACACAGCTTTGCTCTGCTTGTAATTCCAAGAAACACTCGGCACGGAGCCCGGCGCCGCGCGCACGGCCCACGGAGAGCCAAGCCCTGGATTTACTATCCTTCCTGCTTGTGCTGAGTGTTTGCTACCATATTGCGGTAGCGCCCCCTCCGGTCCCCCCCGGTCTCCTCCGGTCCCCTCCGGTCCCCCCCGGTCCCCCCCGGTCCCCCCCGGTCCCCTCCGGTCCCCTCCGGTCTCCTCCGGTCCCCTCCGTCGCCCCTCAGCCCTGCACCCACCGGAATCGCACCGCGAATCCGGCTTTTCTACCAGCTTGTTATATTTCCGGGGGTCCCCGGGCCGCGCCTGCCTGCGCCCGGCCTGCGTATTCAAGCACGCAGCGGCAGCCGATAGTGCTGTGTGCACCCCGAGGAGAAAACACTTCCGCACACGTCGTCCGACCGTCCCCTCAAGGGTTTTCCTCGCGTGGTGAAAGAAACGTCCACTTCCAGGTGCTGGTTTCCCTAACTCACGCAGCCGCAGCCCGGCCGGGCCACACCGGGCCGCACCGGGCCGCACCGGGCCCCGGAGCGCGTTGTAATGTGTTCCCTCGTGTTTTCTCACCAAACTCGTTCCGTGTTTTATTTATTTTCCATCAGGAAACAGATGTATACGCGTGTTGTACATACCGTGCGCGGACCACGGGCCACGGGACGGGCACGGGCAGCCACGGGCCGCCCACTCGCTGCCCGCAGACCACAACTCCACTCTCCCATTTACCTAGTTCCTTATTAATTTCCTCGTGTGTGGCTCTCTTTTTAGCAGATGATACCTCTTTAAATAGCAGCCTAGCTAAATTAAATAATATGGAAGAAAGAGGTGACAGCTAGCTTGTACTTTCATGGCAGGGGAGCCGCGTCCGTGTCGCATTTCGCATCGTGGCATTGTTGCCCTCGCGGGCCATGCGAGCCATCCTGGGCGGGGAAAGGAAGGCTTGCAAGATTGCTGTCTACCTATCTGATTATACGGCAGATATCTTCGGCTCTCCCTGATTATGCACACAAACTTGCTACTAAAGATAAGTTCTGCTTTCAAGACACACAAATAAGACTTTATTTTCAGAACTTTCCAACCCCTTAAAAGCTAGTAAAAATTTATAGTTGGTATCATCTGCTTCCTATTTAAATAAGGATTCAAATTATTATTATTTTTCTCTGGTTCTCGGCGCGGGCGCCAAAACTTGCGACGATTTTGGCACGCTTGGTCACACTTCGTCAAGCTTCGTCACGCTTCACTTTGAGACCTGTTGCACGCAGCAGAGGGTCCGCCCCGGTCCCAGAGCAACAGGCCGACATCAGCATTCAGCAGGAGGCCAGAGAGGGCGTGGCGGGGCGTTGGGGGGCGAGGCGAGGCGTGGAGGGACGTGGCGTGGAACGTCAAGCGGACAGCGAGGGGCTCGGCATGCCAAACACACCGGCCCTTCCCGCTCAAGGAGTGTTCGCGCAGCTGTTAAATCATTCACGATATCACCCTATAATTATGACTCCATAATATTTTTATAACTTCGGAACCGTAATCCCGCCGTCCGTGAAAGAGGCGAAGGCGTGCCGCGAATATCTGGACTGAATTCATGCGCGAAAAGAAGGGGGGGGAGGACGCATAATGCATCCTTTTTCCCCGAGATGATGATATGAGTATTCAAAGGGTTGCTCCTCTGCTCCGACTGCTCCCAGCCTTATGCATGTTATGCCAAGGCGGATTGGGGGGGGGGGGGGGGCTTGCGCTGCTTGCGCCGCTCGCCTCGAGGACTTGGAGGGCCGAGCCAAGCCGAGGCGCCGGGGCCAGGCGAGCCCAAGCCAGAGGGGCACCAGAGGGCACCAGAGGGCACCAGAGGGGATGCGTTCGGAAAGAGAATAAATAATCCCACCTTCTGGTCTATTCTTTGAAGCTGCGAGCGGCTCTTTGATGTGATAATAGTGAGCCCATCCCTACCGGTACGGCTTTTAAAGTTTGATCACACCCCTCCCCTCCTCCGACTCCATCCCGTGGGCCCCGGGGCCCCCGGGGGGCCACAGAGCAGGCCAAGTAGCGTGTTGGCGTGTGGCTCTGCTCAGCTATTCGCTTTAGTCGCATTGCCTGACTCGGGTAATTAAGCTCCTTTGCAGCACGGTCCATGGCGCTCCGAACAATAACGCCCCCTCCAGCCTCTCCCTGCCCCCGATCCGTCCGTTTCTTCACCCCTCCCCCCTCCTTTATCTGCACCGCGTGCCAATCAAGACTCGTGCTTACAAAACCGGTGTGCTTTTATGCACGAGAGGGTTATATTTTCATGTTTTATTCCTATTTTTCTTCACGTTGCGACCCCTGGCTTGCATATCGGAGGGCGACGAAAATAAGACACGCCACTGATGTGTGACTGCAACGCTATGGCACTGTGGGTCCTGCGGCCGGGGCAGCCATGGAAGGTTACGCGTCTCGGATCGGCGCCAGGCGGAGAAGGATCGGAGCCGGGGTATCCCCGAGTGCCCTGAGTACCCCAGGCGAAGGAGAGAAGAGAGAGACGTGGGGAGAGGCTGCGGCTGGTGCGAGCCACAACGAAGAATAGAATAGGACAGAGAGACAGAGAGAGAGAGAGAGAGAGAGAGAGAGAGAGAGAGAGAGAGAGAGAGAGAGAGAGAGAGAGAGAGAGAGAGAGAGAGAGCGACACCGAGAGAAGTGCGCGGCGCGGTGCGTATAAGAGGAGAGAGAGGAGAGGGAGAGAAAGAGGAGTACGCGACTCGGTGCGGCGCGGCGCAGCGAAGGAGAGAAGAAAGAGAAGGAGCGATGGGCAACACGAACACAGACACGGACACGGACACGGACACGGACGCGGATACGGACACGGACACGGACACGGACGCGGACGCGGACGCGGACGGCGGAACGTGGCCCCCCCCCTGTGGTATAATACTTCTGCGTGCTGCCTATGCCTCCGCATGAGAGTGCAAGCCGCTGACACATTATCTTTACATTATTGTTTCTTTCTTTTAAAGCTGATGATAATGTATCATCTGCTAAAAATGTATGCCTTTCGATAAAGTCTCGTTAAACCGAGCGAAATAATCTTAAGAAAAGTTAGGGTCGTCCTAATCAACCAAACACTGTACGCGACCTCCTTGCTCCCGGAGACCAGCGCCTGCGAACGGGAGGGTAGGCAGTCCCGCTACGCGGCCGGGTGCGTCGGCCGTGCCTACCGCACAGGGGCACGTGTGCTTACCATACGCGAATCCCAACGGAAAACTCTTCCCCGAAACTGGCATGGGATAAGGACGAACGCGAAATCTGTTCCGCGAAAGTCTGCTTCGTCGTGTGTGTGTGTGTGTGTGTGTGTGTGTGTGTGTGCGTGTGTGTGTTGAGAGCGGCCGGAGTCACAGCGGGAGCTAGCAGTGTGAAGCCTCAGAGCACTTAGCGATGAGTGCTCCACCTGTATTACAATATTTCCCTATGAAACAGTTGCCAGTGTGGCGAGTGCGGGGATAGGATGCCAAGGGCGTGCCAAGGGCGTGCCAAGGGCGTGCAAGGGGCGCATCTCCTCTCGCACCTCTCTGACGGACGTTCCGTGTGGCTTTTCTCTCGGCGACGGCGCGCGCGCGCACGCTCGGTGCAGGGTGCGGTCGGATGCCTCGGCCCGCGCCGGACTGGACCGGACCGGGCGATGTGTAGGTGCTGCCAGACACTGGGAGCGCCTGCAAACCCGAGGTAGGCAGCAGCGGCACAGGGGCGCGCGGCGGGAGGGCCTACCTCACAGGCGACCAGGCGGCCAGCGGACCGCGGTGCCTGCTGTGCGGTCCTCCGCGATGCCTCCACCTTCTCTCTCTCTCTCTCTCTCTCTCTCTCTCTCTCTCTCTCTCTCTCTCTCTCTCTCTCTCTCTCTCTCTCTCTCTCTCTCTCTCTCTCTCTCTCTCTCTCTCTCTCTCTCTCTCTCTCTCTCTCTCTCTCTCTCCCCCCCGCACGCGTGCCGCGTTTTGTGTCCTCGCAAAAAAGTTGCCGCCGCTTTGTGGAAAGAAAGAACAAAAAAAGGCGTGAAGAATGTTTTAGCGGAGTGCTATGACGCTTCGTACTCCGTTTGGGAACTCTGCTGCCGCTGGCTGCCGCTGGCTGCCGTCACCACTATATACACGGTGCGGCGCCGCCAACCAGAGCGCGCCAGCGGAGCGGCGTCGTTCAACTTAAATAAAAGTGTGAAAAGCATCCTCGTGGCGAGAAGCGCCGTCGTGCGGCACAAGTTTGGCGAGTTAAGAATATGGACGGAGAGAGAGAGAAAGAAAGAGAGAGAGAGAGAGAGAGAGAGAGAGAGAGAGAGAGAGAGAGAGAGAGAGAGAGAGAGAGGGGGGGGGGGGGGGGTGAGGTGCGGCCGCGATACTCTTGAGAGGACTCCAGACTCCTAGACTGTGTTCAGAGGGGAGTAGGACCAGCTTGGGATGATGGAGGAGTAGATAAATATTCCGAGGAGCAAAAATCTCGAGAAAAATCCTACGTAATGTGTGCCTGCGCTCCTCACACGTCCCGACACATCCTCAAAGACTAAGACGTGCACGGCGCCGGGGTTTCTTCGAAATGAATCGTGGGGAGGTGAAATGTGAGGGAAACCTGGAGGAGGGAGAAAGACGTCGGTGAGTTGGGGGAACTAGTTGCAGAGCCAGCCCGCTGATCCCTAGCAGCCTCCACCCCCTTTTCCTATAGCTCGCTTTGAGTCGTTGGATCTCAGAAATATCATCCAGCTGCCGGTGCCCTGCGGTGCCCCGGGTGGGTCCCAGGGCCTGGGGGCACAAAGACGACAGAGGACGCCTGCTGCACGGGATGGGGGATAGCCCGGCTACAGCAGCGCACGGCAGGTATCATCAAGGTGGGGCTCGCGGCGGGGCCGAGGGGGCCGAGGGGGCCCTCGAAAGCAAGTGAAGGGAGTAAACTTTATCGGCACCGGCCGACCTGGCTCGGCAAGGGGTAGCAGGCCAGGCCGCAGGCAGGCCGCAGAGCACGGCAGGGTCCCGGCCCAGCGGGGGCAGGCGGGGCAGGCGGGGCAGGCGGGGCAGGCGGGGCAGGCGGGGCAGGCGGGGCAGGCGGGGCAGGTGGGCCCCGGGGGCATTCGTCTGCCACCCGGCCGGGACGGGACCCCACAGGCCCCCAGCACCACACCACCAGCAGCCAGCCGCAGGGGGCACACGCCGACCTCCCCACCGCATGTGCCGCCTTCTCCATACTCGGTCAAGCATAACACTGTCAGAAGGCTCGTGATAAATGTAATTGATTGATAAATTGTTTGATGAAATTGATAGCGGGGGTGGTGCGGAGAGCAAGACGCGCAATACTCTGTTGTGCGGAGACTGCGCGAGGGCCAGCAGGGCGGGGCGCGGGGCCGGGCGGCCGGCTGCGGGCCAAGTGTCTAGTGGACACTCATTGAGTTCTGCCGAGTTGGGACAGCAGACGACGCGGACCATGGCTCGAGGCGGCCGGGGACCAGGACAGCGGACAGCGCCACGGGGTCAGACAAACTCTTTCTTTTCCTCTGCTTCATCATTTATGTTGACAAGCGAAATGCTATCTGGCCTCAGTCCGTGCAGCCAACCGGCAATGAAAGCGCACCTTCTCCGCACAAACCGTTCTGCAAAATTGCGCAAATTTGCCGCGGTGTGGTGATTACTTTAGACCCCCCCATCTCGGTGTGGGAGGGCACGGCCCGGTCCGGGTCGCAGAGAGACACAGCCCGGAGGCCCGGAGGCCCGGAGGACCGGAGGACCGGAGGTAGAGTCAACAACGATCAGCCGCTTTGGCCATCTGGCTGGCCGGACATCCATTGATCCTTCCCTATCCCTGTCATGGGAACCTCCTTGTTTTCACGTCCGTCCGTACTGCACAACAACCACGCCCCACGCCCGTCCATCCCAATGGCAGCCCCAATGTTCGACGCATGTGGCGTGCCGACTGTCCCAAGGGGGCCGAGCGGGGCCCCGCTGAATACCCTTTTGTGGAGCACCTGCTCAGCTTGGTAGTTTAATCCAATCAGCATCAGCCCCTCTGCTTCTATACCTCTGAATGAACAGGCGATGGGGGCTTCGCTTTGTGGACTGATTTCTCAGATCCAAACGGTGGCGACGGTGAGGCCATGGAGGATCCTCCACCAATCTACTCAAGAAGGGCTTCGCAGTGAGAGAGGGAAGGAGAGAGGGAGAGAGGGAGAGGGAGAGAGAGAGAGGGAGAGGGAGAGAGAGGGAGAGGGAGAGAGGGAGAGAGAGAGGGAGGGAGAGGGGCACAGACGTCACGGCTGACTGACTTCTCTAAGTCGCCACAGCTAATTACCCTGAAAACACCAAGACTCGGCCGAGTGAGGTCCGAGTGTTCTGCTTAGCCCCTTCCCCTTTCGCCCCATTCCCGTCTCGTCCCGCCCCGTCCAGTCCGTGCAGACGGCCCGATCCCTCCGATTCAGACCTTTGCAAATGCCGCGTCATTATCTGGTTGTCTCCAAACAGTCTGTCTGAGGTTGGATCGCCGTGTCTCGAGTGCGGCCTGTTCTGTTCGTGAGTTTGTCGGGCGTCCTTACTGCCCGCAGCAGCAGCAGGATTAAGACCAACTTGCCTTTCCCCTTACTTTCCATTTAAATCTTCAAGTCTGCCGGCCGCCTTTGGCGGCGTCTATCCGCTGAGGACGCGCTGCACGAGCCCGCCAGTCCCGCCCCTCGCTGCCCCTGGCTGCCCCCGGCTGCCCCCGCACCGACCAGCCTAATGCGTGCACATTTGCACGTCGGAACGAGCTGCCGATCCCCCACCCCCACCCCCTCCCATGGGCCCTGCGGGGGCTGCGGGGGCGGCTGGAGCGGCTGGCCGGGCCCCACTGAGTGGCTGCATCCCCCGGCCACCCCCGGCCCCCCGGCCGCCCCCCTGCAGCCTGCTTTGCCCCTCGCCGCCGGCCGAGAGGCCTCCAAGTCCACCGAGGCCCTCTGAACCCCGCTTAGCGCCCTATGCAGCTGCATTATTAAGACAAGAGTTGGCGGCAGCGAGCGGCAGACCGGCGGGGAGGACACGGGCGGGGCAGCGGGGCAGCGGGGCAGCGGAGAGCGGAGCACTGAACAAGCAGAACACGACCGTCCGGGCAACTTTAGGGCAGGAGCACGAGTACCCAGCTCACACACACACACACACCGCGTCCCATAATAACATCAACCAGACCATACGCCGAGGTTCTTTTTGAACGGGCGGACAAAGGCCGAGGGCGGAGGGCAGGTGAGGTAGCAGGGCCGCGGCCCCGCCCGGCCCCGCCTGCAGCTCACAGCGCACAGGGTACCCCCGGAGGCTGCGCCCAGGGAAAGCTCTGCTCATTCCGAGCGTCGACGGTGTAGTCGGAAATTGGAACAAGGTCTCGAGGGCATCCTTGTAAATTGGATCTCGTCGTGGTTCATTCTCTTCCTGACCGGGCCGCGCCCAGGGCCAGCGGCCAGCCGGCGGCCGGCGGCCACGAAGCGCATGATTCCGAGCCTCCGGACCCCGCCGGGACAAGCCACAAGCCAAGACAGTGCCGGGCGGGACCGACCGGAGCCGCAACAACCATATCTCCCTTTCGGTTTCCCCACTCAAGGCTAGCGAAAAAATGGATGTTTTGTTCTCGTTTTTTGTTTCTGCGCGCGCGCTACCTCCGGCACCCTCTTGTTTTAGCGGGCCAATGGCAGCCAGCCGGCAACAGCTTCGCTGGCTTCGCTGGCTTCGCTGGCTTCGCTGGCTTCGCCCCCTCCCCCAGGGCTTCGCCAGGGCTGGGCGCTGCTGGGCTGGCCTCGGGTCCGGTCCGTGTGAAGCATTCCGTTTGATGTGACGTCTGGGCTTACCGAGCTCGTCCGGCGAATAGGCAGCGCGAGGTGGTGGCGGCGGCGGGGGCGGCGGGGGCGGCCCTTCCTGCGGGCCCACGGCCAGGCCACCTCACAACAAAAGTAATACACATGCTCCTTATAGCAAAGACCATGCCGAACCTCCACAATTTTCGTATGTAATCCGCTATGCAGCCGCCCCCGTTCTTCGACGAGTACGATGGTGCCACCCCCGTGTCGCCCCACGCCGCCTCCCTTGTGTTATCCATCCCGCCGGGCCGCTAATATTTTCTTTTAATTAAACGCGCGCTCACCGGCTGACCCATGCAGGGCGTGTTCGGCCAGCGCCAAAGGTGTTATCTCGGACACGGGCTGTTTATTCAGATCGCCGCTTCCCAGGACGAGGCCAGGCCGGGGCTCCGTTTCACTCCTGCGGTGCTGTGCGGTGCTGTGCGGTGCTGTGCGGTGCTGTGCGGTGCTGTGCGGTGCTGTGCGGTGCTGTGCGGTGCTGTGCGGTGTGCCCGGCCGTGTGCCGTGTGCCGCCCGCTGCCAGCGTGTGTGCCGCATATTTTCGTTCATATCCGCGGCCCGCCCGCCCTGGCCAGGCCTGCCCCCGCGGCCCCCGCCCACTCGGGACGTGTTTTCTTTGAGGCGCCGCGTTTCTTCTCTGACGAATCTGCGGGATCTGAGAGCGGGCCGGGGAGAGGTCCATGAAGCGTGACGATATGAATAAGGAAGAGGCGCAGTGCCCCGCACGGACACTCTGGAGAAAAATAAATAAAAAAAAAAAAATTAACAGATTGACCGCTTTTAATATTCAGAATGATTGAGGTGTGTCAGGGGTTTGAAGTGAAGAGCCGAAAGTCACACGCTGAGAGCTCCAAGCAGGCCCACACGGCAGGTAATTGCGAGTGCTAGGGGGCTGCGCGGCTGCGTCCGCAGTGCCGGACAAACACAACGGCGGGCGGCGCGACTTTCGCATGCAGCCCAGCACGCGGGGGAAATTATGAAGCTACGTCGCGATGCGCTTAGAGAGGGCGGCGGGGCGGCCAGCGGCGGCACAGGAGAGTGACGAGGAAAGACTCGGCAAAGATCTTCAACGGGTGGGTCTGCCGGGTCCCGCTGCCGGCAGAAAGCCTCCGGGTCGGGTCGGGTCGGGTCGGGTCTGACGCTTCGGTTCTGGCTGGACCCGGCCGGACCCGACCAAATTCACGCTGGGATCCGGCTTCGAGTCCCGGCGCCGCCGGTACACCGACCCTTCCTTTCTGTTTTTTCGAGCTTTTAACAATGACAAGGCATTATACATGTTTCCTAGAGCCACGGACACGAGTTCAAATGAGTAAAAGTGTTCAGGAAGTGGGCTAAAAACGCTTGCTTCTGGCGGGATTCGAACATGGTCTTGGCCGTGTGTTCCGATGTGACGGAGTCCCAGACGCGCCGAAACGTGCTATATCTGTCTCTCTCGCACGCAAAATACGTCGGACCCGACAGACCCACCCTTTGAAGACCTTTGCGTCGCGGTTTTCCAACGGATGGAACAAACGATATGGAATAAGTGACGGCTTTTCCTGAGCGGGTACCACTAGCATCTCGGTTGCGCCGACTTTGTGACCCGACACGCTGCGATGGGCCGCCAGGCTGCGAGGCGGAGGGAGGGGCGTCTTTCGGGGGCGTCTTCATTCAGATGTTGCCTCCCGTGTAAAATAACTTTGTGCGCTGCGGGGCCGACGCCGGGCGTGTAACATTGGAGACGACGGGGTTTTCATCCCCCTGCCTATCTTCAAGGGCGAGAGACGACGCGAGCGGGCCGGGGAGGTCTTAGCGACAAAAGTAAACCACGGCGCAGCAGCAGCAGCAGCACGCCCTGCCTAGTCCTGGAAGGGAAAGCAACAGCCAGAGATGAAGAATAAACACGCAGCTGTGATCAAAGACGTATGCGACATGAGAATGTTGCTATGCGGAATTTGTCCCGCGGCGCGCGCTGTCGTTATTACGAACTCCTTATTCTGCAGCTTTGCGTCTTATTTTTTTTTTTTTGGGGGGGGGGAAGGGACAGTCAGAGAGAGAGAGAGAGAGAGAGAGAGAGAGAGAGAGAGAGAGAGAGAGAGAGAGAGAGAGAGAGAGAGAGAGCAAGAGCTGCGGGATTGAAAGGAAGGCGGGAAGGGATTAAAAATGTGTGTGTTCTGAGGGTTCGGAGAGAGTCCCTCCCGGGGAAGTCCCTCCCTACTGCTGCCCGTCCCCCCCCCCCCCCCCCACAATCCACCCGCCGTCGACCCCAACGAAACGACCCGCGCACACGGAAATCAATTCTGCATCGCAGAACTGCCTGGACCACAAAGGTAATTTTTTTAGTCGCCGCGCCCGCCGCGCTGCCGCCGCCATTGCATTAACCAGCCGGAATTACCTCAATAACGGAAACGCAGCAGAGAGGGATCGCGGGCGGAGCCGGGCTTGTGGCTGGCGGGGCACCCTCAGAGAAACCGGACGCTCTCCGCCAAGCATAACGTGCTGGGCTCAACAAGACAGGCATGGAGAACGCTTTACCGTTCTATGACAGGCTCGTTCTTCGGGGCTGTTCAGATACCACGTGGACACTTAGAGGGGAAGGGGGGTTCACGAAATGTCCACAACTGTCCAGGTGAATTCAAATGATGAAAAGTTTTGATTTTTTTTTAAAGTGATGAGCTCGTTACACTCATGCACTATTGGTCGAATTTGTTTTTTCGCGGTTTTCCTCTTTTCTCTATTCATTGGTAGAAAGCGTTTCATTTCAATAATTTTTTTAAAATTCAAAAGTATATTGAATCCTCAAGATTCAGACCCTGCAAATAAAAATTACAACAACAAAAAAACGGCAAAAATGGGTGGGTCCTACCTCGTCCCAGACTTCCGTCCGGAACCGTTCCTGCTTAACTTCGGTGTTCGGATGGGAACCGGTGTACCAGGAGTTGACCGCCGCTAAGACACAGGCACGACGCAGCCACCTTGGTAGGCAGGCTTCCGCAACGGCCAACATCGCCCCTTCCGCTGACTAGATTTCAGGAGTCAACCCCCTTCGACCAGCCAGTTGGTCTGTGGCCGTGAGGCCACTCCCTCGCGAATTGAGAGGGAGGTAGGATGCCCAGATCGTACACGGCCGAAGCCGATTGTACTCTACTCTTCTACGCCATGTATCCAAGTAGGTGTTGCCCGAATACTCCAGATTCCGAGGCCTTACGCTTGAAAAATGTAGAAGGCCGAACCCTAGGCCTCTACATTTAACTTCTGCCGAGTCTTGGCAAGCACCATTCCCCTGCTCGGGCGTCGAACCACTGAGTCAACGAGTGTATTCAACCTCCGGGGAATGTCCGCGGCCCAACGTCCACGGTCACTCAGACAACACACTTTGAACACGTTCTTTTGGTATATTTTACCCACCATCCTCGGTCGGCAGACTTCAGAAAAATTTTTGCCCCGGCAAAGAGTTGAACCCCGAACCTTGCGGTCCCCGACCGGTCCGCTAGCCCACTACGCCACGGAGCTATGGTGGAGGGGAGCAGCGCGCTATTGATACTTTATCCACTGTTGTCCCGCAGAGAGCAGCATACCGTTGGCTCCGAGAGATGGCGCTAGTGGTCAACGGCGTTTTCTGGCTCGCGCTGCTGCTATACATACAGCAAGTTACTTTAGTCTCCGGGCGAATCCCCTCCGCATGTACCCAGTGGTTTTGAACTGAGGGCGTCAGCTGGGCATATTTGATACTTCCGACACATGTGTTTCTTACTGAATGGTTAGGAAGCGAAGTGTCAGGAGAGTGATGAATTATCTAGTTAAAAAGAGTATGCCATTCAGAAGTCAACAGGAATCTGTCTGTAAAACAAGTACTCCTGTCTTGAGAACATTCACACACTTGGAACTTAGAAATTTTGGTTTCTGATAAGACAAAAAATACTTGTTTTAAGAATATTCGACTTAAACGACTTAAAAAAAAACCAACTGGGTAGGAAAACCACTTCGCAGAAAAAGTATGCAGGAGGTCAACTTAGTCTCTGATTACGGCTCGGAAGCCGTGCGTCACGTCACACTGTCGCCACCCATCCTCGGGAACCGCTACCGCCGACATCGTCCCTAGCCTCGCGACATGCCCTTGATGCCATGCCGGTGTGTATGCGGCCCAAATGTGTCCCCATCTCAGCGCTCTCTCGCTCTCTGTCGCTCTCTGTCGCTCTCTGCTCTCTCTCTCTCTCTCTCTCTCTCTCTCTCTCTCTCTCTCTCTCTCTCTCACACACACACACACACACACACACGCACACAAGGGCGCGGGCGGGACAGGGCTTCCCATCTCTCCATTTTGCATACGAAATCCTTGGTAAGGGATACGGGAGGGGGCTGGAGCAGAGCGGGAAGAGGGGTATGATGTGTGATGGGGCCGAAGCCTACTTCGCAGGGACACCCTAGATGTGGTCCGGGGATCGGCTAGGTGGGGCGAGACCGGGCGGGAGCAGGCGGGAGCAGGCGGGAGCAGGCGGGCGGAGAGGCCTACAACGGAGTGGCCATCCTCCATGGCGGATCTTGTGGCCGCATTTTGTCGACTTATCAATAACTTATTGATTTAGCCCGACTGCCATCAAGCCCTTTCCCAGGGGAGCCAAGCAGGCCGGCCAAGGAAGGGGGCGCGGCCGAGGAAGGGGCGCGGCCAACGGACCAGCCCTTCCCTCCAGTATGTACTGAGCCCCCGCCTCCCCCGCCGCACTGGGGGAGGGGGCTCCTCCCGGCAATAACTTGAACCTTGCGTACGTATTCGGACCGTTCCATCGCTCGTCAAATGAAGTGGCGGCAGGCGGGGCGGGACTGAGCAGACCGGGGACACGGGGCCCACCGCGACGGCCGTGTTTCTAATAAAGCCCGGATTAGAGGCACAGCCAGGCACAGCAATAGCAGAGGACACGCGCCGCTCGGTAGATTATCAAGTTGGCCTGCCTGCGATCCTGTCTGTGGGCCGAGCGGGGCCGTCGGGGGCAGCGGGGCCGAGCCCTCGGAGCTGCTCATCAGAACGCCTCCGCGCGCGCTGTTTGCCCCCGGCGATGGATAAAGTTCCACCGCCGATCAAAATCCAAGCTCGGCACTCCGCGCCGCCCGCGCCCAACCACGACCCTATCAGCCACTGCCAACCCTTCCGCCGGTGTCGTCCGTGAGGCACGGCCGATATTCCCTTCCCTCCCACCTCGAGCGGCGAACGGCACGACGACGAGCGCCTGCGGGTGCCAGGGTAGGCCAGCCCGCTGCACACGCATGCATGCAGTAGTCGGAGTTGCCTACCCAGCAGGCAGCAGGCGCCATATGTGCTCACTGGCCTGGGTTCCTGCCTGCGAAAAATATCGCGGACGTACTATCAATGATCTTTTCAGGATGAAAATTATTCAGGATGTCTGGACTAGTCGCGGAATCCCAAATTTTATTGCTGGAAGGGTGTGAAAAGTGCCTGGCAATAAAAGCAAGCCCGACGGCCGGCCAAAGCAGGCTGAGCTCACGTCACCAGACCGCCCCGCCCCGCCAGGTCGTGCCCTGACGGCCAGGTCGTGCCCTGACGGCAGCTAGAGGGCCGCGCTGTTCTGCTGCTGCCTAGCCTGCCCCGGCCGCTGCCTGGCCGCTGCGCTGCGGGGGGCGGAGCCGGCGGGGCGTGAGGGTGGGCGGGGCACGCCCCTTCCGGTCATCAGCGCCGCGCTTCCGGTCCGAGCGCGTCCCCAGACCGTTTGTGCTTCCGGTCCGCCCGGGCCCGCCCCGCTGCCGGAGGGCCGGAGCCAGCCGGAGCCCCAGCCATGGCACCCGGCCCGCTTCCTGCCAGCAACAGCGGCAGCAGCAGCGGCGGGGGCGGGGCTCATGGGCGCCATGTGTGACGGCGGCACTCACAACGCAGCAGCCTAGCGACAAGGGACTTTGAGGGAGGCAGATTAAAGAAACTTGCCGAGTTACATTTCAGGTCTGAGACACTCGACTTAGTTTTTAGACTCTGCTTCGAAAAGATTGGAGACTGCGCAATACGTAATCAACGTGAGTTGACGAGAATCAAAAGGTACGCGATCAACACAATCTCGGGCTCTCGAAAATTCCTGTTTCTCATTCTTTTCGTTAATGGAAGGTAGGAAAATAAAGCAGCAGCCCGCACTACGCTTCGCGCGCGGGTTTTTGTTTCTCTTTGATGGCCTTCGGAACACGCGATCGTGAAAAGATGCTTTGATTTTTACGCGGGATTCTTCTCTTCTCCTCTGTTCCCTTCCCTGGGCCTCGCGCACGCCTCGCCCGGCCTCGCTTTGAGGATGATTCGCCGCTTGGCCCTGCTTGGTCTGCTGGCCTCCGCCCGCTAAGAAAAGCCTCCCCCTCCGCCCTGCAGCCAAGCCACCAGCTATAAGATAATTACTGTGAAACAGATTTCATTTCAACTTGTTTCTTTGCGGCCCCTGACTCCGCGCGGAAAGGGAGCAGAGGACGAAAACGAGCCCTGCGGTGCCCTGTAGAGCCCTGCGGGCCTGCGGGACCCACAGCCGGAGGACACGACTAGTTTCGTGCCGACCGCCCTCCACCTTTTCATCACAGGCCTGTTCAGCCAGAGGGACTGCGAACCTCGACTTTCGAGCCTCCGCTGTACGCAGGAAAAAAAGATTGCCTGCTGTAAAATATGATCAAGTCGGATTTTTAATCCAAGAACCAAACGCAGAAAAATTTGAAACAGGGAGCAGACGTGGATCGAGACCAAAGGTTTGTTAAGCAAAACTAAAGGTGCGGGCCGGTGCCCTACGCGCTGGGCATCACCCCCTGGCGATCATCGCCCCGCGCGTAGATACGCCGCGGCCGCGTGCAGAGTCAGCCAGACCCGCGCGGCACGCACTATGGAATGTGGCTGGTTGCCTAACTAGCGCGGCGCGACTTCAGCTCGGACGCCGCACCGTTTGGAGTACCCAGACGGGGCGACGAGCCACCGTCTGACAATTTACACCTCTCGCGGTGAAAACGCGTGATCCACCACCACACACACACACACATCGGGCGTTTACGACACGCATTTCCAGCGGCACAGCGGGGTAGCACGACACGAAAGGGGGCGTGTAAAAGAGAGGGGGAAGGGGGGGGGGAGGCGAACAAGTTTTGCGGGAGTGAAAACACAGCGGCGAAAATTAAATTCAAATCAACAGGGGGAATATGAATAATTAACTGGGTTAAATGTGTTGTCGGTGGGTGATAAATTTGCATGGCGCTGTCCCCGGCCCCCGGCCAGCGATGCGGCCCCCGGCCCAGCCCGGACTACCGGCCCGGTCCTGTGCCCGCGGAGGTCGAACACCGTGTCTCACTCAGTCCCCGTGTGTGGAGTACAAGCACAATCACATTTCAGCGAACATCGAACGGAAGCGGTCCGCCTCAGACCGTATCTAATATCATTTCATACGACTCAAGACCTGGAGGCAAGTCGGCGCCAGGGCCGTGTGTCGCGCGGGAGAATATCAGCACGATATTGTTTGGGCCGCGAGGAGCGAACGTATCCTGTAAGTTTATTGGGTTAGCTTCAGGTTAGGAGAATGTCGGCCCCAGGCCCGCCCACTCCCGTCACGGGAGTGGGCGCCGCGCCGGTAACGCCACGCCACCGGCCTTTTTCGCCACGCCGCCGCCGCCGGCGCTCAGAGCTCGGCGCGCCGCCGCGCCGCTGCCGAGGCATTTGACGGTGGCGCGGCTATGGTTTTTTTGAAAAATTGTATTTCTTTCCGCTCCTGGTGATAGTGCGTTGCGGGACTGCCTAAAACCGAAACTGCCCGGGGCCAATGATACACCTGGTATGTGCCGAGGGGGTCAATTGACCCCCTTGGTCCTTCTAGTGTTAATTCGCCCTCTTTCTTACAAGAGACACGTCCTGTAAATGTACCTATGCAGCTGCCTAAGGCACGGCCCCTCCTCTGCTCCCCCAGTTTTAATGTCGCTCCGATTGAGCCTCGCTGTTCGAAAACGGTTGCGCTCTCGTACGCAGCCCAGCATCGTGGGGAGTTCGTTACACCGGCCGGAACCTAATTTCAGAAGTGGCGCGCGCGAGCCAGTGAGTCTGGTCTGGCGGCGGTGAGATTGTGGGTCCGTTTAGTTGGCAAGAGTGCGCGCGCCGCCGCTCCGCCGCTCCGCCTTGTCTGCAACAAACTCTTGACTCTGTAATCTCATTGTTCAGCCGGCCGGCACCGCACCGCAGCAGCAGGCCCGCAGGCCGCAGGGTTTGTGGCGGGTCTGCAGGGCGATCGCCGCGGGCCGGGCCGGGCGTGCCTCGACCACAGGACCCGGCAGGACCCGGCAGGACCCGGCAGGACCCGGCAGGACCCGGCAGGACCCGGCAGGACCCGGCAGGACCCGGCAGGACCCGGCAGGACCCGGCAGGACCCGGCAGGACCCGGCAGGACCCGGCAGGACCCGGCAGGACCCGGCAGGACCCGGCAGGACCCGGCAGGACCCGGCAGGACCCGGCAGGACCCGGCAGGACCCGGCAGGACCCGGCAGGACCCGGCAGGACCCGGCAGGACCCGGCAGGACCCAGCCGGACCGGACAGGGCCCCCAGAAAACTCGAGCCCAGCGCTCAGCTCATTCTGGGTCAAGTTTTCAGCGGGCGACCTGAGACCAAACCAACACTGTCACAAAATATACACGACCACATTTTTTAAAAGATCTTTTCTTTTTCCAAACCGACTATAGTTTTGAGTTGGCCTACTAAACTGACGCCGTCAGCGGCCTTAGTGAATGGCCGACGTAGTTGTGTCGAGGTCTCGGTTTTCATCCCTTATGCGTGGTGCTGTGGCCTGCAAAGAGACACGTTCCCACCGGAGGCCATAAGAAAGATCCGCTCTGCTGCGTTCAAAGGTGGATTATATTCTGCCCGTCCATTTTCCCTCCGTGGGCTCCCTTAAGGATGCGACACACGGGATCTTGTCGTGCGCGGACTGGGGATGCGTCGCCAATTTCCCGCTCCATTGAAGGGAATGATGCTGTCCCCGGGCGGCGCCGCGTCAGGTGTTGCAGGACCTCGTGCAGCATAATGCAGCCCTCGTGCAGCCCTCGGATGCTTCCTCGTCCATTCCAGGGCGCTCGCCCGCCTCCCCGGGGCAGTGCTGGGCAGTGCTGGGTCATCCTGTCCAGACTGCCAGATAAAGTGTCAGGTCACACTGCAGCAATACATGAAACACTTTGAGCGGGACTAGGGGTCGTGCGTTCCTCGAGCCCGCTCTCCGCCCTTCCGCTTTCCGCCCTCCACCCTCCGCCCTCCGCCCACCCCTGACCACCCTCCAGCCCGGCCGCATCCGCATAGCCCTGCAGCTTCTTTCCCTTCTTACGTCCCGCGCTTCCGCCGCCACTGCCGCCGCCGGGAGGCTAAGCTCGAGGTGCCATTTTAATTACCTGCGGGATGTTGTTTCCCGACGCGATGCCCTCGTTCGTCTGAGTTTCTCATCTCGGAGGGACGAGGACGACACAACGCGGCACGCAGCAGCCGAGCAGCGCAGGCAGCAGCACTCGGCACAGAGTTTGCTTTAACCGCAAAACAATTTCCCGGGAAACGGTTTAATATGTAAGCCAACCTCTAAGAGCAACAAGACGGGGCGGGGCGGAAGGAGCAGCGGCGGACGCAGTAGCAACAGCAGCGGCTGCAGTGCCGGCAGCGGTGCCGCCAAGTCTGCGGCGGCCTCTCCCTACAAAACGCGTTGAAATAATGATAAAACGTCATAAATTTCAAAACCGGCTGTCGGCCTCATTCGTAGCCTCCTTCTGCCGGGCGCGGCCGGGCGCTCTTGTGAAAGCGGGCGGGCTGAATGCCGCATTGCGGGGCCCTATGCCGACCCGCCGACCCACGTGTAATTATACTCGCTGTACTCGCTGCGTGTTGTGAGGGTCCGCCGGTCTTGGCTAGAAGACCCGTAAGGGATGAGCCTTTTTTTGCGTACTCCAGCTCGACCCAAATCATGGCGAGAACTGTATTTGTACAAGCTCTCGCTGCCCGCCCACTCCCAAGGGCGGAACAGCCAAATTGGGCCGCGAATACTTTTGCCGTACAAGTCTCCACCTTCCTGCCGCTGCTTTGCTAAGGGGATGAAAAAAAAAATGTACGTAATACTGCAGAGCCTAAATTCGTACTATCGAATCGTTGGAGTTTTTTGAGAGTGTTTTGCGAGCTGAAACACAGGTGTGAACGGGCAGAGCGCACCGCGTGGTCGCCACTCAGTGGCGATGGCCGTTCGATGGCCAGTCGGGCGGCGGCGGCGGCAACATCCCTCCGGATTATAAACTTTAAGCAATGCAATCTTCGCCACCGCCATTACAGGGGCAAAGGACTAACGGCTCCAGGTGAAAGGGGTGGCTTGGCGTGCCGTACCGTGCCGTACCGTGCCGGACCGTGCCGGAGCCGTGCCGGAGCCGTGCCGGGCCAGAGGGCCAGGAGGCGAGGAGTTTCCGGTGCTGCATCACGCATTCATGAGCAAGCCTCCGAGCCCCGCCCGCCACGCCCCGCACCTGCAACAGTGCGGCGGTTTAATGGGGATGGGGTGCCGCGCCGTGCCGCCGTGAGTAGATAGGAGGACCCGCTGTTGAAGGATTTGCGGGTTGCCTACCCACCAGGGGCAGGGGGTTCCCCAGAGCCGTCCAACCTAACCTAACCTAGGTTGGGTTAGGTTGGGTTAGGTTAGGTTAGGTTAGGTTAGGTTAGGTTAGGTTAGGTTAGGTTGGGTTAGGTTAGGTTAGGTTAGGTTGGGTTAGGTTGGGTTAGGTTAGGTTAGGTTAGGTTGGGTTAGGTTAGGTTAGGTTGGGTTAGGTTAGGTTGGGTTAGGTTAGGTTAGGTTGGGTTAGGTTAGGTTAGGTTGGGTTAGGTTGGGTTAGGTTAGGTTAGGTTAGGTTAGGTTAGGTTGGGTTAGGTTAGGTTAGGTTAGGTTGGGTTAGGTTGGGTTAGGTTAGGTTAGGTTGGGTTAGGTTAGGTTAGGTTGGGTTAGGTTAGGTTAAGTTAGGTTAGGTTAGGTTGGGTTAGGTTGGGTTAGGTTAGGTTAGGTTGGGTTAAGTTGGGTTAGGTTAGGTTGGGTTAGGTTAGGTTAGGTTAGGTTAGGTTAGGTTAGGTTGGGTTAGGTTGGGTTAGGTTAGGTTGGGTTAGGTTGGGTTAGGTTAGGTTAGGTTAGGTTGGGTTAGGTTAGGTTAGGTTAGGTTGGGTTAGGTTGGGTTAGGTTAGGTTAGGTTAGGTTGGGTTAGGTTGGGTTAGGTTAGGTTAGGTTAGGTTGGGTTAGGTTAGGTTGGGTTAGGTTTGGTTAGGTTAGGTTAGGTTAGGTTGGGTTAGGTTGGGTTAGGTTAGGTTAGGTTGGGTTAGGTTAGGTTAGGTTGGGTTAGGTTAGGTTAGGTTGGGTTAGGTTGGGTTAGGTTAGGTTAGGTTAGGTTGGGTTAGGTTAGGTTAGGTTGGGTTAGGTTAGGTTAGGTTGGGTTAGGTTAGGTTAAGTTAGGTTAGGTTAGGTTAGGTTGGGTTAAGTTGGGTTAGGTTAGGTTGGGTTAGGTTAGGTTAGGTTGGGTTAGGTTGGGTTAGGTTAGGTTAGGTTAGGTTAGGTTAGGTTGGGTTGGGTTAGGTTAGGTTGGGTTAGGTTGGGTTGGGTTAGGTTAGGTTAGGTTAGGTTGGGTTAGGTTAGGTTAGGTTAGGTTGGGTTAGGTTAGGTTAGGTTGGACGGCTTTTGGGAATCCCCTGCCCCTGGTGGGTAGGCAACCCGCAAACCCTTCAACAGTGGGTCCTCCTATCTACTGCCGCGCCGCCGTGCCGCACCCCTCCGGTCAGGCAGGGGTAGGCAATACGCCACACACAGATGTACTGTGAGTGAGCAAGAGACCCTGGCACCGTCCTGCAGACCGGCCTCCCCGCCGTCCTAGCTCAGTAGCTGCCGGGCTGGCGTAGGCCCCACCTGCAGCTGCCGGGCAGGCATCCACCCCACCTGCAGCTGCCGGGCAGGCATCCACCCCACCTGCAGCTGCCGGGCAGGCATCCACCCCACCTGCAGCTGCTGGTCAGGCGCAGACCCCACGCATGGGCACGCTCCCCGCGGACCTGCAGCGGCGCTATCGCTGGCTGTTTTTGCAGCCCCCGCCGGATGGGGAGCCGAGCAGCTTTCGGCCTAAATAACTCCCTCTCCTCTCCGGGCCGTGAGGCCGTGGGCGCTCCAGTTTGAGGAAATAAGCTCATCGGAATGTTTCCGGGTTGACCGGGGTTGACCCTCTGGCATTGGACTGTCCTGGCCGTGTGGGGACGCGGGCTGCAGGGCCGGGGACTTGGGGTACCGAGCGGGCACCCAGGGCACCGGCCGCTGACACAGCACAACATACGTCCAGCGTCCAGCCTTGCGGCCGCCCATTCCAAAAGTGGGGCTTCATATTTTATGCGGACCATTCCGGAGGAGATGAAGGGGCTGGGGAGGCCGAGGCCTAGGTTGGCGCGCGGTTGGTGTTGTGGGCAGGCAGGCGGTGGGAAGTGTTGTCCATGACGCCGAGCTGTCCCGTAAGAATCTGAGGGGCGGAGGGGCGTAGCAGGTGCGCCAACACACCGATAAAGGCAGCCGCACAAGGAAAAAAAAGTCCAAAAAAAAATCAATTTCCCATCGATTTGGAAACCTGCTACATGGCAAGTCTACCTTATTAGTGGCAAACAAATGGCGTCGTCTCGTCTCCCCGTTTCGGCACAAACAGTGATGCTGTCGGGTCGGAGGGGGTTGTTGAGGGCCGCATGTGTGCGGTTCGGGAGCGAGTCAGCGGGGCATGCATGCTTGTTCCATGAGTAATGAGGCTTGTGTCGACGACCGACTAATGGCCTGAGGCAGCCGGAGGCAGCTTGCGGACGGAACAAGACAGCAGCGCTGCCAATCACCGCGGGGATCTCCCCAATTTCAGCCACACTTTTTATTTTTAAATCTTACCTTCCGCTCCAATTTTTCATGTCGTGTGTGGCAGTTTCCTTTTCCTCTGTGATCCACCCTATCAGCTCCGGTTTTTGCGCGCACCCGCCGGTCCTGGGTCTAACGCGCGGGGAATAAAAACCAGGACGCTGGCCGCCCTAATACACCAACCTTCTCTTTGATTCACCCTAGGCAACGCGCGCCTTTCCATTCCTCTATTTCCGCTCACTCCAATACGTGCCCCTCCTATATGGGGCTTTTCTCATCCCCTGTTAATTTCGGCGGCACAAGCGTTGATGTGTCGAGGTGCTCTGCGATGATGTCTCTCCCTCTCCACCCCAAAGTGCGGACAGGGGCGCTACGTGGCCGGAGGGAAGCCTAGCAGGGGAGCCCTGGGGGAGGGGGGGGGGAGCCCAGGGGGAGCCTAGGGGGAGCCGAGGGGGAGCCCAGGGGAGCCGGGCCCAGGCGTCGTGTCGGCTTCTGGCTCCGCCTGGCTCCTGGCCGCGCCCTAATTTGACACGGAACACTGAAACAGCCTCATCGACACCTTGCAGCGCCCGGCAGCGGCCACGAGAGAGCCAGCCCAGCCAGCCCAGCCCAGCCCAGCCTGTCACACCAGCCCGGCCCAGCCGGGAGCTGACGGCGATGAGGGCAGGCCAGTTTAACCTGCACGTTTCCCTAATCTTCCACCCCGAAAGCATGAACAAAAAATAAAATAAAAATAAGATTAAAACAAAAAAGACGTGTGACGATGCTCTCCTTTTTCTGCTCCTGCTCTGGTCTCACGCCTCGCCTGCTGCGAACAGCCGCCATGAAACGATGTATCGATACGTGTCAGTCCCGCAGCGGACAGCGCGGGCACCTATCTGCTGCTGCTTTGCTATGCAATCACGCGCTCCAGCTTCGAAAAAAACACACGAATGGCAGAACGGACATTCATTTCACTGCTTATTCTGTCTGAAAAATAAAAGCCCTTTTCCAGCCGTCGCGCCGCTGATAGCGCTGCGAGCGGTGCAGCCGTGCAGCCGTGCATGGCGACCGGGTCACGTCGTCGGCACGCCGATCGCGTAGTCACGGCAGCTTGTCGCCGGTGCGGGGCTGCGGGGGCTGCTGGGCCGGGCAGCGCTCTGGGCACTGTTCGGCCCGGCCCCGTCCGGCCCGCGTATGGAAATGCCTCCTGGGAGGGGGCAGCGCGGGGCGGCGGCGGGCGCCACTGAATGCAGCTCGTTAGGGAGTATTGACAGGTGCTCAGGGCTGTGCCGGCTGTGCCTGGCTGCCGCCGCCGCCGCTGCCGCTGGCTGACTGCCGCTGTCACTGGACAGTCGTTCACACCGCCGGCTGCGCCCGCACCAGCTCCCGACTCCTCCGGCTCCGCCGAGGCTGGCCCAGTTCAGTTGGCCCACGTCACACTCCGGTGCTGTGTGGTGCTGTGCTGCCGTGCCGGTGCCGTGCCGGTGCCGTGCCGGTGCCGTGCCGGTGCCGTGCCGGTGCCGTGCCGGTGCCGTGCCGGTGCCGTGCCGGTGCCGTGCCGACTGCGGGCGGGGCGGCGGCGGCAGTGGCAGCAGCGCTGACGCGGGTTGGGTGGATGGCCATTGAAACTTTCCATAAAGACGTGTATTGACATGGTGCGCTAATAGTTTGAGCGGCGCAGGGGGAGAGAGAGAGAGAGAGAGAGAGAGAGAGAGAGAGAGAGAGAGAGAGAGAGAGAGAGAGAGAGAGAGAGAGAGAGAGAGAGAGAGAGAGAGAGAGAGAGAGAGAGAGAGAGAGAGAGAGAGAGAGAGAGAGAGAGAGAGATAAAGTTTTGAAACAGCAGATCGAAATTCTCCATTTACCTCCGAACAGCGGACCACGGGGCACAGCAGAGGTGTGTGCACGTGTGTGTCTGTGTATGTGAGTGGGGGGGGGGGCAGAAGCGCGACCAGGAAATATCCCATGTCCCTCCATCTGTGTCCGCGTGTCTGCCGTTCTGTTCCATGTGCCCCCTTCTCTCGCGGGCCAACAGAGACGAATAACGAATATGGCGAATTAACACGTCAAACCATTAGCATAGCGTCTGCGGGCGCCGCGCAAAGAGCGGTGAGTGGCGGGGTAGTTCGCTCCCGCTGTCACGCTGGATTCACATTCATATTCGTATTATTTGCTTAAAACTCGCTGAAAGGCTGCGTGGGGGACGCGTGATGTGATTACGGGGTTGTTCTGCTGGTCGCCTCTCCCGGACGCCGACACAAAAACTCGCAGCCCGGAATTCCAAACGTCACCAGGAGGAAACCGGACCTTCACCTACGGTGTCCTCTTCAGTAAAACGCAGTGTCGTTTTTTGTGACACTGCTTTGTCACTGGAATACGCGCTATTCCCACTGCGCACTCACGCACGCACCCATACGCACACACATACGCACACACACACACACACACACACACACACACACACTGGCTGATGGAACCAAACAGCTCGATATGTGATGTAATCTGGCGTGAACAGGGGAGGAAGGAGGGCGGAGGGGTTGTTTTCGGGGGGCGTGGGGTGGATGTTTAGGGATGATGTGACGACCTCTCTCACCAATTGGCCTCCGCCAATCCGCAGTAATCGAAAACAATTCCACGGCGAACTTTATGTACAGTCCCTAATGGGAGGGGCCCCCCTGGGCCTCCCTGGGCTGGGCCCCCTCAGAGCGGCGCCCCCTCAGACTGGACAAACTGGGATGCACCGGGCTGCGCTCCGGCCGAACGGGCCGAACCCTGCTAGAGACATACATGCCTCCCTTTGTATTATTGCAGACCATACTGTCCACAAATAGCAGGAAAACTAGCGGTCATCTCACAGAGAAAAAATAAGAAATGATTCTTTGTCCCAAAAAGGTGCACGTTCATTTTCGGGACAAGCGACCCATTTAGTTGAGAGAATTAACCTTTCGATGGGTCAGCCGAATTTTCTTTGCGTGATCAGCTCTCCCGCAGCAAACTTTTTGCCAAGCCAACGGAAAGTTATGTTCTCGCAACTTAATTTATTGCCATGTCCCGAAATCAACAAACAAAATTAGTTGGGAGAAGTATCTATTATTTTTTTTTTTTTTTTTGGGGGGGGGGGTATCATCGCTTCACTGTTCGATAGCCGCGGGGTGGTGGAAACTAAGTTGCGTTGGTCGGTCCAGTGCTCCGGCCCTGCGGACAGGACAGCAGCTCCTGGGGCCTACCGCTGCCTGTCGCTCGCTGGCAGTGCTGGCAGCTGGCACCCCGTGTCACACACAGCGCCCACAAAACCGACTCAGTCTAATGAATCTCTGCTCTGCTTTCCGAATTTTCTCTCCGCCGACCCACCGCGCATCATTGTTCGTGCCCGCCATTGTTGCAGCAGGGCGACCGCGGCTGCGGGGGCTGCGGCCGGGACCCGAACCCGGGTCTGTTCGTGCCGATCACAAAAGCTGCAAAGACCGCTGGCCGCTGGCTCTGCCGCTCTGCCGGATCCGCCCGCCACGCGCAGCGATCCCAAAGTTTGTGCTGCAAAAAGTGTTGTTTCCTTTGCAAACGAAATAACGAACGCGACAATACGGCCGCCGACAACAGCAGAACGCAAGCTGAACACAACTGGGTCACGGGGCCATTTGTGGGGGCCTCCCCGCTATATCTTCCCTCCTTGCTCTCCTCAGTTGTTGGCCAAAACTTTTTATTTTTTTCCCCCCCAGCCGCCGTTTCTTTTTCTTCTGCTTCTTTCCTCCGGCCCGCCGCGGCCCTCCTCCACTCCAAAGTGGGTCTCTTTCTAAATGAATCTCCGCGCGCCGTGACCGACAACAGTTAGGTGAGAGGCCAAAGTGGGAAACAGTTTCTTAATTTAATGCGCCTTTTCGTGCGGCCAAAACAAAGCACAGACTGCTTTTCTCGCAATTTAATTCCAACCCGCGGAAAGTCTGTCCAAGCGCCTGTCAGTGCCAGGTTAGGCCAGCCCGCACGACACGAGTGCGTGCGGAGGTCGAGGTTGCCTACCCATTAGGTGCCGTGAGTGTCCAGACTCCAGACTCCAGACTGACTGCATTAGATTTGTAAGTATATTTCCCATTTTCCGGAAGCACCAGCGCCGGCTTGGATCCCGTGGGCCGCGGATCACATAGGCGAACATCCTGACAAAAGGCGCCTCCGATCCGACATGGCTGCGGCGGCCTCGGCCCCTCCTGGTTCTATCTGTAGCGAGGCTCTAAGGCCCGGCCAGCCAGCCAGATGTGGGCGCTGCTGTTGTGTGATCTCGGCCGGGCACGGCACGGCGCGGCACGGCACGGCACGGCACGGCACGGCACGGCACGGCACGGCACGGCACAGCACGGCACGGCACGGCACGGCACGGCACGGCACGGCACGGCACGGCACGGCACGGCACGGCACGGCACGGCACAGCACGGCACGGCACGGCACGGCACGGCACGGCACGGCACGGCACGGCACGGCACGGCACGGCCCTAAGCCGCTTAACTCCGCAGACTCGGCCTCGGCTCAGCTCGGCGCGCACATCCCATCCCATCCCCTTTGCCACACCTTTCGGCCCTGCAGCCCCTGCAGCCCCTGCAGCCCCTGCAGCCCCTGCAGCCCCTGCAACCCCTGCAGCCCCAGCAGCCCCTGCAGCCCCTGCAGCCCCTGCAGCCCCTGCAGCCCCTGCAGCCCCTGCAGCCCCTGCAGCCCCTGCAGCCCCTGCAGCCCCTGCAGCCCCTGCAGCCCCTGCAGCCCCTGCAGCCCCTGCAGCCCCTGCAGCCCCTGCAACCCCTGCAGCCCCAGCAACCCCTGCAGCGCGCGGCCGCCAGCTAATAGCATGCACTTTCCCAAAGCTGAAGCTCACACCGGCGGAGTGAGTGAGTGAGCGCTGGAAATATTACCATAAGGCTTATCACCTTCAATGGAGCAGCGGAGTGTGGGAACGTGCGAGTCGGCGGCAGAGTTATGTGAAAAACGGAGTCGGAGACCTGTGGGTTCTGGGTACGAAAACTGGGCTCAACAAGAAAGGCATGGAGAACGCTTTACCGTTCTAGGACAGGCTCGTTCTTTGGGGCTGTTCAGATACCACGTGGACACTTGGAGGGGAAGGGGGGTTCACGAAATGTCCACAACTGTCCAGGTGAATTCAAATGATGAAAAGTTTTGATTTTTTTAAAGTGATGAGCTCGTTACACTCATGCACTATTGGTCGAATTTGTTTTTTCGCGGTTTTCCTCTTTTCTCTATTCATTGGTAGAAAGCGATTCATTTCAATAATTTTTTTTAAATTCAAAAGTATATTGAATCCTCAAGATTCAGACCCTGCAAATAAAAAATACAACAACAACAAAGAACGGCAAAAATGGGTGGGTCCTACCTCGTCCCAGACTTCCGTCCGGAACCGTTCCTGCTTAACTTCGGTGTTCGGATGGGAACCGGTGTACCAGGAGTTGACCGCCGCTAAGACACAGGCCCGACGCAGCCGCCTTGGTAGGCAGGCTTCCGCAACGGCCAACATCGCCCCTTCCGCTGACTAGATTTCAGGAGTCAGCCCCCTTCGACCAGCCAGTTGGTCTGTGGCCGTGAGGCCACTCCCTCGCGGATTGAGAGGGAGGTAGGATGCCCAGATCGTACACGGCCGAAGCCGATTGTACTCTACTCTTCTACGCCATGTATCCAAGTAGGTGTTGCCCGAATACTCCAGATTCCGAGGCCTTACGCTTGAAAAATGTAGAAGGCCGAACCCTAGGCCACTACATTTAACTTCTGCCGAGTCTTGGCAAGCACCATTCCCCTGCTCGGGCGTCGAACCACTGCTCCTCAACAGTGTATTCAACTCCGGGGAATGGCCGCGGCCCAACGTCCGCGGTCACTCAGACAACACACTTTGAACACGTTCTTTTGGTATATTTTACCCACCATCCTCGGTCGGCAGACTTTAGAAAAATTTTTACTCCGGCAAAGAGTTGAACCCCGAACCTTGCGATCGTCGACCGGTCCGCTAGCCCACTACGCTACGGAGATATGGTGGGAGGGAGCAGCGCGCTATTGATACTTTAGCCACTGTTGTCCCGCAGAGAGCAGCACCGTTCGCTCCGAGAGATGGCGCTAGTGGTCAACGGCGTTTTCTGGCTCGCGCTGCTGCTATACATACAGCAAGTTACTGTAGTCTCCGGGCGAGTCCCCTCCGCACGTACCCAGTGGTTATGACCCGAGCGCATCAGTTGGGCATGTTTTACACTGAGTGGTTAGGAAGCGAAGTGTCAGGAGTGTGATGAACTATCTAGTTAAAAAGAGCATGCCATTCAGAAGTCAACAGGATTTGGGTCTGTCAAACAAGTACTCCTGTCTTGAGAACATTCACACACTTGGAACTTAGAAATTTTAGTTTCTGATAAGACAAAAAACACTTGTTTTATGAATATTCGACTTAAACATATTTTATACTTACTATAACCAATAAACGGGTTGTCCGTATATCAAGTATATTTTTGACTACAATTTGTATTACCATATGAAACTATTTTTGTGTGAGTCTGACAGCAGCTCAGATTGATATTGCGTTTATTATACGGATGAATGATAAACCAAGGCACGATGTGCGCCAAGCAACATACTTCTCGGCCAACGCATCACTGGTGACTATTGACACTCTCCCTTCCGTAACGCACCGGAACCAAGGGGCTGACCAGACCCTGAGCGCAGACGGAGCACACTGCGCGCAATTCCGGCGCTGTCCGAGAGACAGCGGCGAATGGCGAATGGGACGAGGCGGCTGGCCAGGATCAGCGCGCGGACAGAGCACCCTGCGCGAGCTAACGGTTTCGCTCTCTGCGGGACAACAGTGGCTAAAGTATCAATAGCGCAATAGCTTCTTAAAACAAGTATTTTTTGTCTTATCAGAAACCAAAATTTCTAAGTTCCAAGTGTGTGAATGTTCTCAAGACAGGAGTACTTGTTTGACAGACCCAAATCCTGTTGACTTCTGAATGGCATACTCTTTTTAACTAGATAATTCATCACACTCCTGACACTTCGCTTCCTAACCACTCAGTGAAAACATGCCCAACTGATGCCCTCGGGTCATAACCACTGGGTACGTGCGGAGGGGACTCGCCCGGAGACTACAGTAACTTGCTGTATGTATAGCAGCAGCGCGAGCCAGAAAACGCCGTTGACCACTAGCGCCATCTCTCGGAGCGAACGGTGCTGCTCTCTGCGGGACAACAGTGGCTAAAGTATCAATAGCGCGCTGCTCCCTCCCACCATATCTCCGTAGCGTAGTGGGCTAGCGGACCGGTCGACGATCGCAAGGTTCGTGGTTCAACTCTTTGCCGGAGTAAAAATTTTTCTGAAGTCTGCCGACCGAGGATGGTGGGTAAAATATACCAAAGGAACGTGTTCAAAGTGTGTTGTCTGAGTGACCGCGGACGTTGGGCCGCGGACATTCCCCGGAGGTTGAATACACTCGTTGACTCAGTGGTTCGACGCCCGAGCAGGGGAATGGTGCTTGCCAAGACTCGGCAGAAGTTAAATGTAGTGGCCTAGGGTTCGGCCTTCTACATTTTTCAAGCGTAAGGCCTCGGAATCTGGAGTATTCGGGCAACACCTACTTGGATACATGGCGTAGAAGAGTAGAGTACAATCGGCTTCGGCCGTGTACGATCTGGGCATCCTACCTCCTCTCAATCCGCGAGGGAGTGGCCTCACGGCCACAGACCAACTGGCTGGTCGAAGGGGGCTGACTCCTGAAATCTAGTCAGCGGAAGGGGCGATGTTGGCCGTTGCGGAAGCCTGCCTACCAAGGCGGCTGCGTCGGGCCTGTGTCTTAGCGGCGGTCAACTCCTGGTACACCGGTTCCCATCCGAACACCGAAGTTAAGCAGGAACGGTTCCGGACGGAAGTCTGGGACGAGGTAGGACCCACCCATTTTTGCCGTTCTTTGTTGTTGTTGTATTTTTTATTTGCAGGGTCTGAATCTTGAGGATTCAATATACTTTTGAATTTAAAAAAAATTATTGAAATGAAACGCTTTCTACCAATGAAAAGAGAAAAGAGGAAAACCGCGAAAAAACAAATTCGATCAATAGTGCATGAGTGTAACGAGCTCATCACTTTAAAAAAATCAAAACTTTTCATCATTCTATTTCACCTATCCCCTCCTCAAATTTTTTTCGGACTTAGCCGCTGGCACTCCGCTAGACCGCGACGAACAAAGGTATTTATTGTTGACTCGAGGCGGCGCCTTGTCCCAAGAGAAACGGCCGCCCATCTACGTTCTCTAAATCCGGCTGCAAACGAGATTTAAAAAGGAGTTTCACACCAACAACATAATAATTTTAATTCAGCAACAAAACCTTAAATCCACATAGTTAACCTGCTTTGATTGCCCCCCCCCCTCTCCCCCCCCCCCCCCAAAAAAAAAAAATCCTGTGACTACCTAACAACAGCAAACATTTGTTCTCTTTTTTTTGTGCGTAGCCGATCGGTTTTTGTGCACCGATCTGCGCAAGAGTATGCTATATTTCGCTCTGTCCACCTACCATGCAGCACGGCGCATGGATAGCTGACGAGAATTCAAGCCGCAATATGGCGCGCGCTGGCGGCCCCCTGTGCCTCTTCCTTCCCCTCACCTCCAACCCGGGGCGGTTTTGCGATCGGCCACAGAACAGCCCTTTGTGGATGGAAGCCGTACGGTCCGTACCCCTCCCCTGTCCGGGGGGTCCCGGGGGTCTGGGGGTCTGGGAGTCCAGGGGGCCCGGCAGACCGCAGGGGTGGAGGGGGTGACACAGATCGTGACCGGGTATCGGCCGCCGCCCGGCAGGTAGGCAGCCCGGCGCGCTCCCGTGTTCGACGGGCAGCGGTCCGCTGAGCGCCACGCGGCGACCTGCGGGCTGGGGATCAAGATGCGAGTTGACACCATCCTGCGGTGAGCCCCGGCGGCCCCGGACAGCCCCTCCAGGAGCCTCCTCAAGTCCCCCGGGAGCCGCCGGGAGCCGCAGTATGTACCGCGGGCAGCCGCCGGCCCTCCGGTCCCTCCGGTCCCCACCTGCCGAGGCTGCGGCCCGCAATACCCGCAACGCAAATAAAATTCCAATCAGCAAACAGACGCGGCGGATCGACAACATTCGGGGCCGTCCAGGTCCCTCCGGGGCCCTCTCTGCGCCCGGGCCGGGACCCGCAGACCCGCAGCCCGTGCCGTGCGCCACAACCAGTTATGCAGAAAATCGTTTCGGTACATACCAGGCTACAGGAATGTACGTTGTTCAGCTCCCTCAGAAATATGTAACGAATATTCGCACGAGAGTCTCGGAGCTCATCTACTCATTCCCCGGGCGGAATTCACTTGAGTGTGGTCCAGTTTTTGTTTTTGTTTTGGCAGACCCCTCAGATTTCATCTGAAATGCGAAGAAAAATTCGGCAGTATCTCAGCTACTTACAGATTGAGGCGGAATTCTCCATAAATAATATCGACACGATGTGCTACAACGTTCTGGAATTAACGGCTCGCGCTACAGCGGCCTACTTCGACTCGCCCACTGCACTCTCCTGGCGCTCCATGAATACTATTTTTGCCAGATGGTGTCCTATCTCTGCGCATCTGATGCAATTTGATCTTTCAGCTGGCAGCGTCTCTCCGAGAGCGCCACTGAAGACAGAGAGAAAGGAAAGAGGGTCGTGGGCCGTGCGTCGGCAGTGGGCGCCACCCAGCCGATGGTGCCCTCTAGTGGCGGGCGGCTTAACTACCCCGCGCCGAAACACGACCGCGAGCCGCGAGCCGCCTCGCCAGCCACCCAGCGGCACTGAGCCTGCCGCGTGCATATTCCGCTCTCTCTCTCTCTCTCTCTCTCTCTCTCTCTCTCTCTCTCTCTCTCTCTCTCTCTCTCTCTCTCTCTCTCTCTCTCTCTCTCACACACACACACACACACACACACACACTCACCACCAATATGGACAGGGAATTTGGAAAAGCCTCCACACACATTAGAAAGTCGAAATGTCAAGAATGCCGTGCGCGGTGGAGGGACCCTCCTGTTGTGTATTTGCGGCGGTCGTCGCCTAAACAAGTTTCGTCAACATCAGCCCACCTCACGGACCTCACGCTGCTGCTAGTCCTGCCGACATGATGGTCTGTTTGTAGTCTGCTGGGACCGCCGGGGCAGCCGGGGCCACGCCGGCCACGCTGCTGTGCTCGTGTCGTTATTTGCGCTCACGGCGACAATAACCGACGCGTTGTGTCGCATAGCTCCGGTAAGCCGTCTATCGGGCCGGGCGAGGCCTGGCGCGGGTGGCGGCCTGCAGGGGCTGCGGGGGCTGCGGGGGCTGCGGGGGCTGCGGGGGCTGCCGGGGCTGCCGGGGCAGCGGGCTTAGCTCGATAGTGGCATAACTCACACACGGGGAGGAGCACAGGGCTCAGGGCGACCACACCGTCCGTCATAGGGTCCACGACACCCACACTAAACAAACCCCTCCCCCGTCGGCTTCATGCAGACAGGTGCTGCTGTGAAACCCAGCAGGACAGCCGCATATAGACAGGCATATGTCTCGAGGCCGAGCGCCAGCGAGTGCCAGGGTAGGTCATCCCGCGCGACACGAGTGCGTGGAGAATATTTGTGAATATCGTACACAATCACACAATCGAGGAATTAATTAAAACAGACACCCTACCTCTCCCGGCCCTTGGTTAGGGTGTCCCACCCCATGGTTTGTGCCATCCGAGGCCACTGCCAACTTCGGAGTCGAGTGTTTGTGCAACGCACTCCCCGTGAAGGGAATGCCACTCAGTAGGAACCGGTTGTTATGCCTCGTAGTCGACTGCCAAGGTAGAATCCTGTCGCACCCCCGAAAGGGAACTCTCTCGCAGGCGAGATGTGCACTCCTACGTCCCAGATTCAAAGGAATTTAAGTCTAATCCTAAGCGATGGAGACCAGCAGTGTGCTCTCGGTTCTTTAGTCACTGTCGTCACGCAAAGCTGAACCGCTGGCTCGCGCGGAGCGCTCTGTCCGCGCGCTGGTGTAGTCGGCCTCCTCGTCCTGTTTGCCGCTGTCTCTCGGGCAACGCCGGAATTGCGCGCGGTGTGCTCCGTCTGCGCTCAGGATCTGGTCAGCCCATCGGCCGTATTCGCCGTGCAGAAGGGTCCACGCATTGGACAGACCGGTGATTTTCCTCCCGTCGAATCCTCTCTGTGTGCCGGAGACATGATGCTGTTGATAAATAATGGGATGCATATTGAAAATTCTCGAACGTGTCGCCATTTCCCCTCTCGGCCCTTGCCTCATGAATGATCCCTACTGATCCGGGGTTCGAATACCGGTGTTTTCACTCTTCCGCTTTCGGGGTGATGTGACGCTCGGGAAGCCGTGCGTGCGGCTGGCCGCGGCTGGCCGCCAGATCCGCGGCCGGCCCCACGCCATAACTCACTCCGCCCCGCCGCTCGGTACGCGGTACTCGCCTCGCACGGGGCGGTGCGCAGCGATGCTTCATTTCGGCGCGTCGCCCCTGTCGTCCACTCGTGTCCACCGCTTGATAACTAATTACTCATCCCGCTGTGCAAGCAAAGCACGGCGGACAGGGCTGACACACGGGCAGCGGCCGCGTCCACCCTTCTGGGAGCGTCCCCGTGTTACACCCGTTCTGGTACGTCAGACTCGGAGTCACTCGAGTCGAAATAAGTAGCCATCCGCAGCGGTCGCGGGTTCAAACACAAGCTCCAGAAGAGGCGTGTCCCCCCTCCCTCCCCCCACCTCGTGCTGTTATCACTGTCACTAACCCTACTATCTGACTGGGGTCTTGAGTCAAAAGCATTCCGGGGGACAAGCCGTGCTGGAGCTGTCCAAGCCCCTCACATACCCGACTCACTCGAGCAACAAGTGGTGCCAGTGGCGCCGGCCGGGCCGCGCCACGCCGGGCTGGGCCGCGCACCAGAGAGTTTTGCTCTGCGGACAAGACCCCCGCCGTACTCCACACCAGGGCGACGGCAGCGGAGGGCCGCGGGGCGATGGCCCCTCGTCTCGGAACACAATGTGAGGAGACCCGCCCCCGGCCGCCCCCGGCCACCCCCGGCTGCCCCCTGGCTGCCAGACTGGCCAGCAGCCCCCACGTCGACGCACTCTATTGTGAGCTGGGATGTTCGCATGATACTGCGGCCCTGTGGAATGCAGCGTATCTCACACAATCGTCCTCAGTATGTACGAGACGCAGAAAGACGAGTCGTCGCAAACTCTCTCTCTCTCTCTCTCTCTCTCTCTCTCTCTCTCTCTCTCTCTCTCTCTCTCTCTCTCTCTCTCTCTCTCTCTCTCTCTCTCTCTCTCTCTCTCTCTCTCTCTCTCTCTCTCTCTCTCTCTCTCTCTCTCTCTCTCAAACTTCTTCAAGCCCCACGCCCGGTTTCAAATATCGGGCCCTAGGCCGTGATTTTCTCATCGGCTGCTGCAGCACCCTGCAGCCCCCCAATTCGTATTCCGATGCCACGCGCAGCCGCGCAGCCTGTCCACAGTGTTGACTCTGCACATTGCCGCGCGTTTTATAGTCCCGCCCCAAGTTTTCTTTTTCCTTCCGCACTAAAGTTTGGCTTCTTTAATTGCTTCATCCTGCACAGCTGTTCATTTTCCAGTGCCGCACCACAAGGCTGCACAAGGCGCTGCGCCTACCAGTTTATTCCGCGGGGTTCGGCTGGCCGGCCGGTCGTGTAATTAAAAAGGCGGTCGGCCACTGCGTCTTGCCGCTGCACTTCCTGCTGCACGGCGCTCTGTTCTGTGCGCCGAGAGTTTTCCGCCCGATCGGCCGATTTCCTTCCCTATCTCTCGTGGCGAGCCGAGTGTTCGCACTTTTGTCCCGCCTGCTGCCGGTGCGTGCCGGCCAGTTTCATCCACGGAGCTCGACGGCCACGCAAAGCAAAAGAGAAAAAAAAAAAGGTTTGTTGTCTTAACTAATTTGAAAGTTGATATTTCGGGACCAGCAAAGAATTTAGTTGAGAGAGAATTTCGCTGGGCTAGCAACAGGGGGCCAGCAGAAAAAGTGAAGTTTTGCTCACGCAAGCAGGAACTTTTCGCTGATTCAACTACACGTTAGATTTCGCAACTGGATTTTTAACTTGGCCCACAAACAAATTAGCTGGGATGACTTTTTTTTCGTTGTTACGCGGGCGCCTACAATGTCGCCTGAGTGCGTTTGCGTGGCCGTCGCTGTGGCTGGCGGGCCCGGGCCGGTCCCTGTGTCGATTACGGAGGATTAGCCGAGATCTGGCCCGGGATTTGGGTGGGATAGTCCTGCAGGGACAGTTTATATGCGGGCGTATTGTGCGGGGCCTGGTGCGTCGCCAGCTCTGCCCGCCTGCTGCCGCTGCCGCCGCCGCTGCCGCTGCCGCTGCCGCTGCCGCTGCCGCTGCCGCTGCCGCTGCCGCTGCCGCTGCCGCTGCCGCTGCCGCTGCCGCTGCCGCTGCCGCTGCCGCTGCCGCTGCCGCTGCCGCTGCCGCTGCCGCTGCCGCTGCCGCTGCCGCTGCCGCTGCCGCTGCCGCCGCCGCCGCCGCCGCCGCCGCCGCTGTGACAGCGACCACCATAAGTTTCGAGCGTACAGAGACAACACTCACCAGCCACCACTACCTACGTCCGCTCAGTACTTTACACAGTTTTATTCTCGCGTCCCGATGCAGCTGCGCAGCTCACAGTTCCTTTCACCCCGCAGATATTGCCGCTGCAGGTGCCCGCTGTTATTCAGAAATGGGAAATTATGAAAGGGACCCGCGTCGAAATACCGCCATTCATTCCTCCTTATTTCCGATTCAGCTTTAGTGGCTTTAGTGATGCCGGTGTAGAATGAGCGCGTTGTTATAGTTTAATTCTCTTCACCCGCAAAGGAGCACTCAGCTGAGAGGCAGCCGGAGCCGATATGCCGACCGGCGAATGGCCCGCGGCTGATAAGCGCGAATTCTGTGACGAGGCCCAGCTCAGCTAGCAGCTCCCAGCATAGCAGGACTCCCCGCGGGGCGGGAAGGGACTCGGCCACCGCAAATACACAACACGGCGGCCTACGGGGGGACCAAAAGTTCGACAAAGGCCAGAGAGCGCCGGCAGCGTAGCGACTCGGCGACCGGTTTATATTCCTCTCGTCCGTTTTATATTCCCCTAGCTGCAGGTGGAGGGATGATATCCGTATCAGGGCGGCCCCAGGGCGGCCCCCGGCGCGGCCCCACATTGTACGCGCTAAATGTGGCCGATACAACGAAGTATCGTGTGTGCCGAGAGAGGAGAGAGACGCTGCCCAGCTCACCATGCCGGATCCTTTTTCGCCCCCCCCCCCCGGAGCACCGCCCCCACCCCCCACCACTCACCCGCACGTGTCGATACCATACGTCATGTTTCTTTTCTATTTCTCTTTCAGGCAGTCGCTTTACCTACTGCTACGTCAAGGACACCTCCAACTCTGAAAACTCCGCTCAGTAATATTTTGATGCTGAGGGGGATTCTTGGCAACTCGTCTTGTTGTATACACACAGGAGTGGAAACCCCATATCTTGCTCAACGCATGGAATACTTGGATCAAGCATCGAAGGCTCGCAGTAAAGATAATGTGCTTGGCGGAAAAAAATTAAGTACCCTATAATTTCTACGAGTATTTGAGCCTTGATTAAAGCATTTAGAATTGAGGGTTAAGAGAAATCATTCAAAAAAAGATTCTGCCTTGCTCCCGAAGAGTGAAAAAAACGTTAACACTAACGTGGAAGCAGATGAATGATAACTCTAAAACATGTGTGACGTGTCATACCGCTCGTCTTTTTTAAATCGGCAGAGTAGCACCGTTACTATTGGAAATCGGGCTCATTAACAATTCATGTCGTAATATTACTTGAGAAGTGATACTGAAAAGAACCGAGTAACTATATCCAGCTGGCTTTGCTTGATCGGGCTAACATCACAATGAGCCCCGTTGTGGTGGGCCGCACACTAAACCGAAGCGTTATGTTTGGGGACCGACCCTGGGCTGCTGAGTGTGCCGCCTCGTGTGTCATAGGGAAGTGTTTCCGAGGTCGCGGCACGGCCCGCCCTACCAGTGTTTCCGAGAAGCCCTGCGCTGACCCGTGCCGTGCCATGCCCTAGGCCGGCCATACGGTGGCGATTCGCGTTGAAATGTGCGCAAGGTGGATGCTCCTTTCACAAGCAATAAAGGTTGCTGGGTGCGGTAATTCTGAAAGTATCTTTATCCTAGTGAGCGTAAAACGACAAATTTTAAACATTAAAATTTTGCAAA